>VZRR01009406.1:75556-261846 GCA_013398015.1 Oreocharis arfaki
GGGGCAGGCAGTGCCCTGGGGTGAGGCAGGCAGTGCCTGGGGATGGGGCAGGCAGTGCCCTGGGGTGGGGCAGGCAGTGCCCTGGGGTGGGGCAGGCAGTGCCCTGGGCCCTGCCCCTCAGCCCTGTGCCCACCTGTGCCGAGCCAGCTGTGCTGGGCAAAGGCTTTCAAATTGTTTAGGGGCGAGGTGGCTTCTGGACGATGTGCCCCACTCGGGTGCTGTGCCGGCGACCCTGTGTGCTCTTGGTGTGTTTTGGGCTGATGAGCCTTGATGGTTTCCTCTCGAGGTTTTGTTCCCTGAATCCGTTTCAACTGCTCAAAACCAGTAACAGACAACTACTTGCACCTGACTGAATTGCAGGACGGGTTTAATTCCTGCATGGCAGGGCAGTTTATTTCAGCAAGAGTGTTTTCTCCATCAAGGAAAGAGAATGGTTTTCGTTAAGGTAGTGGAGGCAGTGGCAGCATGCCAAGCTCCCCGACCTGTGGTTCCACAGGGGCTGGCTGGGACTGTTGTGCAAAGCCTGGTGCAGATTTCTTTGCAGCAATAGCAATGCTGTGAGGAGGGGCAGGGCATGGAATGACTTCTGAGAAATCTATGTCCTGCTGTGGGCAGGGAGGAGAGGTGGCAGCAGCACAGAGCCTCTCAGGGATGCAGGGTCCAGTGTGGCCCATGTGAAGCGTGAAGGACATTGCCACTGGTCAGCAGAGTGTAGGGGACATGGATGAATACAGAAACTTCCTCTGGAGCAGAGAGTGCACCCTGCGGGAGGCACAGTGGGAAGGGAGGAAATGTTTAGGGTTTTGTTTTATCCTCGATGAACCTGATGGTGTTAGAAATAACTGTGGGGAGGTGGCAGCAATGGGAGCTCAGCTCTCCCCCAGCAAAAGCACCTGGGAGAGACCACGGCACATAACAAGCATAGAGGGGAATATTTTGGAAAGCTTAGCCTTGAGGAAGAAGTGATTTTTGTAGATCAGGACTGTGAAAGCTGTTGGAGGGTAACACATCATCCTCAGCCAAGCCTGTCATGTCTCTATGGGCTGTGTCTCAGGGTGGGTTTGATCTGCAAGGTGGGATGTGTCAGGGGGGTTTAGGCTGGAGAGCAGGGAAAGGCTCTTCCCCAGAGGGTGCTGGGCACTGCCCAGGCTCCCCAGGGAATGGGCACGGCCCCGGGGCTGCCAGAGCTCCCAGGGATGCCCAGGGTGGGCTTGTTGGGGGGTCTGTGCAGGGCCAGGAGCTGGATCAGCGATCCCGGGGGTCCCTCCCAGCTCAGGAGGTTCTGTGATCCCTTGTCCAGAGCAGAGCCTGCCCAGGGAGGTGCCGGTGCTCTGGAGTGTGAGGGTTTCTGCCGGCACCAGGCTTGGGCTGCCATGGTCAGGGCCGCGCTGGCAGTCCCAGGGCAGTGCTGCTCAGGGAACACCTGGCACCAAAGGGGGACACCTGAGTGGGTGACTGGACTGGGAGGTGGCAGGGGGGGATTTCACCCTGTCCCTGGATGGCTCTGCCGAGGTCTCAGGTGAATGGCACAGCTAAATGTACTGTGGGTGATACTAGTCCAGCTTATTCCTGTGAACATGGGAGCAGATTTGGAGCCCTGGAACGCAGCCTGCCCAGCTTCTGTCTGTCTGGTGAGCTTGACAGCTCCAGCATTCACGTTTGCAAGCTCCTGCAGCCCAGGCTGCACAGAGCTGCCTCATGGAGGCCTGAGGTGTCCTCATGAAACCACCATGGAAATGTAATGGAGTCCAGTAAGCAGGGGAGAAATTTGTTTGATGAGTTGTTTGATTTTCATATCCTCTATTTTTCCTCCTACTTATCTTTTGAAACTCTTGTTCTTATTATTCTGGAACCGTTACTGTTTCCTAAAAATACAGTTTGCTAAGATATGATCGGATTTTTTTAGAATGAAAAGCAGTGGTTTTTGTGGGAGTTGCAGCACTAAAGCAAAGCTGAACTGCTTCGCACCCAGGTGGGCCCTGAGCCTCCCTGCAGCAGTGTCTCTTCCTGAGACAAGATCACCTGAATAAGCACAAGTTTGAGCCAGGCTTGCTGAGGCTGCTGATATCCCAGGAGTCCTGTGAGACCACGGGGCAGCATTTCAAAGCTATGTTGTGGTGTCATGTCCCAGTTTGGGAAGCCTGGGCAGGACAACCAGAGCCCCTCGATAAATGTGATTTCAGTGTGTCCATTTTCATCCGCGTTCCAGCATCTCCATTTCCCCCTCAAGACCTTGGCCAGAGCTGCAGAACTGAGCACCTGCAGACCCCTTTGAGTACATGGGGACCTGCAGTGACCCTCCAAAACCATCCCGGGGGAGATGAGGTGCCGGAGCTGGAGTGGTCACGTCGGCATGGTTCAGGTCAGACCTTCCAGCACCGACCTCCCTGGCAAGCCCCGAGCAGCAGCTCCGGGAGGCAACCCTTGGCCAGGCACAGCACAAGTCAGGACCACCCAGTTCTGATAAGGGCAATTTAGAAAGGAAGGGGGAGATTGTGAAAAGAGGGGCAAAGGGGCACAAAGGGAAGAAAAAACCCACCCCACCGCCGAACAAAACTGAAGATGGAGACTGCTGTTAAACACACTGCCTGCGAGGGAGGTCCCTCCGTGCCTTTTCTAATCTAGAGCCAGCCAGGATTGTATTAACAGCTTCAACGCAATGGAACACATTAATCCCTGATGTAATTGAAATCGGTGAGGTCTCACAATAGGTGAGTTTGACCCAGTGGGGTAGAAATAGAACAAGTATTGGAATGAAGGAGTGAAACGAAGTCACACTGTTCAGCCATTGGTATTTCATTCCTAGAAACAAAGGCCAGACAAATGCAGAGAATACATGGCTCTGCTGGGCATGGTTGAAAGCTGCTCAATAATATCAAGCTTTGAAGGGATATTTCTGTGTGGAGAGGAAGTATGCGGCAGAGATATAACAAGCATTAAAAAAGGAAAAAAAAGACAAAGAAAGAAAGGAAGAAAGAAAAATCTCTGCTTGCTCCTTGCCTGATGGATTGCTGTGGTAAAATAATACCAGCCCTTAAATAATAACAATAATAGTAATAATAATAATAATAATAATAATAATAATAATAATAATAATAAAGATATATCACAACTGGAGAAAAATAAGAAAAATAGTTAAGGCCTGAACTGTATTTCTGGAGACTCAAACTGGCAAGAGCCCGTGGCAAGCCACAGCATCGTGCAGATCTCCCTCAGCTGAGATGCACGGGGTTGGTTTGCTGTGGGCGACACAAGTAGCAGGAACCGGTGCCACTGGAAAAGAGCTGCCTTTGGGTGCTGGGAGGGGGCTCAGCCTTGGCCCCTTTGGTGCTGCAGCAGCAGGGCACAGCTCAGGGGCACGGGGGGCACCGGGGCTGCCTCGGGCAGGCGGCTGAGCTGCTGCTGCTCAGGGTGACCGTGTGAATGACGTGTGTGACCCGGGGGCTGCTGGCAGTGCCCTGTTCTGAGTGGGTGAGGACAGGCAGGTGCCGGTGGAGATGGGAGGCTGGGGGTGTTGGAGCCCCTCTGGGAGCTGCACCGCAGCACCTCCGCAGCACTCTGGTGCCGGGCTGTGCCGTGGGCAGCGCTGGCTGCAGGCGCCATCCTGCCTCCAGCTGGGCTTCTGAAAGTCATTCATCAAGGCTGAAACCCTGCTCTTCCCCAGGATTAACTATTTCTCAGGGTGCAACAAGTTTAGAATGTCACCATATCACAAATGGTGCATTTTCACAGCTCTGGCTACTGCTCATTCCATCATCAAAAGGGGAAACTTAGTTTTCTTGAAGGTGGCGTCATCTTTCTCTAGAAAATGGTCAAATACTGACTGATGGGCCATAAAACATTCATTTCCTCCAACTCTCAGGTTCCAGTTTTTTGGCACTCCCTCCTGCCTCCCTCCTGGTTTCATAGCAGGCTCAGTAAGACTGTGTCTGCCATCCCAAGGCCGACAGATGCGTTGCCTTTGCAGTGGTGCATGGCTTGGGCAGCTGGCGGGGTCTCGGGAGCTGCTGGGGAGTGTGGCCTAGTGACGGCTGCATTCCACAGAGGTTGTGTGTTTCAGAGGGAGCTGAGGTCTGACACTGCCCAAGGAGACTCAATCTGCCTCTCTGAATGCGCAAGGCAGCTCTCTGGAGGAAAGGAGGCTTCGCTTGCAGAGTGGCTTTTGGATCCAAGTATGTGTCACCTCACGGAGCTGTATGTCCCCTTTTCCAAGCCCTGGAAATGTGTTCTCTTTGGATCTTGTTTAACATTTCTTAAATCCAAAGGGATGGGCAGGCTTGACCCCCTCATCACCCCATTTCCTTCTCCTTTCCAGCTCCATCCCTACATGCGCTTCACTTCAGAGCGTATTAAACAAAGAGCAAACTTCCCTGAACTTCACCTACTGCAGCAACTTGAAAATGCTCAAGTCAAAGAAACGAGGGGCTCAGCTCCAGAGCGTATCTGTGCAGGGACAGGGAGAGCTCTGAGGGTTTATCCACGATGGGCCGACATCTCCTGCGTGGGCCATGCCAAGGGAGAGCTTGGCACCTGTGACAAGGGGAGGTGGCGCTGGTCTGCTCTTGGCTTTCTTCCTGCCCCCACATGGTAAAGGGGAGGTGGGGAAGAGCGCAGAGGGAACGGGAACAGCCCAGATGCATTGCAAGGATAAGCACAAATGTGCCCCTAAACCCAGAGAAGGGCCTACGCCCAAGCAGCGCTCATCCACTCCTGGCTGGCTCTGGACTAGGCTCCGCATCACGAAGGTAACAATATCCTGGTGATGGATTGACTTTGCAGTTAAACGGAGGAAAAAGGAGTGCATTGTGCTTCACTCTGTGCCGAAGGTGGCTGTCATGGGGAGCTAGCAAATCCTGCTATAATTTGCATACAGGAATTTTGCCAAAGTCATGGAAGCGAAGTGGTTTGTTACTTGCCTTTCAGGGCTTGAGAGAGATCTGTCTTGGATATCCTCTTGTTGACCTGATTGAGTTAACTTTGATGTGTTTAGAAGGTCATGGAGAAAATCATTAATATTAGGTTGATTTGATGGCTGAAAGGTAATAAGTATTTCCTGCTTATCAGATGGGGTTTGAGAGGACTTTGAATAGCCTGATTTGTTTATCTTTTGCAATCGGTACGGCCCTTAGCGAGAGGGGTTTTGTATTCCTGGTTCAGCTGGGGGAATGACATATGGTTTGCTCTCTGTTGAGAGCTCCATAGCATAAATAGCAAAACACCAGGAAATTCTGAAGTCCAGCTCCCAGCTAACTTGGCCATGCTGTGGGCCTTGGACATCTCATGCTGTAACGCTTTATGACATGAACAATAACAGATTAACATCCCCTGTTACTGGAAAGCTCAAAATAGAAAATCCGAAGTGTGTGGAGGTTGGCTGGGTGGAAAGCCAAATCCTGTAAACGTGGCTTGGCACGGCCAGGGTTTCATTGACCTTGGCGGGGCTGGGACTGCTCCATTCGCAGGAGGCATCTGTGAGTGCAGAGATGGGGCACGAGCCCGTGCAGGGCTGACATCACGGGGCTGCTGTTGGAGGCTTTTGCCGTTCTTGAGCTTTTCTTGGATTAATGCACGGTGAAACCTTAGGCTGCATCAGCAAAACGGTCTTTCCCTCACCCTCCGCCTGGGATTTAGCAAAGAGGGGAGGCATTCTTTAAGCTGAAGGATCGTTGTAAAGCCATTTAAAATGAAATCCACCCTTATTTGAGAATCATTTGGCAGAAAAGCATGTGAAAATCTCCTGTTGTGGACTTGCTAGAAGAAAGATATCATTTCTGGTTCCTTTGGCTGTCGGGAAAGGAGGTAGGACTGACTGCTCCACCTTGGATGATTGGGCAAGTACAACAGACAAGGGACAGCAGCCTCTTTTCAGGAGTGAGGCATTTCTGTTGCTTCTGTGGCTTGAGGTGATGGCTGTTTTTAAAAGGAATGCTGTTTATTCCCTTGCATAAACTCTGTATTGCCAACTCTATTTGTAGCTGTACATTATCACTGAAAGGTGTAGTGACAAATGAATAAGGAATTTAAGGAACTGATGGAAAAGAAAAAGAGAGCAAGAGTGAAAATGAAACCAAATTCAATGCTCTGATTTAACAACTGGGATTTTGCAGGTTATAAATTGTTGCCAAAGAACAAGATGGAGTTATATGAAACCACTATCCCGAGATGCTGAAGCTGGCATGCATAGACAGCAGCCCACACCAGCTGGATCGATGCCAGACAGACCATAATGCAGCCCCAGCTCCCTGGAGGAGTCCTGTCTCCTGTCCCCAGAGGGTGTCCCACAGTGCTGTTCAGGAGCCAGAAGGTGCCAGCAGCCCCTCTTTTGAGGGACCTGTTGTGTGGAGCTCTGGGCCCAGAGTCTGTTCTGCTGCCCACGGCAGGGAGGTGTGGGCAATCAGCCTGAGGGGCAAAACAAGGCTCTCATTTTGTGTACGCTGTGTTCATGTGCAGTAATGGCACTCCTACAATGAGAATAGAAAAGGAAAACTTGCTTTGTGAACAGGAGTGAAAGCCCTTTAATTTAAGGGACTTAAAGAAATTTCTGCATTCAAGTGTATTTGGGGGTGGATGTGCTTGGTTTCAGGTGACCTCCTTGACTGAGTCTTGGCGATCGGTTGCCAAAGGAGACATATGTTACTAATTTTTTTGAGATTTATAGAAGAGTCTCTCTTACGGTGTATATACATGGACTTTCTTATCTCAGAGATGTTTGCTGCTCAAGGGGGTGCACCCTGTAGGGAAGGGGTCCTGTGAGAGTGGATTTTAGCAATGATCAAATAGGTTTTATCTCATGAAATCGACACCACATGAAATTTTATTTTTGGGTATTGATATTCTCTGCCGCAGGCCAGATGCAGCCCAGGCTGGCACGGTTCATTCCCCTTGGCCACAGTCCAGCAGAGCATCCTGTTTCTGCAGAGTGGTTACGTGTGAGCGAATCTCTCAGCAGGCGGCTGAGTCCGCGTGGGTTCACTGCTGCTCTGGACCGCTGGCCAGGGGACAGGTCAGCTGCAAGGAGAACCTGGAGCAGGTTCCTCTTCCAGGAATTCTGCCCTGGGTCAGAGCTGGGCCTCTTTCTAGGGAAGTGATGGAGTGATACACACTGGGCTGACTGTTTCAGGGTCAGCATCACCTGCTGATCCCTGCATCGGCTGCCTCAGGCCTGGGCTGAGGGGGATGCCAGCCAGCTCCTTGGACAGGGGAGGAGGAGATGTCACCCTCCCATGCTGCTGGTGCCCTTCTTGCAAAGGGAAGGAGCACTCAGTTACCTGATCTTAGGCAGGACAATGGTGACAAAGGTGCCCAGGTGTGCTGGTGACACGTTGGAGCTGAGCACAGTGCAGGATGCTCCGTGGGTGCTCCTGAGCCCACCAAGGCACTGCAGCTACGGGCTGGGGCCTCTGCAGTGGGAGCTGCAGAGACAATCAGAAGAGAATTAAAACATGTTTTGGAAAACAGATTGCCTTTTCTGTTGGGAGTTTCCAAAAAAGCAAAGCAACCTGCCCTTCCCCCCACTTCGAATCCCACCTGTTTTGTTTTTTTCCCTAGAAAAATGTGAAATTCATTAACATGTGGTGAAAGCAATGTAATGACGTCATCTTGATTTAAAATCTGTTTTAAATCTTAAAATGATGGAGCCAGAATTTTTACTGCAAATAGCCTTGCTTTGTGGGCACGAGGCAGACTGTCAGCATGACTGGAATATCCTTGGGTTTGGTAGTTTAGCATCCTTCACAACGACGGCATTTGAAAAGAAAGCAAGAAAAGATGTAGGAAGGGAAAAAAAAGAAATTATTATTGTTTCTGATAAAAGCCGAGTCCTGTGCTCACGTGTAGCTGTGGTACCTGAGGAGTGTGGGGCGAGCAGAGCCCAGCTCTGTGCTGACCAGAGCTCTGTCAGCACCCTGCTGTGGCATCCTGCCCTGCCCTGAGCCCTGCACGGCTGCTCGTCCTCTTGCATCCTCAGCACTGGGTCACAGCTCCTGGCTGCGCTGTTCTCTGAGAAGGGAAATACTGTGACCCCTGTGCGTCACCTCTGGCATCGCTGTGAACGTCCCAGCATTGCCCTGAGCCTCCCTTTGCCAGCCTGTGCCCTCAGCGCCCTGTGGGCTTCTGACAGCAAAATCAGAGCTAAATCACTTTCTCTCCAAAAAGTCAAATAGCAAAATTCCACCTTTAGAAACAGCACCAAGGGTGATCCCACAGCATTGCTGTGACCTCATTGCTGCTGCCACTGTGCTGAACTTGGGCTTTGGCTCAGGGTGCTTTCTGGAGGTCTGCTGCTAAGCAGCTCTGCCTGCCCGAAGGTCTCCTCCTTCTGCTGGCCTGGGTGTCCCCTAGAGAGCTGGAAATGCTACAAAGTTCCACTGAGGTTTTGACTTCCAGGCTTCACAGTATTTGCTGGTGTGAGATGATGTGCAGGGGGCTGGAGTGGGGCTGTTTGGTGCATTGTGGCCACTTTCTGTATGTGTTTTAGTCTGGAATGGATCTGAACAAGGATTTATTGACCTTTTCCATTTTCATTGCCCGTTCCCTCCCCACACTGATACATCAGGATCCTTTTGCTTGCAGGCCACATTTCTAAGTGGGTTTTTGTCCTGTAAAGGGAATCTGCCACCAAAATGTTGCCCATCTGAGAATTTGGAGTGTACAGTGTGGATGTTGTGGTGCAAATGCTCCACAGATCACAGATGGACAGATCGTGGATCAATTTTGGGGCTTTCATATCATTTGGGTGTGAAGTGCTTTTTGGGTGCATGCTGCCCAGTCTCCCCCTTGGGAAGGCATCTTGAGAACATTGGTGGTGTGGGGTCCTCTGCCCTTCGGCAAGTCAGGACGACTCTTTGGAAGGAGATGTGGGGCTCCTGTTTTGGTATTTCTTGGGAATACTTAAGATAGGAAACTAAACTAAAAGTTTATGGTGATATTTTAAGGCTGCAGTGAACTAAGGTTAATTTACTGCCTGAGCCAGAACAAAGAGATGAGGTGGCTGAGGCTGCCAGACCCCTGCTGATCACTGGTGAAAAAGCTGGTTTGACTGTTACGTCTCCTTGTGCTCTCTCCCCAAGAGAGATCTCCTGTGGCCATGTGGAGGTGGACAGAAACACATCCATGGATGGTGACCATGAGGTGGCTTCACCGAAGAGCAGAGCTGGCCAAACAGTGAAGCTATGGAGTGCCACCAAGTGTACAAGTGACACTTCTGTTGTAGTGGATTTTATGCCAGTGTGAAGCTCGAGTCCAGTCTGCTAAGGGCAGCACAAATAGCTTTTTCTCTGGACTTGTCCCTGCAGTTAACCCAGGGAATCGGTGCAGCTGCTGAGGGTGATGCACCAAATCTCTGAGAAGGGGTTGTCTGTCCCCGCTCTCCAGTTTGTGCCCATGTAACCGGGCAGAGGCTTTGCACAGGCAGTGGAGAGCCTAATTTATGGTCAGCGTGGCTGACTGGGATTAAATCAAAGCAGGGCCAAGCAGAAGTTGTTATTCAAAAAGCCCCAGTTTGACTGTAAGCCCCCAGGTTTGGTTCTCTGTGGAGAGCCAGCTCTGGGTGGAATCACACACGAGTGCCTGGCACCGCTGCCAAGTGAAGGGCAGCCAAACCCGAGTCCTCCAATGCCACGTGCCCTTGGCAGGCCGGTGTGCAGCCCCTCTGCCAGAGAGCCTTGTTGTGTTCATGGTCTGTCCTGTTCTCTCTCCCCCTCCCACCCCTCCCAGATGTTTGCTGCTGAGGAGAACGTGGATTTTCGGATACACGTGGAGAACCAGACGCGAGCGAGGGACGATGTGAGCAGGAAGCAGCTTCGGCTCTATCAGCTCTACAGCAGGACAAGCGGGAAGCACATCCAAGTGCTCGGCAGGAGGATCAGTGCCAAAGGAGAAGATGGAGATAAATATGGTAAGAATATTTACTGGGATCCCCCAGACTTCAGGTCAAAGGCTTTAATCCAGGATGTTGTGCTAAGAACCTCTTGGGAGAAAAACAGTAAGAGCAATAAAAAAAAAAAGATAAAAGGAAAAAACCCTTTCCAAGTCAAGAACATGAGATTTGTTTTGCTGGAGCGGCCTCCCAGCTGCAGGCAGGTCCCACAGTACTGCCATGCCCCAATTTATCAGCATATGGTTGAAGAGGAGAATGGCTTTCTGCCCAAGACATGAGCTCACTATGCATTCACTGCAATTCTTAAACGATACCTAAATTGGTGGCTGGGCAAGTCCTTTCCCCATGAACTCTTGAGCTCATGTTTGGGTGAATCCAGTGTTTGAATGAAGCACTCTCATCTTTTCAGGTGGTGGGATATTTGGTTTGAACTGAAATTAGACTTTGAGAGGTTTGAGAGTACCCCAGAGCTCAAGCTGAATCTCTGAGCGTGTGGATCTTGCAGGAAAAATAACACTTGCCCTGCGCTAGCAGCGCATTCAACCATTCTCATTGTGATTTGCACACAAGCAACATGCTGCAAATGCTGCTAGAGGCTGGGCTGCAAAAAATGCTGTAATTCTGGTTCGTTGTGAGATGGTTGTGGCTGAGAAGCTTTTGCTCAGTTTGGCTGTTGGGAGGACTTTAGGGCTGCTCAGAACACCGGTGCTGTTTGTGTTTGGGATGTGCAGCCCCGCGCGGTCCTGGGCTGCTGCAGACGCGCCTGTGTGACTGCTGGAACCACCATCCCTGCGGGATTGTCTGCGGCAGCACTGGTGAGGCGGAGGGGAGCTGCGAGGGGCGCAGGTCAAAATCTGGGAGCGGTTGTTCCCTCAGGAAGGTTCAGGACGGGTGAGGCACACGCCGAGCACGGGGCAACTGCTGCCACTGCCGGTGCAGGAGCAGCGAGAGTTGTGCCGCGGGAAGCGGCAGCCAAAGAGCGCCTGGCAGGTAGGAAGGGACCCCCGGGGCACTCCCGGGGAGTCAGCCCCTCTCTCAGAGAAAGCCCTGCCCTGAGGTCTCATCAACCTTGTCCTTTGTCATTCCCAAATTTCCAGATATTTCAGGAGTGAAAAGTGCCACTTGGCTGCTAATTATTGTGTCATTTATTGCATTCATGCTCCTGAGGTTTGATGTGTAAACGAGTCGCGGGGCGCTGCCGCCGCCGCCCGGGGACGGCTCCTGCCCGCGGTGGCTGTCAGGTGCCGTGATGGAGTTTTCCTCTCCGTGAAAGAAGGCGGCATTTACAGTGGGTGCAGCAGGGAAGTGTTCCCGGGAGCAGCTGACAAGTGCTAATTTATGTGTCAAAGCCCATCTTGTCCCCTTCATACATATGCAATCGTGTCTGAACAACAAATCCGCGCGTGCGGAGCGGGCTCGCGGCCGAGGGCGGTGCTGCCATGGCAGAGCCCGAGATTCCCGGCTGGGAGCTCCTGCACCCGTCCCTGCCGGCCTCCAGAGCCCCGCTCCCGGCTGCTGGAGGGCTCCCGGCTGCCGGAGTGCTCCGGAGGGCTCCGGCCGTGCCGGTGCTGGCCAGCACCCCGCACAGCCCGCCCGGCTCCCTCCCTGCAGCCTCCCCATCAAACCCGCCGAGGCTGCGGAGCCTTCTCGCCCCAGCCCCGTGAAAGGTTATGGAAATCTGCTCGTGGTCCTGCCTGGCACAGAGCACTCGGAGCATGATAATCGGGGAGACAGTGAGGTGGGACTCGGCGGGCCGGGATGTGAGCGCGCCGAGCTCCTGCCTGGGATAATGCAGGGGGGAGAGACGTCGGAGTTACTGGAGTGCGAACCATCTGTGTCACAGCCGAACCTGGACACAAAGGCAATGACACAGGGTTCATTATGTGCCAGGAACCCCTCCCCCTGAGGCATTATTATGGAGTAACCTTTGATCAAGACCAGAGAGAGGCTTAAACCGGGTCTGGGGATCTCAACAGTTGCAAACTTCTGATCCACATCTCCGTCTCGCCGGTCAGGTCTGCATCTGGAGGAGGACACCTCTCCTCCCACGCAGCAGATGGCTGCGTGTCCTCCTGCCCTTCCCTCTCCCCTCTCCGCCTGTCTCCGTGCTGGCACGGTGTGACAGAGCCGGGCTGCGCTCCGGGTGCCCGCTGGCTTCTGGGCTGTGCCACCCTCGCAGATGGCACCGGCTCCCCGGCTCCTGCCGAGGGAGGGCACGGCCAGGGGGATGGGGGCCGGGCGCCCAAGGACTGCAGCTTGGGGAAGGCCTTGAGAGGACAAGCAAGTCTGAGAAATGTCTGAGAGAAGGCAAGAGACGTGGGAAAAGGTGCCCGGGAGCCGGCTCCAGCCGTGAATTCTCTCAGCAGCTCGGTCCCGTTCGGAGAAGGTGACATCAGGCAAGGGCCCCGCTTCCTCGCGTGGGAAGCTCTGTCGGGGCGAAGGTCCGTGGTGCTCATCACCAGCCCATTAGCACCAGCCCGCTTCAAGGATAGGGCAACAAATAATGTTTTAGCACCTCTCTCCCGTCTTCCCTCACAGTCACAACAGTGTCCAGATGCTTCTTTTTTTTTCTTTTTTTCTTTTTTTCTTTTTTTCTTCTTTTCTTTTTTTTTCTTTTGCACATATCCAGCTTCCAAATGGGAGGGTTGTCCTGCCTTTGAAGGGATGTTACTTTTATTGCAAGGTTTTATTGACTTCTGTAAAACTTCTCACCTCTTGGTTGCAGAGCATGCCCAGAGCAGAGGGGAGGTGGCAGATCTCAGGCAGGGAATTGCTCCTTTCCAAGCAGCCACCCCAAGCCCAGCAGAACGAGCAGCCAGCCCCAGCTCAGGGAGCAATGATGCTGCAGGGCTGGGGAGACCCGGCCAGAGGAACCCCCCTCGACTGTTTTATCCAGGTGTGCAAATGCCGTGTGCAAGGCAAAATGCATGAATGCATGCTCTGCAATGCATAATTCTGCTGTCATCATAATTCCAGTGTGTGGTTTTTGGTTTATGCATTCTTTAGGGCCAAGATCTGGCCCCGTGTGTCAGATTATTAAATGGCAAATTAAGTCAGTTAATAGAATTAATTGAGTCGATGTAATCCTTTTAATCAGATGGATTTGATCCCTTCTCAGATGAATTAGAATCCATTAACAGATAAGTCAATTATTGGACTAAATTAAATCTAATAATAATGCCTGCTGCTCACTGCAACACTAATTAATCTAAATACACTTACCTATCTCCCAAGGTTGTTTTTTTTTTTTTTTTTAAGGCTTAATTGATGTTCCTAAAGTGCTCTGAGATCTTTAGATAACAGATGATCTTTGTGAGCAAAATATTATCTCTTAACAGAGTATAAACTAATTAAAGGACTGATCTATTTACAAATTGCATTTTTACTTTAATCTCTGCAACCTATTCAGAAAGAGTTTGCACTGGCCCAGAAAAACAATATTCCTGTTATAAGCTTATTATTACTTTACAGGTTCCTAAGTGGCCCTTTCATTCAGAAAATGAAAGGGTGAAGGAGAAAAAACAACCATTAAAGTGCTGACAAAAAAAAAAAGAAAAGGACCTGGAACCTTTATATTCTACCTCCGATAAATGGTACAGATAGGGAAGAGAGGGATCAGTGACCTGAAACCTTAGATCCTTTCATTTATTTTCATTTCACAAAAGGCAGAAGACATTCTATCCTGTTTGTTCACGACCTGTGTATCCGGCGCAGTTGGGGAGACAGAGCTCTCTTGGTTGGGTGAAGGCATTTTTTGCCTCATTTGTATTTCACAGCCATGGGATTTTTGGTTTAATTTGTCCCCAGCTAGTCTACTGTTGTCCTGCGGGGCGATGGGCAGTGATAGGCATCAGAGGAGAGGTGTGAGAGCCCTTTGCTCCTCTCGGTGGAGGGAACTTTGATTTGCGGGAGTGTTTGGGCGTCCCGCAGGCTGGGCTGTGGGGTGTGTGGGTGCATCACTAATCAGCACGTCCCAGGTGGTGTTTTGTCCATGCATCCATTCCATCACGGTTTAAAAACCACTCCCGGGTCCCCCAGGAGGTTACAAACCCTCTGTTTTATAAACCTTCCCACTGATAAGCTCTCCAGTCCACAGCGTGAGGACACCCTGCGCGCGGGGCAGGGCACCGGTGGGACATCAGCATCTCGGCCCCGGGCACTGGGGCGGTGACGGCCTCCCGGAGGCTCCCCCGGGCCTCAGTGGGGGTTAGCTCAGAACTCCCGTGGGACAGGAGGTTTCGGGCCTTGGCAGAGCTTGGGTTTGTTAGGAGGACCGAGGAGAAAAGGGAATGGAAGAGGCGGTGTGACACGGTGCCGGGCGTGACCTCCACATGCCGTGGGCGCTCCGGGGACACGCGTCACGCCCCACGCAGATGTGATTTTTGGGTGGTACAGAGACAGCCAGGAGCTGAGGCAAATGGGTGTCTGCTTCCTGGGGCCACTCCAGCCGGGGTGATGTGCCCTGCAGCCCCCACCTTCTGCTCGAGCGGGAGCTTCCCTGGGATGCCAGTGGACCTGCCCACGGAGAGCACATTACAGCTGTCTAGACATCAGCCACACTCCCTCCTGCCAGAGATTTCATTTGTGGTAGAAGTGGGCTCTGTTCCATGAGGAGGTGTAATATGTGTGGAAAATATTATTATAGCAAAACAGCCTCCTTTAAGTGACTCTGAATTTCGCAGGATTCCTTCCTAGGTTTGGGTAATCCAGTGCTCTCCAGAATTAATGGCTGACATAGCACTTCTCCGGCTTTGGCAGCCTGACAGCTAATTTAGAACTCCCTAAACTCATTTCACTAATGACTCCCATTTGTTCTATCTGAAAGCCTGGAAACAAATGCAAAATACCAGTGCCATTGTCCCATCTTTAGCAAGTCATTCTTTCCCCTCAGTATTTCTGGCACCTTAACAGCAAGCTGCCTTGGGAAATCTGATTAACCCTTTCCCTTCCTGGAACGGTTTAAATCAATTTTGATGCCTCTCCTGGGAAGAGCAGGAGTAGAAAACTAAACTCATGGTGGCTGGAAGGCTTGCAGAATTTATCTGCAAGAAAGATAAGAGATGTAGTCCAAACAGCAATTTGGATTTGTGAAATATCGCTGTATTTCCACAGTTTTTCCACGTATATTTCCAAGCTGCTTTTCTTCCCAGGGACAGGTGCGTGCAAGGGTTTGTCTGTCGGGTGCAGCTCAGCCCCAAATCCCACATGAGCTGGGATCTGCTTTGTAACTTATTGTGCTGAACCGCCAGGATGGCCGTTTCCCATTTAACCGACGTATCGCTGCCTGCAGTCTCTTCCCATTACAGTTTTGACATCACGACAAGACAAATAAATTTTTTAAAAGACCTTTTATCTTCTAAACCATTTATTTTCACTTACTTAGCCCGGGGGCAGAGCTGACCTCAGCGCAGGGGATGATCATTCACCATGGCAGCTGTACAGTCATATGGGTCCTGGGGACTGGCCTGAGCCGCCTTCGCCATCCAGCTGCTGTGTCGCGGCTCTGGGCTTTCCCCCTCTTGCCCAGCAATCCCTGAGAGCTGTATTGTTTTTTTGTTCCTTAAAACGTCTCCCCATCTCGGCTGCAGTGGGGCAGTGGTGAAGCTGTCCCTTGAAAGCAGATGAGGGGATGAGCTGAAGCTCCAGGCAGCTCAGGGCTTTGCTGACCCGTGTGTGACGCAGGAGCTGGGGCTGAGGATGGAGCTGGGGCTGAGGATGGGGCAGGAGCTGGAGCTGTGGATGGGGCAGGAGCTGGAGCTGTGGATGGGGCAGGGGCTGAAGATGGAGCTGGGGCTGAAGATGGAGCTGGGGCCGGGGCAGGAGCTGGGGTTGGGGATCCCAGCTCGCTCCGGGCAGTGAGGGGTCTTGGCTGTCCTCACCTTCCTGGTGGCTCTGAAAGGTTCCATTTGAAACACACTGCAAGCATCTTACACAAACCATCTGTACGTTGAAGACATTTTTAGTTTTTATTCTGCCATATTCTGTGCCTGTGCCAGGGTGGGGAAAAGCCTTGCCTAGGCGGGATGCGAAGTTTAAGAAAAATACAAGCCTTTTGCTTTTTGATTCATGACAAACCTATTTTGAACAATGAATTTGTTGCCAATTTCCTTTTGATTTTGGCAGCTGCTGTCCTGAGCTCCTGCTGCAACCAGCATCACACCTGAAGTCCAGTCTCTCTCCAGCCCCTGTTTTGTACCTGCAGTAACAGCAAAACCTTTCATTTATTTTTCCTCTGACACTACACTGATTTTGGATTTCCCTACTTCTGGATCTCGAGATAGCCTAAAGAGCCTTGACTGTTACGGGAAAAAAAAAGAATCTCCTTTAAACTCTGTGTCCAAACTTCAGGTCTCCATAAGCACTGATCAGGGTTTGGAAAGCATAGGCCTGTCTGTCAGCAAATATTAGGGACCCAGAAATAACGAGCAGAGGTAATTTAGAGAGCTGCTGATAATTTGTCATTTTTAATTTCTGTGTGGAGTGGAAAGTGAGCTACAAAGTGAAAAATCTTTATTTTCATGCAAGTCATAAAAGGGTTTTTGTTAACAGTTTGTGTGTGTATATAATTCTGCACTGTGATTTAAGTGTTCCCATTAGAAATGCAGAATAGGAAATAGGATCCCATCTGTGAGCAATTTAAGAGGAAGTGAGACAATGGAGTCGATTGCTGCTCCAGTTTAGATAATCAATACAAATATTATTAGTATAGTGATTTATCTTCTTAGACACTTTATGAAAATGTGAATGCCAGACCCTGCAGACAGGTCAATATGATGTTATCTGCTCCTGCCTTGCTGCCTTTATGGTGCTTTCCCATGGAGGTCAAGCAGCTGCTTTGTTAAATGTTCTTCCCTGGCTCAGATGAAATAACACAGGAACAAACTTAGGGCTTTCCCTTCTCCTCCATGGCTCTGGAAACGCACTGTGCGTGTCAGTGTAGTGATTAATGCTACCTGAAATCCGTTCTGGGGACTGCTGGGGGGACACTGGGAGGTGATCTTTAGGGTCCCTTCCAACCCAAACCATTCTGTGATTCTGTGATGAAGTTCTGGAGTGATTTTAAATATATTTCTAGGCCAGGAATGATTCCGTGCACAAACACTGAGAGCTCTTTTGTGTTGACTGCAGTTGCTCTGTGTTGGTGTCGGTTATCAAACCTTGTTTTGTGCTCTCTCAGGTTTTCCCATGTCTAAGCATTTGGCCAGTCATTCATTAATTCAAGTCGGTTCTTGGGGTGCAATTAAAAGTACCCTGCAAATAGGCTAGTCTGCATTTCCAAAAGGGTTTCTAATTGCTTTTACTTTGGAGAGGAAGGGAGGAAAACGTTGTCAGCAAATGGTCTTGCACATTTTGCTTTGGGTGAACATCCCCGTGCATGATGTCAAGTGGCCAAAGAGATTTTTTGCTTCATAAGAAACATTTGGAAGAAATGAGAAATGTCAATAACCCTATTAAGAACTGCCTAATGAAGGACAGGATGGGAAATGCAAAACTTGGTGTGACGATTACACTTCTGCTTGAAGGTACCGTGGAACCTCACTCGGCTGTAGTTTGAGATTCCTGAAGTCAGCTTCCTGGAGACTTCACAGTGGTGTTGGCATTGGCCACATCACTCACCTGGAGCATCTCCTGCTCCACTTTGCTGTTTGGGGTGGTGGGACACTGGGGCTGGACTCTCCAGACACTGGAGACAGAGGAACTTTGTTCCTCACATGTAACACAGTGGCGTGAATTTCATCATCTTGGTGTCCTCGTGTGTCCCTCCCTCAGCCCAGAACCCCGTTCCCTCACCTCATGGTGTGCCAGCAGGATAAAAGCACTGCAGATGGAGAGATGCTAAGGAGACAGTGGTAATGGAGACCACACTGGTAGCCTGGTTAAAAGTAATTATTTGGTGTTTTCAGATGCTGTGAGACCGTTCCTGTTTTCAGGTTGGGGTTTCCTCAAGAAAGGTGTTAAATTCATAAAAAAACAAGGCGCTTCAGTCGCTCGGATTTCACCTCAGCTCTCTGAAAAAACAGATAGTCAGGAATTTCCGCCGCTGCAAGGTGGAGCACAGCAAACATTCACAAGGCCAGTAGCACTGCGTGGCTGTCTCCAAGAACAGGGAAGCGCCCAGGCCCTACAGGACTGCACCAAGCCCCAGGCTCGGCACAAAGGTGAAAAATAATGAAGCTGTGAGGAGGAGAAACTGCTGATGCGTGACGCTTGGAAATCTGGAAGAGTCCAAAAAGGGAGCTGAAAATACCCCTCAAAAATGACAATCTGTGGCTTGAACGAAATAGTGTCCGATCAGCATTCAGAAACCGCTGAATGCAGGCCCTTCCAATACTGGCATTTTCCAGACTGCTTGCCAGTCGGATGCAGAGGAGAACACGTGTGGAGCGTCTGCGGTCTCAGTGCTCGCAAGAAGTGGAAGGCAAGCTGGAAGTAAAGGCAGTGAGAAGTCCCACTAAAAAAGAAAAGACGCCTACTTTTTCTGCCAGCGAGGAAGAGCGGGGCTGTTGGGGCTCAAGGGAGACGGTCACGTGGCTGCGCTCTGCGAGCATCCCTTTTAATGAGCTGGGCCAGCAATAAATAGTGCCCACTTTGGTCCCTGAAGGACTTTCAGTATTTTCTGACTGCCCATAACAGACAATTTATGCTTTTATGGTGGCCTAGGAGCTGAGACCTTCTCAATGTATCCTGAGCTTTGTGTCCCTGAGCTGCACTGTAGCTGCCTTGGGGATGTGTCTGTGCTTTGCTGATGCTGCCTGGAGTGGTTGAGCTTGGAGCATGACTGGGTAGTGCTCACACTTCTTTTGGCCTTGTCTCTGCGAGCTGAAACGTGTGCTCAGAGGCCTTCTCCTCTTCTTGCAACTGCCAAAAAAGGTGCCTTTCCTCCCAAGGCAACAGGAACAAATCCTGCCATCCGCCGTGACCCTGCCGCCTTCTCCGTGACGAGTCTGGGGCTCCTCCAGCAGTGATGGCAGCTGTGCTGGCTGGGAGGGTCTGGGCCCAGGTAGCACTGGGAAGAGGAGTCCTGTTCTCCACCGCTGCTCAGCTGCTCTGGCCTCATCCCAAAGCTGGGCTAGTGGGACAGGGAAAGAGGGAGATGTTGCTCCTGAGCAGCTCAATGGCAATGGGAGCCTTTGGCGTTTGACCATATGCTTGGTGACGTGCTTGGGATCCTGGCTTCGAGCTGGTGTGGTTTGGTCTATACCTGATGTTCTCAAGTGCTTTTGGAAGCACAAGAAGGAGAGGAAATGGCTGTTAGAATGTGAGAGGGGAGCTGTAGCATCGGGGAATGCCGCCCACAGCCTCTGGAGGCAAAGACCTCAGTGTAGACAAGCAGCAGGGCAGGGCTAGGAATAGGATAGCATGTAAGCACCAGATAAATCTAAAAAATAATGCCCAGGTGTCCCCAGCGCTTGGCCAGGGACAGCTGCAAGGCTCCCAGTTTGCAGGGGTGAGTGCTGAAGCAGACTAGGGGTGCTTCGGGCTCCTGGCTTCAAATCACATATTGAGTTGAGTTAGAGGTGAACGCAGCAGCTCCCAAAAGCTGGTCTTGTCCTGTCAGGATCAGTGATGTAGTCCCAGGTTCCAGTGCCGAAGGAACTTGCCTAAAGGTAACAGCAGTATAAATCCCAAATAAGGTTTCTGCTGGTTGCATGGAGGGATCACAGGGCTGGATCTCTGTTACAGCCAAGGCTTGATTATCCTTTTTCCTACACTCCTGAAACTCCACCGACTTCAACAGAGCCATTCCTGGAGCTCCTGTGTGAGACTGAAAGGAGATTAAGTGCCCAGCAGTGCCTCCCATTCCTCCTGTGTCTTGCACCTTTGTTCAGACCTTGCATTTCAAACCATTTTAGCCGGTGGGAGGCAAATCAAAGCTGTTAGGTTTGAGCCGGTGACAATGGCCTGGTGCTGTGTGGTGTGCCCAGCCCCTTGCCTTTGTGCAACGTTTGTGATTCTTGCCTTTATTTCATTTGCTTCGGCATCTGCATTTGTAACCGTTTTTTTCAAGTGAAGTTTCTGACTGGTGACTCATTAGGAGTAAATAGGCAAAAGGATATTGACTTTACACCTACTAATTTGGGGGTGCTAACAAGCACATGTAAGAGCTTTATAGTCACCGGGTAAATTGTCCCACCTGGGGGGGCTGGAGGAGGGGAGATAAAAAGCATTACAAAGAAACAGCACTTTTGTTTCTAGCTCCTAGCCTTAGCTGTTCCTGCTGGGGCTGGAGCTGGGGCTGGAGCTGGGGCGGATGTCTGATGGTCACCACGGCTGGAGCCCGCTCTGAGCGTCCCCGGGGCTTTCAGCATGGCCACCTTTAGAGCTGTGTGGGCACAAGACTGAGATCCTGACCATAGGATGCCAAATGTGGTCGCTCGGAAATGAGGTGCCCTCTACACGGGCTGGGGGAACAAACCCTGCTTGCTGTGGTGTGAGTCAGGGTGTGCAGTGCTGCACACGGGCTGTGCCTGGGCGCTGGAGACACAGACAGGCTCGGGCACGGCCCGTGGAGGTTCTGCCAGCAGCAGTCCGGCAGTGGGAGACGGAGTAGCAGTCCAGCAGTGTGGGATGGATGCCTGCTGGCAAACAGGACTCGCTGTGGCTGCGAGGGCACAGAGGCTCATGGCCATGGCCGGGGGCAGCTCATGCAGCTGAGGCCAGTGCTCAATCCTGCTGCTGCTGGGGCCCGAGTCAGCTGCAGGCACGTCGGTCCCTCTCCAGCCGTGCCCGTGGCACAGGACCTGCCACCCTCAGGTGTGCTTAGATCGGGAGGTCACCGGCTCACAGAGTGACCTGTGGCAGGGGAGCTGCAGCACAGCTAAGGAGTGATGGTCCCTGGCCCTGGTGGTCCTGCTCGAAGCAGAAGGTTGAGCTGGGTGACCTCTCGAGAGCCTTCTCAGGCTGAGTTATTGCTTTGATGTGTGTCCTTCAACACTGATTGTCAGAGCAGAGCTGTCAGGTACAGCCGTCGGTGATCCCTTGCTCTGAAGGCAGTGATTTTCCTTTGCGTGCATTCAGTGGGACCCTTAGGATGCGACTTTCGTGGTTTGTCCCCGTTTATGATTTTTGTATTGAGATTTTTAAGAATTTGTAATACTTAAAAAATTGGAGATAGGCAAAGTTTTTCATTCTCCCCCTTTAGTCCCTCTGCCCTTTCCCTCAGCTTGGGGTGACCCACGTATGTGGGAAGGATGATAGCATCTGCACAAGGGTGTGTAAGCCGTAGTTTATCTTAGAGAGTGCATGCTGGGGAGTGCAGAGGCACGCTGTGTGCCAGTGTGAGGACCAGCTGTCATTTCTGCTCCTCTCGGGACACGAGCCTGGTTTGCTGTGTGCTCGGAACGGAAGGAAGCAGTCACCACTGGCTGTGTCCCATGTCAGGCTCTCACACTGTGGCTGTGACTTCAGCCTCACCCCTTCTCCTCCTCCGTGCCTGACCTGGCTGCAGCCAATATCTGTCTCTCAGCAGGAGGAATCTGAGGAAATGCAGCAAACTTCAGCTCCTGGGGCTAAATCGTTGTGCTCTCTAACAGAAAACTGTGTTGAACTAATTGACAACCAGCTTTAAACGTACCCCAATCAAGCAAATGCATTGATTTATTTTTTCCTCTCTTGCCGAGCACTAAGCAGCTTCCAGCTTGGTTTCTTCCCCAAGAAGTGGATAACTCATCTATTGTGTAGAAAAACTGATGGGCAGTGTTGACTTCTATACAATCCTTTCAGTATGCTTAGGGAGGAAGGAGTTCTTATGCTTCTATGAATGTTTGACCACTTAAAAAAAGGCAAAACAAAAAAAAGCCCAACCCAAAACCACACACAACAACAAAAGATGATCCATTTTCTCTGGATGTCTTTGAAAGAAGCTTAGTTTAGAGACAGACTGGAGAGAAAGGCTATTGATTTTGTTTGACCTCCAAAGAGACTGCGGTCAGTATATTTTCCCTGTTGGAAGTGGTTCAGGGCTCTGAATTTCCGTGTCAGCGTTTGTATTCTGAAGCGCACTGGAGCTTTTGCTGCTTCTTCAATAAACAGCAAGCTGTAGGGAAAGGTAATGCTGGTGTAAATCTATTTCCCTCTGGATCTGCCCTTCCTTTCTTTTTCTTTCCTACGTAGCTTGGTTGTGATGCTGATGAAGCATTTACAATCTTTTTCATTGAATGCTGTGCAGGTTCGTGGGTTAAGCTGAGACTACAAGCACAGTTTTGTAATCCCTCTCTTGCTTTTTCCAGGGCTGAGCCACGTCCTTTCCCAACCTCTTGCCTGCACCGGCAAGGAGCAAGATGCCTTCCTGTACAGAGTAATAAATGCTCTAAAAACTGCCATCTTCTCTCCTACCCTGATTATTCTCAACCTTTGCAGAGGAAAGCCTTCTTGATTTTTGCTTAGTCTCCTGAAAGGAAACAGATTATTCTGTTTGGGGACTCAGTTGTACTGGAAATGCTCTGCTTGGTACAGGTCTGTGCAGTTTGGTAGATGTTCTTGTAAAATGGCTCATGACAACTGATGTGCTCTTTCTCTGGCAGCCACCTATCAAAGGATGGCTTCCAGGGGTGGCAATACTGTGGGATAAGTTGATTGTCAGGTCTAAAGGAGCTTCTTGGAGCTCCCTGTGAGATGAGCAGTGACAGTAGGTATCTCTCCGTGCCGAGGTGTCAGCTGTGTTATCTCCTCCTCATTTAACAAAATGCTTCACGTGGTGTGGTTTTGGGTTGTGTGCTTCCACTTGCCTGGCCACAAGTTCAACACAGGCAGTTTGCTACTGTCAGCACATCAAAGGGCAGCCTGATAAAGCTGCCACCACGTAATCAAGTCATGTAGAGAGCTCCTGATGGCGGTACCAGCTGCTGAGCTCCCCTGTTGGCTTTGCCAGCATGAGCTTCATTTCTAACCCGCATGGACAGAGGTTCCTCTCGGAATCCCCTCTTTAGAGGAAGGGTTGGTCTTCCTGCCGCTGCCAGCCTCACCTCGCCTCTGGCTGTGCTCTTGGTCAGGGTGGAGGCTGCTGCTGCGGGTGTGTGAGCCCTGCAGCATGTGTGGGCTGCTGACAGCTGCATGGCAGCAGATTCTAACTTTGGCACTCCATGTCCCAGAGAGCGATAGCCCAAAGCATCCCTGTAAAACAGTGGATGGTGGAGGATCTCTTCGTGCAGGCTGTGCCGAGCCAGGCTGAGGCTGCAGCCTGTGTTGCGTGTGTGACTCTACTGAGTCCCCAGAACAGGACTTTGAGGGTTCCCCAGAACCTTTCATTGCTGCCTTTTGCCCAAACCCTCCTCTCCCCACATCCGAATATTCAATTACACTAACCCTTTGCAAATGGCCCAGCAGTCACCTCCGGGAGCGGTGAGAAGAGAGAGCTGGAACTGTTAAGCCTCTGCACAAACACGAAGGCGAGGAGCTGATGGGCAGAGCTGGTGGGAGGGGATGGATTTGCTATCAGGATGCCCCAGCCCCAGGCAGGGTGGGAGGCTGCCCAGCAGTGCTCGCTCTGCAGCTGCCCACGGCTGGAGGGGTTCCACGAGTGCTGCCACCGGCCTGTCTAGCCACGCTGGGTGCTCATGGTCTCTCCTGAGTGCTGCTGCTGCTGCTAAGTGTCCCTCAGCCACAGTCCCCAAGGCTTGGGGGGCAAGTGGTGTCCTCCTGCTTGCACTAGACCACTGGGTAGGACAGGGCAATGCAGAGCGGCTGCCATGGGACAATTTAGGAATGTTTATTACTAAATTTATACAATACTTATTATAATTATTGTATCAATTTATAGTTTTTACTTAATATTTACATATCAATACAGTCATCATTATTGAATTAATACAACATTCGTCAATGCACTACTTGCTTTGGGAGTGAGCTTTTGGTCAGAGCACAGACTGGGCTGTTTAGGTATTGCCCACCTCAAGGTCATCATGAAGCTTTGTTAATTAATAAGCAGAAAGTTTTGCCAGAGCCCCGAGCAGCAGAGGATGGGTCAGCTGAGCATGTTGCTGGAAGCACAGGGAATCACAGGGAAAGCAGCAGTGCCCTGTGTTACCCTGTGCCAGTGGCTTCCACGGGGTGGTCAGCAGGACATTGTGATGATGGATCAGAAATATGACAATTTCTTGTTAACGATCAACATCAAAAACTAAGAACATGTAGAAAAGCAAAGATGCCCTTGTGTTTTAAGTACCTGTAATCTGCTTCTCAGAGCTGGGTACCAGAATATCCCTTTGATTCTCAAAGGTAATTGCACCTCTTAATTAGCTGGAGAAAAAAATTCCCGCAGCCTGAGATCTTGCTATATAAATTATAATTAACCCCTTGGCACTGGAAGTTCAGATTTCCTGCCCCCGAGCACAAATGCAAAAGGCATTAGCAGCACTTGGCGGCAGGCACTCTGCCCAGCGCAGCCCAGGGGTCGGGCTGCTTCCCCGGAACGCCGCCGCGCCTCCCGGGGCAGCGGGGAACGGCCAGGAAGCCAGGGGAGCCCGGGGGAAGCGCTAAACACACCATCGGAGGGAGCTTGACCTGCCTTCTTTGCAGAGCGGCAAATGTCCCAACAGGAAGGACAACACGGAAAAGACCAAACCCACCCCCGGGGAAGAGCTGGGAGCGAGGAGAGGGAGGGGATTTGTGAGGCGACATGGCCGGGTGCCCCGCCGTGAGAACGGCGCTGGCGCTGGTGCCCCACACACCTCCAGCCCCACCATTGTCTGGTGCCAGACACACTTGGCTGTGCCTGTTGTGTGCAGGGCTGGGCCACCCACTGCTGTCATTCACCAGCATCCTGCCTTTGTGTCTCCTTTTCATCGCGCCTGTTGGGGGATGCGCGCTAACTCCTCACACCGGAGGTGACCTGCGGTGAAGTGCCAGGTTGGGCAGCTGGCGGCACGGAGGTGACAGCACGGCTGGGGCTGGGGCGTGGGGGCTGCCCCGAGCTTGGCTGCACCCGTGCCGCCTCCCTGCCCGCTCCCCTCAGCCACACCATGACCTCAGAGGAGGGCCAGGCCTGCTGGCAGCTGGAAAGCCACAGAATCACAGAACGGTTCGGTTTGGAAAGGACCTTAAAGGCCAGGTAGCTCCTCACCAGGAGCTTGCACTGAAGCTCCTCAGTCTGTGTGAGCTGGTTCCTTTGCTCCTTTGGGGTCCTGGCTGGAGAAGTGGCTCCCTTTTGGTGTAGGTCAGGCTGCAGCTTCGTGCTAGGCCATAAAGCCCTTGGAGAAGGTGCTGTTGGCCACGTGCTGTCCCTTATCCCACGGCCGTGGTGTGTCCTTGGGTCCGTCTGTGTCGGTGGCGCCGGCCAGCAGTGGCTGCCGAGCTCAGGTGGGGGCAGCAAACGTGGAGTGGCTTGGTCAGGGTTCAAAGGTGGCTTCATCCTCCTGTGCCAAAGGCGGGGGCAGCCCGGTCCTCAGGCTCGGCACACAGGTGTGGCCAGCAGGGCTGCCTGCAAGTGTTCCAGGGCCGTGTAGGAGCAAGGGTGGGCAATTCCCTGTGCGCTCCAGAGGCTGTGCAGGGAGATGACAGCAGGAGAGTGAGAAGGTGTCCTGGTGGGGAGGAGGGATGTGCTCGCTGGCGAGGGGTAGTGAGTGTTGGAGGGAGGGTTTGTGCTCTGTGTGTGTCCTCTGTGTGTGTCTGCGGATTCTCAGCGCATTAAGTGCTGACTGCAGGGCTGATCCGAGAGTCCTCCCAGCTCAGTGAGCTCTGCTGGTCCAAGTTCGGATGGGCATGGGCCAGACACCTCCAGCGCAGATGGCCCCTGCCAGTGTGGCACCTGCCCCCTCAAGGGATCTTTTGCCATGCAGGTCCTCGGGGCCACCCCCGCGGGGTGGGGAGAGGAGGGCAGGATGCTCCAGCACAGCGAGGACAGAAAGAGTGGAGAGAATTTTGGATGGAAACATGGGGCTGAGTCTGAGCTTTAAAGGTGGCCTAGGTCTCTGGATAAACTGAGATAAATAGCAAATAATATAATAAAATATGAATTTAACAATGTCAGTGCTGCTTCTTTAAACTCAGAATGTCTCCTCAAAAAAGCTATTGGAGATACTACCTCTTTTCTTTGCTGCTCTCGTTTCTAATGCCACAGATGAGGAATGGCTTAGTTCTGTACTTGATTTACTTTTTATATTAAGATTTAACATGGGATCTGCATTTCTTAATCCAAACACTTATGGTTTGAATGCAGAATTATATTTGAGATTTTTAAAGTACCTTTATTAAAACGTAAAACTAATTTTACAGTTCTGACAGGTCTTATTTAAATACCCAGTGCCAGATGCCTTTTGTCCCAAATGACTCCAGGAAAGAAAAAAAAAGACTTTTAAAACTTCTCATGCAATTAAAATGCAGTAAAAGGGAAGTATATAGTCTTACATATGCTGAGGACTAGGGGTAACAGTTTAAGAGAAGTCTCGTGATAAATGTTTCCAAAAATAAATATGTGAAACCAAAGGTGCTAAAAGGAGAGTTAATGTGATGCCTGATTTTTGTTGGTTGTTGTGTTATTTCTGTTGCTCCTGCTCTGAGAATAGTTGCAAGAATTGTGCTATGTCTGTAGGGAGAAACCTCTCCCTACAGGTCCTTCCCCGGAGGCACTCTCCAGGGTGCAGCTGGTTCCAGGTGTGTGTCCCCAGGTGCTGCAGAAGATCAGTCCTTGCCCACCTCTTTTAACCCTTACCCCAGAACAGTCACACTCTGTCACACCCTCCTACCCAAGAGTGACAAGTTTCTGTACTTCATTTAACAATAAGTTATCTTTTATTTGGCAAAGGGAGCTTCAGCAGCACAAGCATGAAGAAGTCAGGTATCTCTGAAATTGTGTTTGTGACCATTTCTAAGAGCAAACCCTGCTTAAAATCTTAAAACAGAGAGGAATTTTCCCCATGTGCCAGAACATTTTCTTCTGGTAGGTTGTGCTGCTGCCTCTGCTCCTCTGGGTTCCAGAGCCACAAGAATCCCACTGAAAACACCAGAGCATCTTGCAGCTTTATTTTCAGCACATTTTTCACTTGCTGGAAGAAGGGAAGGTTACAATGAGTCCCTTTGAGAAAATGCATAAACACACCTATATTCTGATCCATAACATGAATTATCCTAATTTCCGCTTTTACTGGTGCAGAATAAGAGCCCTGCTTGGTAGAACTTAACATCTTTGTGAATCAGGCACGTCAGACAATCTTAATTCAGCCGATCCTGCAAATGCTTTACACATTTCTCCCGCTCAGCGCCGTCCTGGAGCACTCACAAGCACAGCAGTGCAGCCTGCGCGGGCTGACTTCTGGAGTGCGTGGAACCATCTCGGGGTCGGTACGTGGGAGAGGTTTATGTGTTTGGGGCTCCGTGGTAAGAGGAGATGGTGGTGCTGACAGCACACCCACCTCATCCCCAGGGAGGAGCAGCTGGGCAGCGGCCTGCCCGAGGGGGTGGGCAGTGCTGCAGGGTGCTCTGCCCCCTGCTCCTGGGCACACAGAGCAGCTCTGCAGAGACGAGGGCACGCGGGCTTCCCGGGGTCGCTGTCCTCTCCTTGTTGTTATTTTTGTGTCCATCAGTGTTTTTATTGGGCCCAGCTGAGACTGGGAACAAGAGAGTCAAAATAACTTCATCGGGGTTTGCTCTTGCAGTAACTCTAACCCTCTGTGGGTCGGGAAGGGCTCACGCTCTCTCCAGACCCGAGAGACTCCGGCGCCCGGGATGCGTCTCAGTGAGGAGCTCAGGGCCGGGTTCTGAGGTCGTTGTCTCTTGGGCTTGACTGTGTCAGTAGGAGTTTATTCAAATGAGAATGATCAAAGACATCAGGGTTTGGCCCTTTATTTTTCATTTTAGGTGCTTTTTCAAGCATAACAGATCTTCTGAACTTTTTTGAGGCTCATCCTTCAGTAATTCCGGACTCAGAGCCTGGCAGCTTGTCAAGCAGTTTTCCTGCCTCTGTAGAAATACTGTCCACTTGAGCTGTGTTTGGAGGCAGCAAGACACCCTGGTGAGATAGAGGAATTTCTATGCTAACATTGTGAACGTTTCTCTTTCTAGGCTTATTTCTTAGTCATGGCAAGTTTGCAGGTGGCAAAGTTCAGGGCAGAATTTGTTCACAGCTGTCCCTGCCCAGGCGTTTTTACAGCACACGACCTCCCTGCCTCCCCTTTCACTGAATCTTGTCTAGATAAGCTTATTCACCATTGTCGAAGCAACTGCCAAAATATTCTTAGTGTCTTATGGTGAATTATGTGTAAAACATCTGCAAGAGGTCAAGTCTGATTTCCCACTGCTTAATCCTGTTTTCTTAGATGTACAAAAGGGTGCAAATGGCTCCATGTTAGAATGACAGTATTTTACATTCATTTTTCACATGGGTAAATGATGACCAACCTCTGCGTAGTGGAGGCTTGAGCCAGTAATATGGTACTGACAGCTCAGATGGGGGTGTTTGTGTGTGTGTTTGTTTTGTTTTTCACAGAATTACAGATTCAGAGATTTACTAAAGTTTTATTTAAGTTGGACAAAAATCTCTTAGACCTACCTTGGTATTTATTCTGCTCTGATTCTGGTCTTACATCTGCTAAACTGTCAAACAGTTTTCATATGCGTGGGCTAATAAAAGACCTCAAATTAGCACATTTTCATTCCCAAGATGTGGTGAATACAGTGACGTTGTAGGGACTATGTTTGGAAGCTTTGTCATCCTATAGGAGCCTGGGCTCCTGAAGGGAGTTTGGGGAAGAGGACTTGTGTGTTTTAGAACCTCTCTTTTACCTTGATAGTGCCATTCTGGCATAAATAGCACATCTCTACAGAGTGGGGAGGCAGAACCTGCCCGAGATGGTCCCTGAGGTGCTTGGGGAGCACCAGCAGCTCAGCATTGTCCCCTTGGGGTGTTTTGTTAGCCACTGCTGGAGTGGTAGGGGAATTTTTTGGGTGGGCACCCCTACAGGTAAGAGCTCTGTAATGGTCCAGGCCAGGCTGGACAGGGCTTAGAGCAACCTGGTCTAGTGGGAGGTGTCCCTGCCCGGGGGGTGGGACTGGCTGGGCTTGAAAATCTCTTCCAACCCAACCATTCTGTGAATTCATGTTTCTGTTAATGGCGTGTCAGGCTTAAATAGTGGAGACTGATATTAAATGGTGGAGACTGATATTAAATAATGTGAGAGTGATACTTTACGACCTGACCATCACAGGCTGTGCGCCTCGTGGGGTTAACTGCAGCACAGCGTGTCCTGCCTGCACAGCTGGCCTGGGCTGGGCACTCAGGCTGGTGTGCTTGGCACCAACACGGACATTTCTGCATGTCTTGGCCCTGTGTGCTGCAGACAAGCCCAGGGAGTGCCAAGGGCCAGCTCAGTGTGCTGGCCGTGGGACAGGAGCCTCCCTGGTGTGAGGCTTTGGGAGTGGGAGCGCCCGAAAGCATCGCCCGGGGCCTGAAGCTGCCATCAGCTACTGCAGAGGTGGAACCCCGAGGGAGGGGTGCTAGGAAGGGGAATGTGGGCTCTGTGCTGGGATCCTGCACCTTTGGCCATCCTAGGGACCCTGGGGGCGGTGGGCAGCGAGCAGCACATAGCCCTCGTGGGCAGCTGTCCCCACAGCCGTGCCCGGGGCTGTGCTCCCACCCTGCAGGTGCTGGCCAACCCTAGAGCCGTGTAGGGGTCTTTATCAGCACTCGAGGGACTTCCGATGTGTGTGAAGTCCTTTGTGTGGTGGTATTTACAGGATCGGGTTGCTGTAGTGTAAGTGCCTTTGAGGTCTTTGCTGCATTATAGATTTTCTTCTGATGTCTCCCATGCAAATATTTAACCTGTCTGGTTCCTGAGAGCTACCGAGGCTGTTCTGCGGGTGGCAGGTTGTGTCTGCAGCCTGTCCTTTGTTCACGCAGAGCCCTCGGTCCTGCCTCCCTTCCCATCCCGTGACGGGGCAGGAAAACGTGCCCGGGGGCTTGGCACTCGCTGTGTTGTGTTGATGAGGGGCTTACACACCCCAAAAAGTCTTTGCCGCCAGTGCAGCAGTTAGGGTGCTGACCGAGTGAAAGGCACAGGGTTTAAAAGAAATCCTCATTCAGAGTAAGAGCATCTCTAAAAGCCTGGGTCAGGACTGGGTGCTGCTCCCTGGGCAGCCCCTGCCCTCACACCGAGCACTTCCCCGGCTCATGCAAAGCAGTGGCTTAAACCAGAAAATCTCTGGAGCCTGGGCCTTGGAGCTGCTCCTACCCCAGGAATATCCCGTTCGATAATCTGACATGCATATGCTGTGCTCAGGACAGACGGGGTGAGCTCAGTGCAGTGGTATGTGGGTCAGAGCTCTGCCCTCCCGAGCACCAGCCTCATTGATTGGGGTGGTTACTCCTGATTTGCACCTGAATATTTGAGGAGGGAGTTGGATTCTGTGGATTGTAACTCTTAAATACCACACAGTTTGCAGGACTTATGCAAGTGTGCAGACAAAACTTAGGGATGCAGCCTAGATTCCTTCACAGCCTGCAGGCTTCATTAGACCCTCCAGACTTTACCTAATTTTGGTGTTATTCCCTCATCATTACATCATGGCTGTGGAGACAGGGTCCTTCTCTCCTGTGCTGTGCTCCTGGAAGGGATTCACGTGGTTTTGGTAGGGGCACACAGTGTTTGAACAGGTTTCAACTATTTTAAGCACTGTTGCCCATGCTGGGAGTCTCAGGAGAAGATTCAGTCTTGGCAGAGAGCGGATTTTACTCTCCCATGAGATGAGATACACGCACTGTGAGCGATGGGAATGTCCTGGTTTACAGCACCAGGGTAACAAAATGGGAGAGCTGCTCTCTGTCCCAGGTGCTGTGCTCCCAACCTCAGCGTGTCCGTGCATCCTCCTCATTCACTGGGAATGATTTCAAGCCTCAGAATGGTTTCCCTGACTTTGAGAAAAAGAAGGGCAACAAAAGCAACAAAATCTTGGTCCCCTCTGAGATCCTTTTCCCCAGGAAATTTGATGTAGCTGGCCGGCTGCAAGGTGCCCGTGGGCAGTGTAAGCAGCTGTGTTCCTTCTCCCTGTGGCTCCTTTTGCAGGGGTTTCAACCCAAACCAGTGGATAGACCTGAAGTATCCAGTCCTTGTGCACTCTTCTCGTGTTTTCCCCTTCATCTCTTTCTTTATCTGGAACTGAGGATTTTGTGATTGGTACTTGTAAACCTTACACTTCTCAGGTGCCCTCTCTCTCCTCTCTCCCTGTGCTTTTCTGGCTCCTGTCCTCCCACTCCCAGGAAATATCTGAAAGATAATTTGGCATATTTTCTGCCACCTTCACATATCTCCCTGACTTCATGTTTTCTTAGCTGGTAGATAGCTTTTCAACATATATATATATATATGTAATCCTTTTCACCTAGACTTGTGAGGAATTCCAATCTCTTCCAGTGGGAGTTTTCAGGAAGGTTTAGGTTAAATGGGCCAATAAGGCAAAACATGTAGCAGGAGATCTCACCCTCTAAAGACATCTTTTCTCTTTCACTCTTTTTTTTATTCCCCTGGAAAATATATCAGAATATCTAGCTGTCAAAGAATTTAAACAATAACACCTGATCTGAAGATTGGAGTACACGGCCTTTGAAAACAAAGATTGTAATCTCTGTGTGGTGTATGCAGGGACAGATGGAGCTGGAAGTCAGGTGTGCTGAGCAGCAGTGGCGTGGGGATGCTGCTCTGGCGTGGTGGCACTCATTTTACCTGAGCTCTCCTGGACATTCTCTTGGATTTTCCCTGGCACTTTCATTGTGCCATGGCATATTTGTCACAGGACAGGGCAGCATTCCGAGTTCAGTTTGAATTAATGTAAAATGTGTTGGTGGTGGCTGAGGTTTTCTCCTGCTGTGTGAGTGGGGTGGGAGACACGAGCAGCCTCTCATGCTGGGTCAGCTTCCACCCCCCAGGAACTCCTGTTGCAGCCTTCAGGGCTGGGATTCATCCCAGAGGATTTTAGATGTGTTGTTTAAGGTGTCTGTCCCTGTTCCTGAGAGAATTTAGGGAGTTGCCTGTTGCACAGAGAAGCATCAGCTGTCAGGGGTGCTGCAGAGTGGAAGCCAAGGGGCTGATAACCCACCCTAAAGCCACACTGATCTCTCTTGTAGAGAAGGGGTCAGGGAGCCCTAGAATAAGAGGTTTCTGACATCTTAAGACTCAGATTTTCCAGAAGTGGGAACCTCTGCAGGCCTTGGCCTGCCCTAGGGCAGCTCAGGTGGCAGCAGGGATCAGACATCCTCTCCTGCACCTCCTTCCCTCTGCTCCCACTCCTCGGCACTGGGGACAGGATGGTCCCTGGGGTTTTGGGCAGTACTTCGGGCTCTAGGATGGAGGCTGCTGTGTTCAGCAGCGTGAAGGGCTCGCTGGCTGCCTGCTTATCCTCTGCTGCTCGGGCTGCACCGTGGCGCTCACCTGGGAGGGATCTCAGCGCCGCCGTAACCTTTGCAGCCCGCAGGAAAGGTGACTTCCATTTGGGTCTAAATTATGACATTATTTTATTAGATCTTTAAACTTTATTTAAATTTTTTATTTAAAAAGGGGGAGGAAGGTATCATATTTTAATTAGTAGCGGTGCCAAAGGAGTCCTAGATTAATTATTTGAAATCACTCCATCCAGATGGTTTTAATTTTCACAGCAGGGAACCGGCATCTTTTTAAGGTGATATTTTTCAAATTAAAATCAGCTTGGATATTGCTCATACTGGCTGCAGAGCGAGGGGGTGGGGAACATGAGCCAGCGTGCCCCATGTTTGTCCATCTGGGCAGGGGCTGCCAGCGGGGACCTGCGCCAGAGGGGTGGGAGCTGCCGGCTGCCCAGCGCGGGCACAGCTCACGGCTCTCGTGCTGGAGGGTTTTGTCGGTGTTAGCTCCTACTCTGGCTGGCCAGAGCCCCGATCTGATGTTCAGAGTTACTCTGAGCAGGTTTTCACTCTCAGGCTGCAGTGGACAGGGACTGCCCTGCAGCTCAGAGGGAGCTGTGCTGCCCTGTCCTCACCTCTGTGGAGCCCGTGCCTGACCCTGCTCCAGCTTTCGTGCCTGGGTGGTTTGGCCACTGCAGATCTGTGGCATCTCCTTGGTGCCCTGGGCGTTGGCCATGGCTCCTGGACCAGGCTTTGCTGGCTCCACAACCTCCACTCGTGTGCTGGCTGCTGGTGTCCCTCTCTGAGGCTGACCTCTATCCTCTGCTCATGAGAGGAGAAGCCCTTCCAAAGTCACCTCTTTGCAGGCAGACAGTCCCACCTTTGCTGTTGCCTGGCCCGTTAGTGCTGCGTTGCAGCTGAGCAGTCTCCCTGAGCTTCCTGGAGCAGTGGCACCCACCGAGTTCCAGCCAGGCTGGTCAGCCTGCCCTTGAGGAGCTGTCCCTGGCCCTGCGCCATCGTCGCCTCCTGGCCGGCTCACCTTGACATCCTTACTCTGATGGGCTATCTCTGGCTCGTGGCCCTTCCTTACAGAAGGGGCCACAGGTCTGACACCACCTTGGCAGGTGAGAGGACAAAGTGGGCAGCACCCAGTTGTTGCTTGCAGGCTGCTCCCCATCACAGACAGCCAAACTCGTGATGTGTTTCTGAAAACTTCCATAAATATCCGTATCTGTGCAGGATTGCAAGTAAGATCCTGCTGTAATACAGACATTATCCCACTTGCTGTCAGAAAGAAATTATAATTTAAATATCCCCTGTGATAACAGGTTTAACAAATATAGCTAAATAAATGTAAGCAGCTAGTAACTGGAAACCCCTGAACTTACAGATGTGACTGAGCTGTGAGGGGAAAACTGTTTAGGGCCCTTGTGAGTTAAAGGTTTGTGATATTTGCACTGCTGCAGAAGCCAAAAGCTGACTTTACAAGTGGGAAAAATATTAATGTGTTTAAATGAAACAAACTCCTATTTCTATCCCCATGGTAAATCCTTACAATGAACATATTTGCTCTTAGAGGGCTTTAAAGTTTGAAATATGAATGCCAAAAAGAATGTGACTTTTTGCAGCACAGATCAAACATTCTGCAGAGTTTGGCAAAAGCTGTATTTCTACGGCGAGGCTCAGAACTCACAGGCGTGAGTATTTCCAGAGCAGGAGCGTGGAGCTGCACTTGCTGACACTCACACATTCTTGCATTGTGTTTCAACCATGTCTCCTCTCTCCCCCTCCATGTCGGAGATGGATCTGAACCAAAATGTCCAGTCTGCCTGTTCCTGCCTCTCCGGGGAAATTCCTGGAATCCAAATCTTGAGCATGACTGGTATTTGTGTTTAGATTAGAGATGGAGTAAAAGGCTGAATTTGGATCTGTCTGGGTTTTTGAGATGATGGTGATGATGATGATGATGGCGGCACGCTGCTGGTCTGGGTGCAGCCTGGCCCCTTCTGCAGGTACAGCTGTGTCAGAGCAGGGGGTTCCTGGAGATGCAGCAGAAATCTGTCCTTTACCCCGGCTCCTGGTGATGCTGCAAACCAGCTCTGGCATCAGTAACCTGCAAGACACTGAGATTGGCCACATTTCTCCCGGCTAGAGCCAGAGACCTGGACCTGGACAGCCAGAAAGCAATTTGTGACCTCCTGGAAGCACAGCCAGGTGTGGAGGACATCTGCAGCGTGGGTGTGTATCAGACAGAGCAGGCAGTGCCAAATTTCCCCCTGCTAGATGTTGTGGTGACCTTCAGGAGATCACTGTGGTATTTTGCACTGGAGTGTGTGGCTGAACCACTTCTGTGCAGTGTCTGAGGGCTGCTGGCTGTGGGGAAAGGATTTTCTTCCTCATCATGCTAATCTTTCATCTTCATGACAATAAAATCCATGTTCTCACCCTCCAAGAACCCTCCTGCAGCGTGAAGGAGAGTGCTTGGACATTAGTGTTGAAAAGCCACGTAGATGTGACACTTGGGGACAGGGTGTGGTGGTGGCCTTGGCAGTTCTGAGGGAACAGCTGGACTTGGTGATCTTAGAGGTTTTTCCCTACATAAGCACTTCTCTGGTTCTGTTAGCGCTGGGCCGACGTTGCTGATGCGGTGGGGTTGGGGTGGGCACACGGAGCCCACAGGTGTGTGTTGGCTGTTCTGTGCTAAAGCAGCTCCAAGTCGGAGTCTCTGTGTGGCAGTGAGCGGAGAGCTGTCAGCCCTGCCCTGCACCAGGCCGTGGCTCTGCTGCTGGGTGTCCCTGGGGCTGTCCCTGTGCACAGCACCCCGGCGTGGTGTGGTTCAGCCGGGCAGCGGGACAGGGCCCCAGGAGCTCTGCACCCTGTGACCTCATGGGACCACGTTGGTAAATGCTTTCTTTTCTTCTTCCTTTCCAAGCCCAGCTTCTAGTGGAAACAGACACTTTTGGCAGTCAAGTCCGGATCAAAGGGAAGGAGACAGATTTCTACCTTTGCATGAACAGGAAAGGCAAGCTAGTGGGGAAGGTAAGTGTTTCCTATTAATTCATTTGTAACCTGAGTGTTACCTTTAGCAGCCTCCTCAGGGCTGTAATGATGTGTTCGAGCCTCGCCTGTCAGCCTCAAATGAGAAGCAGGACGGGGGATGTGGGGTTTGCAGGGCAGCTCTCGCTGTCCCAGGTGCTCTCCTGAGCCTCCCCAGGTGTAAAACGAGCCCTGCAGCCTCCCGGGGCTCTGCAGTGGTGCTGCAGGTGTGGACGGGGTCGTGCCTCACGTGAGATGTCACCTCAGCATCCCAGTGCCACCTCCACAACACCTTCCTCACCTGATCTTTCTTTGGGGGGACATTCAAATATGAATTTCTTCCCACATTCCTTTTGGGAGGAATTCAGGATAGAAGGGCAAGCAGAGCACTGTGCTGGTGGTCCGTGCTGGGCAGAGAAGGCTCCTTCCTGCCAGCCAGGAGCCAGGGAATGGCAGAGCCAGGGCTGGAATCTGAACATCCTGCCAGGGCTGGAATCTGAACATCCTGCCAGGGCTGGGCCTCCTGCTCCCAGCCTTACAGGAGTGTTTTACACACGGGGCTCTCCCTGCTATGGAAGCATGACACAAATGGCGGCGTGTTCACCTCTCCTTAACTTCTGTGCTGAAGCAGTACTTTTTGTGTATTAACCTGTTTTTGTAATTCACACAGTCCTTCTGTACTGTTGGCAAAGCCAGGGGCTGTTTGCTACCCTGGCAAAGTCAGCACCTGTGTTTCCAAACGTGCAGTATATTTGTGTGTAACTAAGGCTCAGCCCTTGATTTGGCCCACTGGGCGCTGAGGCAGGACAGTTCTTCAGCTTGTCACCTTTCAGGCAGTGGGAACCTTTTTCCTTTTTCCCTGATGTGCTTTTCATAGTGTTAAGTTGGCAAACGCTTTGCTACAAAGAATAAATAAGTCCATTTGTGTAAGTTCTGCTGCCTCCCCACCCCAGCCCGTGACAAGTTCCCAGAGCAGCCGACCTGGGCCGGAGGGAACGCGGCGTTGGGAAGGAAAATGTTCCAGACGTGTTGCCCACATTAACAGCTCCTCATGAGCAAAAAAAGAAAACAATAGCATGTCTTCTTGATACCAAAGAGTGTGGTTTTAATTAGTGTCATAGTTTCAGCTCTCTTTGTGGCAAGAGTTCGAGGGAATGCTTTTTAGCCTGAATGCTCTAAACAGCCAGTAAACCCCAAGGAAAACATGAGATAAAAGTTATGCCTGGGCTTATACAAATATTTAAGTTCAGTCTAGGGGTGGAGGGGAATGAAGCCCACGAAGTGATTGTTCCACGGTTGTCCTGCTATGTTCGTTTGGCAGGAGAGGAGCCATGGGACCAACCTGGGCCTTTTTCCCTGCTCGTTTCCTATTGCCTGACACTGCATAATCCCGAACAAGACCAGCACATGCCATCTGGCTTTGTTCTCCTCCTCACTCGGCAGTTTTGGATCCCCCCCAGCTGAAAACCTGCTTTGAGTTTAGTCCCTTTTGTGTCCCATAATCACCTACAGAGAGCACCACGGCCAGGAGCAGGTCGTTGCTGTTCTCAGCTGGAACCGGTGATGAACACAAGAGCTCCAGAGACAGACAGGGCTTTCCCCCACCTTGGAGCTGGTTGTGTTGCAGGGAAGCAGATTAACCCCCCAGGGGTAAGAGGAGCAGCCTTTGTGTGTTTATATCCATTTCTGATAATTGCACCCCCACGAGAGTTTCCCAGCAGAGCCATCGGATGCAGCCTGCTCAGGAGCCCCACACCTCAGGGGGTTTGCCTCTCTCAGGTGTTGGGGGTGTGTGTTCACAGCCAGCAGGGACCAAAGGGCTCGGAGCTGTTTGGGGCAGGCTCCTGACTCTGTGTAACAGCAGCTGCTGGGGTCCCTGGCACTCTGTGTGATGCTTTGGAAAACTGGAGACAGGGGAGGTGTTGTACAGCAGTGGCTTCTCTGCTAAAGGTGAGCAGCACCTGGGGAAGACAGACTGGAGTGTGGTTTTTTTGTGGATTCTTGCTGTTGTGTTGAAGAAAGCCCAAGAAACATGATTTTATTTCTTTCTACTTCTGCCCATATATCTCTTTGCCTATGGATTTTTGGTGCTACATAAAAATTTTAAGTCCTGAGTTTTCTGGTCTTCCTGAAGTTTTCTACAGACCACTGAACTTTATTATAAAATCACAGAATGGTTTGGGTTGGGAGGGACCTTAAAGCTCATCTCGTTCCACCCCCTGCCATGGCAGGGACACCTCCCACTGTCCCAGGCTGTGCCAAGCCCCGTCCAGCCTGGCCTTGGGCACTGCCAGGGATCCAGGGGCAGCCACAGCTGCTCTGGGCACCCTATGCCAGGGCCCTCAAAGTAAAGAATTTCTTTCTTATATCTGGTATAAATTTACCTACTTTTAGTTAAAGCCATTAGCCCTTGTCCTGTTCCAACAGGTCCTGCTAGAAGGTTTGTCCCCATCTCTCTTTAACCTCTTTCAAGTACTGAAAGGCTGCAAGAAGTTCTTCCCAGAGCCCCCTCTTCTCCAGGCTTTATGGTGGAATCGTACTACAAAGAGAGAGGTTAAAATATGAAAATTCAGAACAAGAATGCCAGCTGCTTTCCTGAGAAACTTTTTTGTCTTTTTTAAAATTATTAATCCTGTTTATTTATCTCAGGCTTCTTACAAACGCGGGAGGCAAGCACTCTGAAAGGTGCAGTTCTTCTTCCAAGAAGAGGCATGATGTGACTTGTCCACTTGTGACAAGGCACAAAGTCATCTAGAACACAAGAACTCTGAATGTGGGCAGTAATTCAGTGCTAGGGGCAAAGAGGAGCTGATGGTCTCTCTGGAGGAGCTCTTGAGTGTCAAACTGGTTCTCCTGGGGAGTCCTTCTGTGGTTCTTCTCTCTGCCTCAGCTCCTCTTATCTCGCGCACTGAGATAAGGCCATCAGTGCAGTGGGGCTCTCGTGTTTGCTGAAGGCTGGCAAAGGTGAGTCTTTGAGGTGTCCCAGGGCGAGGAATGGCAGCCTGGGCTGAGCAGGTGGCTCTTAGCAGAGCTCTCTAGAGCTGCCTTTCCCTGCCTTTGCCACCCTCTGGCAGTCAGGGGTGTCTGTGAAGCCTGACCCTTCACACGATGGCCACAGCCTGCCCCTCCTTTAGGCACGGCTGGGGGTGGTGGCTGCTGCCTGGAGAGCAGAGCAGAGCAGCTCCTGACCCCTGGCACCGTCTCCAGGGAATTCCCTGTGCTTCCCTGACATCCCCCATGGGGTGAGGCAGTCTGGTCAGTGCTGGTGCTCAGGCTGTAGCAGGTGTCCATGGCGAGGGTATTTGACACTCCCACCTTCTTTCAAAGATCCTTAGCAATCTGGTGCCCACACACTCCCAAAATCATTGTAGTATAGGGGCATTATTTTGTAAAAGCATTTTAATGAGTTTGATTTTATTCCTCCATTCTCTGACCTGAATGTGAGCAGTGGGGAAAAGCTGTCTGGTGAAGGGCAGGGAGCTGTGGGCAGCTGGGTGGCTGAGGCAGAGCTCCAGACCAGTGACAGGTCATTTGGGTGCCTCCTGGGGATGTGTCCCCTGGCACCATGGCTGCAGCAGCAGAGCCCTCCTAGCACTCACAACGAGCAGTGCTGGGCTTTGGTGCCCAAGCACAGTCCAGCTCCTGAAAAAAGCTGTGCAAAGCATGGCTGTGCCAGAGGCATGTTCTTGGTGCAGGGGGCAGGAGGTGGCACAGCTGTGCTGGCCACCAGTGCCTCTCCCCAGCCCTGACCAGCACCACTGACAGCAGAGACCTGCCTCTCTGGCACAGCATTTTTTCTGGTGTGATAACTGCTTTCCAAGCCAATATATTTCTTAATGTTACCAGAAAGTTGCTAATACCATATGGCAAGGCTCTCTGTATTTTTGCAGGACAACAAACAAATTGTTGCTAGATGCCAGACTGCTCTGGCAGAGCTTTATCACTGATGCCTGCCAGCAGTAGCCTTTAGGGGATAGTAATAATTTGGGGTTGTTTACATTACAGCTTTAAAATAGGGGTTTTCTTGAAGCATGTGTGCCTTTAGTCAGGAAAGTTGGCTAAAAAACTCTGACAGCATCAAAGACTGAAGGTGCCCACCGTGGCCTGTAAATGTGCTCTTGGCCCCTGTAACTCCTCTGGCCCCACGGGAGCAGCAGCTCTTGTGTCACAGGAGCTGGGGGGCTTCAGTGGGAGCCACCCTTTGTAGGGCCAGGGGACACCAGGGGATTCTCTAAAGCCTTTTTGCTGCACCTGGAGCAGATTTCCATCCGCTGGCTTTGGCTGAGAGTGAGGTTAACCTTTCTTGAAAAGCTGCTGGTAGACAACCAGTTCCTCCCTGCAGGGCCGGGGGCTGAGGCAAGGACACGCAGGGATGACCCCGAGCCTGGTGCCCCCCTCGTGCCCCCGTCCTGGGTGGCATTTGGGTGCCAGTGCCGCCGGTGCCCGCCCGTGCCAGGGCCATCCCGGGAGCCGGGGGTGCTGCGAGGTGCCGGGCCGTGTGTGGGGAGCGCAGGGGCACCCGCGCTGTGCACTTTGGAGCCCTGATGCAGTAGATGAGGTGTTTGCCATGTCAGCTTGTGTATTTAAAACCACACCTAACTGCACCTTGGATTTTGGGGCAGGACTCTGAGTTTCACGGGGTTTGATGCTCATCCAGAATTTTTCCAGGAGTTGCACAGTATTCGGGTTGCTTGAAAGGGGCTTGTAAAACCTAACAATGTCTGGGGCTGAATGCTGAATTTGCAACACAAACACGAGCAGGATTGGTGGGGTGTCAGGTTTAATAGCACGCGTTTTCGTGGCTCTCTCTGTGACATGTTCAGCCATAAACCAATTCCAACTTGGCATCTCATGTGCAAGCAAAATTTGACATGGCTCTTGCTGGATCTCGTTTTGAACTGTGGTCTGGGTCTCTGCTCTCCTGTGAGTTCATTTTGGTTTAAGTCATCTAAATAAACACGTGCAGTGGACCCTGAAGCCAAGCAACCTTGGACCCTGCCATACTTTGCACAGGCAGACCTGATCCAGAACTTTTCTCAAGTGTCCAAAGATCTGGAATCGGGGCCTGCAGGATTGCAAAGGTCTTAAAATCAGTGAGATGACAAAACCACTTTTATTTCGGTTGGGCCATCAGAATCTTCTGCATTCACCTGATCAGGCTTTTTTCCTGCAACCTGTGGAAAAAAATTTGAATTATTGTTCTGAAAATTTAGAAGCTGAGATTCTCATGAAATTAAAAGTGGAAGTGGAAGCTAAACCACCCTCCTCCATTCTCAGACCCCAGACATCATTGAGAAGCTGGAGAGGAGCTGCAGGAAGGGACCTGGGGCCCTGGTCCATGGCCAGTTGGATCTGAGTCAGCAGTGCCCTGGAGCCAGCAGGGACATCCCTGTCCTGGGAGCACCAGGCCCAGCATCGGCCAGGGAGGGACTGTCCCACTCTGCTCTGGGCTGAGACGGCCTCACCTCCAGTCCTGGGGCAGCTTTGGGCACCAAAATATAAGAAAGTTGCCTTTTAGCCATATGTGAACATCTCCAGGTAACTTAAGCTTCTCAGCACAGCCATAATTCTTCGAGTGTTTGCTCTGAAATAAAGCAAATGGCCCTTTTATTAAAAAACAAAAAATCTTCCTCATATTATTTTTATGATGAGGACTCACAGTTGCTCTGCTGGGGCTGTGAGTGTTGTGTGTCCAGGCTGTGTCTGGTCACCAGAGATCTGTGTAACAGGTACAGATTCGTTGTGATTCCTCTGTAGGAAATGCCATGTTTCCATTGGATATTCCTAGGAAGCCTCAGTTCTCTCTCACACTGAGCATTGCACAGTCAAGGTTCACTTCCAGACCAAGCTTGTAATCTAGACCTCTGAATCTTCTCCTTATCCCGTGGCTGGAAGCTGTCTGTCCCCTTCCAGGGAGGAAAACCATCTTCTTGAAAGCTGTGTGGTAATTTAATTTAATCCTGGCTGTGTTCAGGAAGCAAGTGTCACCATAAAGCTGCTGACATCCTGTCCCCTGTGTTTCGTGGTGGCTGCAGCGGTGTGTCCTAATGGAATATTTTAGTTCCCTAAGGTTTAATGTTAATTAAAATTGGTGATAGGTTCCCTGAGCTCTGGTCACGCCTTGCTTTGTCTGGGTGGAGAGGGTGTGCTGCTGAATGTATCTGGCACTGACAATTATCAAGTTGGATTTAATTGCCCTCCTCAGAGCATCTCATCTCCTAAGTACAAATTTTTGTTGGTCTTGAGCATCTCTAAGATGAGGGTGATGTTTCTCCCCAGCATTCCTTAGCAAGTACACGAAGTGTTTAATGGCCAGAGGGAACAAAGCAGTGCAGCCCTGTCTCTCTCAAATGGAGGCAGCTGAGATCACATCCAGGGGACTCCTGCTCTTCAAGGACTCTTTCTCCTTGGCTTGGAGTTTGGTTTTGGAGAGGAGGTGAGAAAACAGAGGCTATTTTTGCAGTGGAGAACAAAACCTGTGCTCCAACAGTAGCAAAAGAAAGTCTATTTGATATGGCAGATACAGAACTATTTTTAAGGTCAAAGAAAAGTAGATCTTGCTTAAATACATTTTTGTTCTCGAGATTCTCTTACACTGTCTGTTGGATACCCAAAGACACGAAGTTTTCTTGAGGGAGGACAAGTCTCAAGCCTTGCATTTGCTGCATGGGGATGGAAGGTAGTCACTCGCAGGCTGAAATAAATCTGGATGATCATTTCTTATGGATGGCACTTGATTTGATGATGGATTTCTCTCTTCTTAGTAATAGAACTTGTCAGGAAGAGAACTAATGCCATCCTGCATACAAGCAATGACCTTTCTTGGTTCTAATTTCCCCCAATTTAAGCCTGCCCCAGGGAAAGTGGTGTCACTACTGGAATGTTGGCTGGATGAGACTGCATTTGTTTGAAATGATAACTTACAAAGTCAGTGTGCATGTTTGTTTAATGTGAATAAATCTGGGACCGACCCAGGACTTGCTAAGAGGTCAGCAAGTCCTGTTATCCTGCTCCACTCATCATCTACACCTGGTGTTTTAAACAATTTTAATGAAAAAATCTCCTATAGTGGCACAAGTCTCTGTATCACAGAATCCCTGAGGCTGGGAAAAGCTCTCCCAGCCCATTGAGTCCCAGCTGTGCCCGACCCCCACCTTGTCCTCAGCCCAGAGCTCTGAGTGCCACCTCCAGGAATTCCCTGGACACCTCCAGGGGTGGGGACTCCACTTCCATGGGCAGTCCATTCCCATGTTTAACAAATTCCTTCTGATGCCCAGCCTGAACCTCCGCAAGGCCTGAGCCTCTGTCCTCTTGTCCTGTCACTTGTTCCCAGGGAGAAGAGCCACCCTCACCTTGCTGCAATGATATATTGAATTTAAGCCTACATGGAATATGCTGCTGCTCTTAGATGGCTTTTACAGAAAGTTCAGGACTGGCCTGTGGAGGCTGGGAATGACTGACGGAAAAGAGCTCCCAGCAGAGCCCTTCACCAGCAGGTTGTGCTTTGTACAGAGGGGTAAAAACACCTTCCCATCCCTTAACGTGTGTGGCCCCTCCTGGCTTACATTTAACCAGACCTGGTGAGTGCAGGTAATGGGAGATGCCACAGATCTGCTCCAATATCACATCTGAAACCTGCCTGGGGATTCAGGTCTCCTGAAGAGCAGTAGCTTCCTGCTCCAGGAAACCTGCAGTTTTGACTTAAGTTTCCTAAATTTTCTCTTAGTTTTAATGAAGTTCATTTAAAAAGCAGTTGATGTTTCTCCTCATTAATAGTGAGCATATGCAGTTCTCTGAGGCTCAGTTAGGAATGTCTATCAAGCAAATGTGCATCTTTCCAGCTGAAGCCAACCTGGTTTGCCCTGATTCCAGCCATGGCCACCCTGCTGCACTGTTGGCAGGAGCCGTGGCAGTGACGGAAGGAGCAGGTGAGGAGGCTGTCCTGGTGTGACCTCAGCCCTGCCTGGTTCAGCCCCATGGAGACTCCTGTCATCTGTGTCCTCCTGCTCATCCTGTGACAGAAAGCTCTCCCAGGGCAATGTGAGCGTTACTGAACTTAGTTAGAAAAGTGGAATTTTGGAATGAAAGGTAGAAGGAAAGAAACATTTTAAACTGTTCTCTTCCTTCCTTGGTTCCTGCAGCTTGTGTCTGGCACGGACAGGCACAGGGCTCTGCCAAGGCTGGATGTCCTGACCCACGCAGGCAGGACCGTGCCCTTTTTCCCTGTTTTCGGCAGGGATGGGGTGTTCCCAGCGTGTGGGGGCAGGCGTGGGCAGTGCTGCTCTGAACGGGGCCTCTGGATGGAGATGTGCCCTGCATGGAGCATCTCCTCCGCGTGGTTTTGTGTTACTTCCCCGCCTCGTGAATGCACTTAGATGTCCTGGATACATAATTAACCTCTCTGCTGTGCTGGCAGACACTTTTATTGAACTGCCCATCATGACTCCTAAGTATTTTCCTCGGAGGATTGTGCAGGTTCAGAGGGCAGAGAGCTGGAGGAAGCACACATGAGGCTGAGTGACTCTTGGCAGTTATGGATGCAGCTTCCCTGATTTACAGCCTGCTCTAGGAGCAGGAATGTGCATTTGGGTCAAGAGGTGTCTCTGTGGTCAGGATGCCTTGTCATAAATCCAGGATGCTGAGCATCAGGATGCTGCTGATGGATCTGCCCCGATGATGCCCATAAAGGGGCTGGCTGAGCGCTCAGGCTCGCCGGTGTGCTGGGCAGGTTCTGCCCACCCCGGCCCTGCGGGCTCGGGCAAGGCTGTGCTCAGCTCCTCACCGTGCTTTCTGAGCTGCCTTTTAAAGGTGTGCGTGTGTCAAGGGGGAGAGGGGGCAGTGCTAACGCGGTGACATTAACGCAGCTCCTGTACTCCCTCCTTCCACTTGGGATTTTCCAAGCTGTGTGGAGCGAGTCTGGAGGAGGCTCCGAGCATTGCCCCTCTGACTTTGAGCTGGGCTTGTGCAAAGCTGCAGAGAAGGAACATCCCGAAAGCCACATGTCCCTGGGCACGCGCTGGGCGAACAGCTCTGGGGCTTTCAGGGGTTATCAGGGGCGCTGGGCCACCAGCCCTTGGTCCTCAGCTGGGCACGCTTCAGGAGCAGCTCACGGGGACTGCTGAGCCCTGCTTCTCCCAAAAACCCAGGCCTTCCCTGCTGTCACTGCTGTGAAATTCAGGAAACACAAGGCAGGATTGCTTCTGTGTAATGCACTGGGTGAACCTAACAGTGTCGGTGTCCGAGGGAAATGTTCAGCAGCCCTTTGGAAGGATTGCTGAGCTCAGTGGGTGTGCCTCACACCTGGGGGTGGCATGAAATCCAGCACGGTGGGGTGCCAGTGCTTGGGAACCCCGTCTGTCTGTCTGTCTGTCTGTCTGTCTGTCTGTCTGTCGAGGGAAGGGGGGGGAAGGATGGGTGCAGGAAGGGTCCATTTTCAGCGGTTTTCCTTATAAAAGCCTCGGTGCGTGCCCCTCTTGGAAACCTTTTGCTTGAGTGGTAGCTTTCCCTGCTCCGAGTTTTTTAGGAGGTGGGGGCTTGCTTCTCTCGTAGAAGGAGATGCTCTCCATTGTACGGAGGGCTGGCATCACCGCAGTTTGCCTTCGAGCCTGGGGGCTGAGCTGGCAGAAAGGCGATAATTAGACAGAGACTCACGCCCCTCGCACTCGGAGTGCCGCGGCTGGCCGTGCCCTGTGCCAAGCCAGCATTCCTGGGTTGTCACAGACGTGTTCGGTGGCGTTTGGGGTTTGTTGTTATTTGCGGCACATCAGCAGCCGCTCACCCAGAGAGCTCCTAATTGCTGCAGCGCTCGAGGAGGGGAAGTGTTTTAACCCAGGCTTAGCTAACAGCAGCTTAATTTGTGCTCTGATCTTTGCAGAGAAACTTTTCGGTCCTGGGGCTTCTCTGGCCGCTCCGCAGTGTTACCCGAGCTGCTCGCGGGAGCTCATTGTCGCTGTAAAAGCAGAGGGAAGGTCGGATTTGCCGGTGCCCACCGCGCCAGATTTGTGAAGCATAAATGAGAAAACCTGCCCTGGGCTCGCTCTCCCATAAAGAGCTGCTCAGGTGGCTCAGCGTGGCAGGCTGCTGGGGGAAGGCGGAGGCGGCTGCACCTGCTGATGCTTTGGCTCGGGCTGGTGGCACAGAGCTGCCGCGAATTCCCCCTGCGCTGCAAGCTGTTCGTGGCAGGAATGCCTCGCTCCGAGGAGCGCTCCTGCTACGACAACAAAGAGCTCTTTGATCCTTTCCATTTGGAGAACTTAAAACGAGAAAGCCAAATTACAGTAAGACCAAGTTGGGTCATAAAAAGGAGAGCAGGAGCACCAAAGCGCTCCGGAGTGTAATTGTAGAAGCAGCAAATGCTTTGGCACTTAATTCTGCTTTAGTGTCAGTGCACCATGTTTCACGTTTAGGACTGGAGAGCCCCTCGCCAAATGCTCCGCACAAACAATCCTGGCCACTCCTCGCAGAGCCCCCGGCCCCCTCGGCTCTGCTGCCCGCGGGCCGGAGCAGAACCCTCGGGATACCCTGCACGGGAGGTGCGCCTTGGGCGGCGGCTGCTGCTCTGGGAAGGCTCTGGCACCGCTCAGGCCCCTGCCCTGGCACTGGGCAGTGACCCTCGGCCACCGCGGCTGCTCCCAGCCCGTGTTGCAGGAGCTGCTCTGCTGGAGCCAGCCCTCGGTGCTGCTCAGGCTGCGCTTTCCCTTCGCTCTGCACAGACCTGGGCCTCGCCCCAGAGGCTTCCCTGGAGGGTGGCATTCAGATCAGGCAATTTATGAGGCATTTATCAGAAATTTGGCTAACAGGTACCACATCTTCCCAAAGCTGTTGGGGTGTGTTTAAACAAAAAAATGCTCTGAATTCTTTTTTGCCAAGAACTGACCTGCAGGGTGGCAGGGCCTCGTGGCATGGCCAGGCAGTAGCCCATGGGCCAGCACCAGCAGTTTGGCGCTGGCTGGTCCCAGGCCCTGCCTTGCAGGGAGCCTTTGCAGGGGCAGGGCTGTGCCTCTGCCGTGTCCTGCTCTGAGCAGGGAGCATGGCTGGAGCTGCTGCCAGTGGGATGGTGAGGCCAAAAGGCAGGAGCGGCCAGCGGGGCACACGTGGGGCACGTGGAGCCCTGGCTTCCGCCCTGGGAGGGGACAGGGATGTGGGGCTGGGTGTGGGACCTCTCTGTCTTGTGGCCAGACCATTGCACTGAGCCAGGCAGACCCTGTGCAGCTCTGGGGCTTTCACGAACATCTTTATTGTAAAGAATCAGTTGAACACATAAAGCTCCATGTTCTGGAGGGCGAGTGCTCTGCAGGGTGCATCCCTGGCAGCGCAGTGTGTGTGAAACGTGGCTTGGCAGCAGCTCCTGGCTGGTGTTGGTGACGGAGGGGACAGCCCTGGGTCGTGGGCACCATGAGCTCCTGGGGAAGGGTGGGCCCATGGCTGCAGCAGGGAGTGATGCTTGGCCAAAGCTGTGTCCCTTTTCTCTTTCACCCCCCTCTCCTTGGAGGAGTGAGGGGATGGCTGACAGACCCAAGGAGTGATTTGCTATGGCTTAAATAGGGAACTGGTTAAATTTGAAGTGTTTGGCACCTGATGCTTAAAAATTATTGAAAGCCCTTGCAAAGTGATTTTTTCCCTAATAGATTGCTGTGCGTACAGCTCTTCATGGTGTAGGTAACTTGTGTGAATGATTTATCCTGTTGGGGATTGTAAGGGAAGCTGTAAAATTATCGTCAGTATTTGAAAATCATTTGTGTGTCTGTGACGTGTCTTAGCACATACAGGAATGCTCTGTTTGGGGAAGTGAGGTCCTTATCCTGGTTCATCTCTAGGTACTTGTAAATGTTGCTGTAATTTCATGTTATCAAACCATTTAGCTCTTCCTCTTCCAGAACAAAGTTATTTTATCTCATGCACCTTGTTTACTTCAAATTAGCCCTGAGGTTGGCCTGAAGTTGCACCTTGTTATTCCTCCACCTCCTGTCTCCGTCTTAGGCACTGTCGGCAAATCTGAAGGTATAAGTAAATACTTTTTTGTTATTAATAGAATAAGTTCCCCCTCCTACGCACATGTTTTCTTTTCATTCCAGTCTTCATTTTCCGTGAAAAACTGACATTGCAGTACAAGCGGAAACCTCCCAAATTGCATGAAAAAGTCTTAATTCTCCTAGCAACAAGGTCAGGGCTCAAATCCAGTCCCTTTCCACGAGCATGGGGGGAGAAACCTTTCCAATTACCTGCTCCCCCTGCGGTATGGATCCGGTCGGCTCACAGGCACCTGGGTTTGGGTGGATTTGAATCTCAGCCATGGTATTGTTTAAAAATTCTCCACTCACTGGGGAAGGGTTTGTAGAGGGCTGAGCCCTGAGAAACCTGGAGCTGGTTTTATGGCTTCCCATTGAAATCTGGTGGAACCCTGTGGTGTCGACTGATTTCCCCCTTTGCCACTCATGTGGCTTTGATCAAACCCAGGACTTGGAGAATGACACCCCCAGGAACTGGAACCACTGAGCTTTGCCCAGTTCTGCTGTTCATTATAGCGTTTGTGAGCTTCCAGTTGTGGATGGTAAAATGGGGACCTTTGTGCCTGTCCAGGATGGAGACTGCTGGTCCTGTGGCAGAGCCCCTGAGCAGGCCCTGGATTAGCAGAGTGGTTGCAAAAGTTGCCAGAATTTCCTTTGCCCTCTTAATGAGACCTTCCCTGGTGCCAAAAGCCTTGAGGCAGGAGGGGCAGTGCTGGCTTAGGGCAAACTTCACCTCCTGTCCCACGGAGGGAACCGAAGCTCTGCCAAAGGCTTTAAGTCCTGGAGGAACGGCTGGTCCCAGGGGCTGGTGATGACAACCCATCCTGGCTTTCCTCTGCTGCTGCTCGTGTGCCTCCAGCCGGGGTCACCGTGCCGAGTGGTTCCCCTCTCGTGGGTGTTTGGGGCTCAGGGGTGCGGGGAAGCCTGTGCAGCACGGCCCGGGGGGTTTCCCTCCTGTTCCATGGTCCCCTGCCCTTCCCACAAACTGCAGCAAACTCCACAGTGACTGTGCAGCAGCAGGGATGGCTCCCCTGGAAGGGCAGGGCAGGCTGAGCTGTCCTTGGGGGAGGGATGGGGACCACGCAGGGCTCGGCTCCTCGCCGCAGCGTCGTGCCCAGAGGAGCCGTGAGCAGAGCTGGGGCTGGGGGCTGAGCAGCTCACGCTGCCATGGCCTTCCTGTCCCCCTGGGACGTGATGGCTGAAATGGCTGAAGACTGAGAGGGTCTGATAGCATTTAACTTGGGTGGGGAGAGTTTAACAATAGCACTTGTAGGCCTGCAGTTCCAAAAAACTCGTTTGATTTCAGTGGGAGGCTGAACTGGGCTGTGATGGAAATCCTTCCTTTGACTTTGCTGAGCACTAAAGGAAGTCCTGTGTGATGGTTCATATCTGCTTATCCTGTATCTACTCCTTAGTGTCCTCTGATGCATAAATCAAAGTGCTGGTGCACATAACGTGATGTTCTAGGTGCAGCACCAGTAACTCAGCAGTTAAAGGGGAAAACGTGTTCTGGCAGAAGGTTTTGGATGAGAAGAATTTCCTCTGTGCTGAAGGACTTGAAGATGCTGTTGTATGATGCTGTCACTCCCTCCAGTGCCGTGTGTGCTGTGTGAGAGTCCTGAATGCAGAGATCCGTGTTCTGCTGTGCTCACAGCCCAGCCCTGGGTGTGGTAGTTTTGATCTCCAGGCTGAGCTGAGCCCAGTTTGCCAAAATCTCAAGCCAGTGGCTCCATGGGGAAAGGAGTCCCAGGGGGGTCGGCATTCAGCTGTGGGGTGGCTGGGGAGCAGCAGTCATGGTCAGAAACCTTCAGCTCAGTGCCAGTCCTGGCTCCCTCTGTGAGGAGGAAAATACTTCAGGGATGTGGCTTTCTCAGCCAGCTCCGGGAGCTCTGGGTGGCTCCTTTCAGTCTGACGTGGAGAGATTGCAGAAAGGGAAGGGCCATGCCCCCTGTGCCACCAGAAATGAAACCCTCTTCCAAACAAAAACCTCCCCCAGGAGAAAAGAGCTGTAAAACCAGGCACTGGCCCGTCCCCTCTCCGTCAGCGGCGCTGGGGTGGCTGAGAACTCACTGCCACGGATTCCCCAGCCACGGTGGCACCAGGGTGCCAGTGGGATGCCATCGCATCTGGGAACCTTCCTGGGGTGGGAACAGCCCCTTGCCCTGCTGATGCCGCTCAGGGTTGGGAGTCAGAGCCAAGCCTGGGGTGTGCAACACCTCTCCAAAATAACCTCTGGCTTCAGGGCTCTCCAGGGTCTCAGGGACCGCAGTGGGGCCGGGGACCTCAGTGGCTCCAGCACCTCTGTGGCTCCCTGCTGGAGCCCCACGTGTGGCCCATCTGCCAGGGCTGCACTGGGATGAGGTGGGGCAGGGTTTTCAAACCGCTTTGGGGGCTTAGACTGAGGCTTGTAATGATTTTAGTGGGGTTTGGGTAGTTGTGGGTGCAAGCCCAAAAGGTATTCCAGGAAACATCGGAAGTGAGGGGTAGAAGGGGAAACGCTGTTGTTTGAGCCATATGAGGTTCTGGGGTTTGGGTTTTTTCTGACTAAGTATGATGTTTCCCTGGCACGAGTTCAATTCATCCTCTTTCCCTAATGGAAAAAAGCAAAGCTGGATGTCTTGCTTTGCTTGCAGTTGAAGGCACTGGACTGGATAAACTTAACTGTTGTCTTAGAAAAATTTTTCTCCCCTTGGATAAGAGCATTTGAAAAAAAGAAATTATGACCTCACGCTTTCGTGCTTTAGAAAAAAAAAGTTTCTATTTCAGCTGATGCTTGTTATGGCTCTTATTAACAATGTTTGAACCAAAAAAGAGGTCCAGATGTGATGATATTATTTATGCCAAATTGGGTTTTGGTCACTGAGCTTGCATTTGGATAATTTATTTTTTCTTTTCTTTTTTTTCTCCTTTTTCAGCCTGATGGCACCAGTAAGGAGTGTGTCTTCATTGAAAAAGTCCTAGAAAACAACTACACAGCACTGATGTCTGCGAAATATTCAGGCTGGTATGTTGGATTCACCAAAAAAGGGAGGCCACGGAAAGGGCCCAAGACCCGGGAAAACCAGCAAGATGTACATTTTATGAAGAGATACCCAAAGGGGCAAATGGAGATACAGAAACCTTTCAAGTACACAACAGTCACCAAGAGGACTAAGAGAATACGACCCACCAACCCCAGCTAAAACCAGACAAAAACGGTGTCACAATAAGAAACCACAAAAAGAAAAAAAAAAAAAAAAAAACTGCACAAGAGGAATATTTTTACATTAAAAATAAGGAAGAAGCTCTATTTTTGTACATTGTGTTTGAAAAAAAAATAAAAATAAAAAAAATTAATAAAAGACTAGGTGGCAAATGCTGGGAAAAGCTGTTCGGGATTTATTGTGACTTGAAAAATGAAATGAACTGCTCTATTTAAATTGACTTCTTGTTGTTGATGACACACAGGTGCTTATTTTGCTTTTTTTTGGAAAGGACAACTTTTCAAGCATATCCCCAGAGGGAAAAACAACAACAAAAAAAGAGTTATTAAAAATAAATAAATAAAACCAAAGAAAACCAAAGTTCTTTCCCAAAGTTACTGAGACCCTGCCCTGCCAAGTGCCGGTTTGCAGTAATCTATTTATTGCCTGCTGCCCGCCGGCCAGGACAGGCGGTGGGAGCTGCAGGGAGTGAGGCCCGTGGAGCTCTCGGCGCATCGATCCTCTGTAACCTTCCTGACGACATAGGGAGTCACGGCTCCGTGATCCTGCATCCTGCTCACTTCTGGAGAATGCTGCTAACTACATTCAAGTGACTACAAGATGACCTAGTACACCAATGATAAGGGAATATTTTAAAACCAGCTATATTATATATATTATATATATATAAGCTATTTATTTCACCTCTCTGTATATTGCAGTTCCATGAACCAAGTATTACTGCCTCAACAATTAAAAAAATTATTTAAAACATATGTACATATTTTTGCTGTTCACACTTCTTTCCCCTCCCTGAGTAGTGTTTTTTTAATGCATATTTATCCTTTTTGCGAGGCCAGCAGGAGATGTTCAGGGTAGTTTCCCCACTATAAACTTCATTGCTGGTTCTGTAGTTCCTCCTATTCCTTAATACCATCTTCCTCTTCCTCCCTGGTTGTTCCCACAAGGAAGATTCTCGGTGGGGTGATGATGGGCTGAGTGTGAGGGAATCCACACCAGTGTTTTTCAAGAGCAGCAGGTTTGATACTTTTCAGTCCAAGGAATATTTCCTGAAGCTGAGGCCAAGCAGAAAGTGAACTGGAAAACGAGTATCTGGCTGCATTAGCATGTGCTTACATGTGGCTTGTGTTTCCTTCATCAGAGGTTTTAGAGGGGCTCTTGTTTTCAGCTGTTTAATTCAATATTGTGCCTTTTAAACTTGCCCTCAGCCGGGCAAATCCTTCTCCCTTGTCCTGCATGGTTCACCCAGCCCATCCAGGGACTTGCTTCCCTGGTCAGTCCAGCCTGGGCTTTCCTCCCAGGAGTTCTGCACAGGATATGGGAGATGTAAAGTGCCCCACAAACACAAAGCGGGGAAAAGAAGCAAGAGGAAATAACTGACCTTGGATTTTAGCTGGAATGGCAACGGAGCCCAAGAGGAGTTTTTAGGAGAAGCTCTCTTGGCTTTTCCTTCTCCCTGTGTGCAGACATGGCTGCACTCCCCGGTTACAGCCAGGGCTGGAAATGCTCAAAGCCACTAAGAAAGCTTTTTCTTGTTAATCAGGAGAATGACTCTCCCCAGAACAAGCTTTCCCAAGATAACTTTGAGAGCTACAGCCAAATCCTGCAGATCAAAGCTGTTTGGGAGATGGTGCAGATAAGCATGCAAGCTTGAGGATGCTTATCTGAACCGATCTCCAAACCTTGCAAGCCTGGAGAAAAATGAGCAGTGCTAAGCAGGGCTGCTCCACGCTGCTCCAGGAGAAGCTGGGCAGCTGCGCAGGTGATGCCTCACCCCAGCTAAGCACGGGAGGTCACTCAACAGCCCCTGTCCCAGTGGATTGCTGGGAGCTGCTCTCCTGGTGCTCCTGGAGACAGGCGCAGAAGCAGGACCCAGTGGTGGAATTGGTTGGTGGGGGCTGGAAGGCTTTGCCATCTTTGTCTTCAGATTGATTCATGTGGGAAGGATTTGGGGAAAGTTCAGAGGAGTGCTGGGGTGGAGGATTGGGAGCAGCTGGAGATTTGCTATGTTAGTACCTTCAAGAGGAGACACCCAGTTGATTTCCAGAGTGAGAAATGCTTTATGGGTGCCTTTTTTTCCCCTTGAAATATTGCCGTGGCCCATGGCCCTGATGGTTTCACTGTTAGAATGACAGGGCTTGTTTGCCATTGGAGAAATTCAGAGGGGTAGGGGCAGTAAAGTCTGGAGAAGTCTGGGAAGAAGGGATCTTCTCTGTCTGAGGCTGGGAGCAAGCAGGGAGGATCTGCTCCTTGTCCCACAAGGCCCACTGAGTTTGGAGACTGGCACATGGCAGTGAGGGGCTGTGCAGTTGGGAGTTGGGGCCTCTGTCCCTCATGTCATTGGTTTACAAGAGTATTTCCTGGACAGCAGTGGGACAGGTTCCTCAGGCTGTGAAAAGTCCGTGTGGTGAGGAGATGTGATGCTCACCCGGATCAGGTGATGCTGGAGGGATTTGCTGGCTGATGGTGCACATTAAGTGTTTGTGTTTGAACATCTGCTTTCAGGCTTTGTTAACAACAAAAGCAGGGGCAAAGATGAGAGGAATTCACACCAGGTCCCCCTCAGAGGACCTTCACTTTGGACAGAAGGGTGCTCTGGGTAGGAGGTGTTCAAGGAATGAACAGAAATAGGGGAAATCCATCCCGTGCCCAGTGAGGGACAGCCCTGTGCTCGGGGCAGGCACGGGGTGCTCCTGCCCTGGGCAGTGCTCGGGTGTGGGGCCAGGGCTGGTTGTAGGTGGCTGCCAACAGCCCCGCTGGACAGGTCCCTCTCTGACCTCCAGAGCAGAGAAGTAACTTGTCTGTGATGTGTAACCTCCGTTTGTCCTTGCAGAAAGTCTTCAGTCACCCTGAACAGAGCTGAGATTTCCCATGTAGGCTATTAAATTTGATCTACTTTATAATTGAAGATTGTTAATGAGGATTTAATTGCTGTTGTGGGATTCTCCTCAAGAGCAAGGGACGTAATGTGAGCGATGGCATTCATGTGTGGGGAGCTCTGAGCGGGCACTCTTTAACCAGTGCTCTGCTTCACTGGGTTTAACAAAAGCATGTTGGAGCCTCTGCCTCAGAGGCACTGCTGGGTTTGTCCCACTGTTTCCATGGCTCAGATCAGAGAGGCACTGTCTGATAATGCCGTGGTTGGCTTTGTTGGGTGCAGGAGCCACCGAGCCCCGGAGGGAAACTTGGTGGGTCCAAGGAAGTGTTCTGAGCGTGTTGCACAAACCAGAGCTGTTTGGTGAGACCTTCTGAGCGGGGCATCTCCCCTGCTGTCCCTGTGAGGGTCAAGGCCCAGTGGTCACAGCTCAGCTAGGCTCAGTGTCTGGTCCAAGTAGGGCAAACCCTTCCCCATGGTGGTGTTGTGCCCTGCCTGGGGCTAACCACCGGCCAAGAGGACAAAGAGCATCCTGGTCCCTGGGCAAGGTGTCTTCCAGCCCCCTGCCAGCCCGCCCTGGCCCACAGAGCTGTCAGTGGGTGGGAGCAGGTGACTGAGGTCACACCCCTGCAGCTGGAACCCCGGCGTTGGTGTGGTTTTTCCTGCTCAAGAGCAGAGCTGTTTGGTTCTGTGTTGATGCAAACGCAGGTGCCATGGCAGGCTCTGACCTGGAGCAGCCCGACAGAGCCTGACCCGCCCCTCTGGGCCAGCAGCTGCCTTTTGGCAGCACTCCCTGCACAGCCCCGAGCTCAGCCACGCTCATGCAATGGAGGGAAAAGGGTCACACAAAGCAGGGGTGTCCCCCAGGAAAACAGCTTTTCTCTGCTGTCCACTCTCGAGGCATTAAACATCGAGGGTTGTGTCTGCTGCGAGGCAGAGCAGGTATATTCCTATGCATAATTTCCTGGTGCTGTGCCAAAGGGTGGAAGTTTATACTTAAGATTCACAACAGCTGTTTAAAGTGCCTATGTCTCGTGCCAGCCATACCACCTGAATGGCCAAGGGATATATATAAAACTTCAATTATTTTTTGAATGTTTGTTGTTATTCATTTGGAGACAGATGAGAGGAGATTCCTCACAAATGATGTAACCTATGTAGACTGTTATTTCCAACAGTGTGAGCTGAAAAATTAGGGAGGAAAAACCAGGTCAAACTGCAACTTTTCTTTTTTTTTCTTTTTAAGTGAGACAAAGTACTAAGTGGAGTGATTTGGGTTTACCAGAGACATTTAATTCACCCTATTAAAGATTTCTTTAATTTCTTTAAATATGTGTGATTTCATAGGGGAAAAAAAGAGAAGCTTCACTTTCAAAGTAGAAAACAATTATGTGATGTGTAAAAAAGTCTCCCCTGCCTATTTGTCAGTTGACACTGATTTGAGCCCCCACTGACACGTCAATCTCATGGCAGTTTGCTGTTTCTTTGGCAAAAGCTGCCCCTCTCCACTCGCTGAGGCCCTGGGTGGAACCTTTTCCAGAGCCCCTGATGGGTGCAGAGCCCAAACCTTCTCCCTGTCCTACCCATTGCTGCTGCCCTCCCTCTGCCCCCCCCTTTTATCAGAGGCTGAATCCTGCCTGATGGGGACAAGGCTCAGGACACTCCTTCCTTTCTCCTGTGGCACTTGGAGCTTGCAGTGCCTGTGCGAAGGTGCCAGCCCAAGGACATCCACACTGTGAGCGTCCTCCACACAGGCCCTGTCCCTCAGCAAGGTCTGGCACATACTGGGGGCTCCGTGGCCATCAAGACCTGTGAATTTAGTGGTTACTGACACAGACAAGCCAAGCTGTGAGCTCTGGGCTGGTGGTGACCAGTCCCTGACTGTGTTTGTTGTGGGTGGGACTCGTTTCTACTCAGAAAATTACGGAAAGTTTAGTCCAAGCAGCGCAGCGTGAAGGTGGCTGACACCTGCCTGGGCAAGGGCTGATTCCCAGTTTTGGAGCAGACTAAAGGGTAACTGTCTGCACATCCCAGTGGCTGCCAGGCTGGAGGACCCGTGGCTGAGCCACAGGAAGCAGAACTGAGTTATGCTGGGCTTGGAAAACAACCGGTTGAGTTTCCCAAGCCACATCAAACCCATCTAAAGAGAGATGAATTGGTCTGCTCAGGCCTAAAGGATAGAAAACACTGCCTTTGTTTTGAAAAAAACAACCGCAGCGGCCAGGAATAACAGAAGACGTAACCGCACCAAAGCCTCTGATGGGAGTTTCCTCCTCGGCTGAGCAGCGCAGGCATCCCGAGGTTCACGGTGCGTTTTGAGGGATGTCCTGGATGCAGGACAGCATGACCCAGCTGGGGGAAGCACTGCAGGTGATGCTGACATTCCCCTTCCCAGCTGAGGGCTTGTTCCTCCCTTGGGATGTGTTTTCAGCTGCTTGTGCAATCCCAGTCTTGGAAGGGCCATTTTTTTTTCTGCCGAAGAGGAAATTCTGAACCTGCTCGTGCCCCGAGTGGCTCCGAGGAGCTGTGGTAACCATGGGAGAAATTCGTAATTGGGAAATTTCACCCCAGCACTTTGCAGCTTGGGGATCCAGAGATGTGTGCCCATTTTGGGGCACAGCACTATCACTACCCAGGAGAGAGGTGCCACCAGCAGCTCTGGCATGGTGGAGCAGCGAGGGTGCAGGGAAAGGCTGGCCCAGAGCGTTGTGAGGCTGTGCAGGGCCAGCTGGGAGCAGCCCCTGCGGTGCCTGGTTCGGAGCTGGCTGGAAGCAGAGCCCACCGTGGCCAGCTGGGAGGTGACCACAGCACGGGCCTGGGGCTGCTGCCGGCCAGAGGGGTTTGAGTGTGAGGCCGGAGGGAGCGGCGTCAGGAACCAGGGAAAGGCGATGGTGTGTGATGGATGGGCCACGGCCCAGCCAGCAGGGCCTGAGTTCCTGGGAGGTAGCACATGTTCCTTTGATCAGATGATCAGATTTGCATGAATCAGAATGTAAAAATCTTGGCTGGGGTTTACAAAGGAGTCTAGAGAAATAAGCTGCCTCTTTATCTATGTATCTGACACGAGCACAGAGTGAAAACCCTTCCACTCCTTGGTGGGACCATTTTCCAAGGAGAGACAGCTATGTGGAGCTTAGATGTTGTTTACAGCCATGGCAGGCTTTCGGGCTGTGATCATCTCTGCTCCAGAGCTTTCAAAAGGATAAAATGAGCCTCCTATTATAGGGACTGAAAATAATCCTAAATGAATAACACACATGCAGCTTTCACAGGCACACATTTCTGAGCCATTGGAAATGTTGGCACATGCAAACAAACAAAAACACATGTCCCAGGCCTCTGGTTTTCATAGATTTCTGCATGCCATGACATTTGGGGGGGTGGCATTGCCAAGAGCTAACTAACCAGATTCCCAGGCTTGACTTGCAGAGCTGGCTCAATGACACAGGGACTGAGAGGGGAGGCCTTTGGGCTGGGGACAGGCTCTGGGGACCACAGCCCCGCAGGAAAGCCTGCAAGGGGTGCCTGCCCTTGGGGGGATAGGGCGGCGGGGAGGGCTGATCTCTATGGGGCAAGGTGTGCAATGGGGAGGGTCTCTAGAAGCAACCTGAGGCCAGGGATCTGCACTCAACTCCCCTGGAAGGCAAAGAGGTGATGGAGAGCAATTGCTTGGAAACCCAGAGCTGGCAGCAGTGCCTAAAGCACTCTCTGGAGGGAAAGTCTGGGTGAGTTGCCTGTGTGTGACTCCATCTGATCTCAAAGTTGCCATGACAGTGACACTGGCAATCACCATCAGAGCCAGCACCAGTCTCTGGGGACCCCGAGGGTGAGGGATAGGGACCCTGCATCTGCCCAGAGCTGGCAGAGAGCTGGGCTTGTGCAGGCTGTGCCCTGCAGAGCAGCTGGGTGCTCACACAGCTCGTGTGCACCTTCCGTCTGCCTGCCTGCCTGTCTGGATTCCTTGGGAAAGGTAAAACACCGTTTCCTGCAGGGTCAGATATTTTGGAGGGGGAAGAAAGCAATTTGTGGCTGTGTTGTCTGCCTGATCAAAAGTGTTACCGGACTGAGCTACACAATGTGCACTCTTTAAACCGGTCCCAATTAGCCCCTCTTGCTAATGCTGCGTTTCATTCCTGGGAGACTGCACTGGGAGAGCTGTTATGACTTTGTGATTGTGCACATACCTTTATGTGCTTTCATTCTTAATCCCCTTTTTGCAGAAGCCAAAAGGTCTTCCAGCCAAAAAGGAAATCAAAACCTTTTGTTGGCTGCTTCATAAGAATTAAGGGTGGGATGAAGGTTGTAGCAGGATCTTAATTAGCCATTGTAAATAACGAGAGCGGCAGTGCCTGCAACCATATACCACCTTGGGTTGAGATATTGTCAGACCACACAAAGCTAGGTGAATGGGCAGCACAATGGCAGATAAATTCACCCCTGATAACTGCAAGGCAAGGCATGGCGAGGAATAATTCGAGCTGTGCCTGCACTCTGTCGGGTTCCACATTAATTGTAATCATTTACACTCACAAAACGAGTGCAATCACAGCCACTCTGGGGTCTTTTTCCTCTTTGCTGTTGAGAGGGTAAAACAAAATATGAGGATGGTTAAAGAGAGGGATGTAAAATATTCCCTAATTCCTGTCTGCTCACAGCATAGATCCGGAGGAGACCCTTGCTAACACGCCGAGCTTCTCTCTGGATATCTGATCTCAAAAGGGGATATAGTGGAAATAATAAGTGTCCAGGGGCTGACAATGAAAATACTTAGAGGCCTGGTGAGGGAATGCTTTATGTAGGTATTGAAAGGACTGTGCCTGCTTCATTTAGAGACAGGAAAGTAATGAATAGTCTAGACTGCAGAGAAAGTAAATTGGGATCTCCCACTCACCTGCTCTCCCAACACAGAGAAATTCAATGAAAGGCAGCAAACGTCAACACTGCTGAAAGAGAGCGGTTCTTGACTTGGGGAAAATTAACATGGAGCATGGAAACTAAGCCTTGGGCTCAGACAGTGGGAGCCTGGAGACCAGCCTTGGAGGGGCAGGGCAGCACACCCCCTTACAGACTGGTGCTTCACCCATCCTGCCCAGCGAAAACTGCCGGGGTTCAGCTTTGTTTCATCCATGTTAAATAGCTCTGGACAAAGAATGAAATAACTCCACATGTGCTCTGAGTCCCTACGCTGTCCTGTGTCACGGAGGGCTGCTGTTCTCACACTCCTGTGCTGGCTGAAGGAGCAGCAGACACTCTGTGATGGCCTCACAGGACACTTGCAGGGTCCATCCTTGGTCTTTCATGTTTCCAGCCCCACAAGAAGCTCCACAGGCACCTCTTTCCAAGGAGACCTTTGCCCATGTGGCAACCCTGGTTGCAAACCCGACCTTGCCTTTTCTCTCAGTGCTTTTTGGATTCCAGAGCCCTTCCTGTGTCACAGAGGGACCGTCCCATCTGCTCAGCACCGAGACAGTGCCAGTGTGGGATGTGGCAGGGATGTATGGTCGTGTGCTGTGTGGAGTTGGAGAGGAGAACTGTCCCTGTTCACAGGGTGACCCAGACCTTGTCCAGCCCTCGCTGCCTTTCACATCAGCCAGCCAGAAAACCAAGCACGAGTGATCCCATGCTGGAGGTGGAGCAGTCGGGATTACTCCTCTCTTCTTGAACATGGCAAGTTTTGCCCTCCATGTTTCACGGCCTGATCCTACAAGCTCCCCACATACATTTGGGCTGAGATCTTTTGGCGCCCGGGGGATTTGGGTGTTCAAGCCCCATCCATTTGGCACCTCGCAGCCAGATTTCTCCCGTGATTTCAGGAGGAGGATCCACGCACACGGGATCTAAATGCCTGCACGGCACGGTTTGCTGGGAAGCACCACAAGCAGCTGCTGGGTGGGAGGCGAGTCTGGCTGCGGGAGCTCCGGGGCCCTGCGGTGGCTGGGTGTCCTCTCCAGGAGCAGGGCAGGGCCTGGGCAGCCCAGCTGTGGGCCCAGCTGCGGGTGCTGCCGGCAGACGCTGCCGTGGGTGGTCTGAACGCAGCCCAAGGTGCCCTAATCTACCATCAGCTGCCGCAGCCAAGTGATTCAGGGCTGGATGTTTGCTCCGCACCTCGGCAAGGCGTGAACCCAGACCGCGGCCTGCTGGGAGAGAAGACAATGAAGGCAGACCCTCACCCTTTCCAGGTGGCTCCTCCAAACACGGGGTGGCTTCACCTGGGTGCTGGGACCTCGTGCCACCCGCTCAGCCACAAGGCCGGCAAAGCCCTTCTCTCTCCCAGGGCATCACTCTCCAACTGCCTGGAGCAAGCCAGGTACCACAGGCAGCTGCCAGCTGCCTCGGGAGGCAGGGATCGCCTGCAGGAAGTGACTGACTTGGCAAATAAACCCAAACCCTGCCCCTGGGTGCAATCCGTGACATGTAAATTTATAGGTGACTTCTGCGTAGCGAGGGAGCAGTGATGGAGTGAATAACTCAAGGTTGTGCTTCATTAAACACTTTTCCACCCGAGCCAAGAGGCTCCTACACCACAACAGCAATCAAAGCCTCTCCTGGCAGCGTCACAGCCCCAGGGAAAAGGGCCACGCTGTCCCTGGGACACAGACAATGAGCTCCAGGGTGGGTTTGGCAGTGAGCAGAGGGCAGCAACGACACCTGAAGCAGCCCTGCTAGTGGGGTCTGTCCTCCTCAAAGGGGACAGAAAATCATTGCTCCAGGAGAAATTACCCCAAGTCCTTGAAAATGGCAGAAAAATGGATCAAAGGAATGAGCAGAGATGAAAGATGAGCGAAAGTCGTTCGGTTTCCAGAGAAGTGGTGGTGGGTACAGGTGAAAATGTGACTGTGGCTGGAGGTTAGAGCATCAGGGGAGGGCTGTGCCTCTGTCTGCTGGCAAATATCTGAGCTGGAGCATTTTGTTTCATTATCTGCTTCTGGGGGTGTTTTATCAGGCTCACATCTGTCAGGCAACTCCTGTGCTGTCTGAAAGGTGTTGCTGGTTCCAGACCAGGAAGTGCCTCTTCCTGGAGGGCACAGGGACACCTGCTAGAGATGCTGGATGTGCTGGGACGATGGAGGGGAAAATGTGAGCACCGACCTGCACGGGGAGAGTGCAGGGCCTGCGCTGGGGTCCCTTGCCCTGCTGTATTTCAAACACATGCACTCCGTGTCCTGCAGCGGTATCGGAGTAAATCGAGTCAATTATCTCCCACCATCTCCGTTGAAAGTGGTACTTAATCCTTTCCTTTAAACCTTTTATCTGACATTAAACGGTCATTAGTTTAAAAGAAAAAAGTTAAGCTGACTCACTTTCCAGCTGGAAAAACCTTTATAACTGCAGTAAAAATGCACTGAGGGCATGCACTGATAACATTGTTTTAGGGAACAAACAAAAACCACCACCAGTTTTGAATTAATTATTTTTTCTGGATAAATGAATTAAACAAACAGGATCACTGGTTTGTAACTTGTGGGCACATTATTGTGTTTACTATGAGACCTTCCTGGAAATTTCCCGAGTTAGAAGAAACATTTAAATTATAACCAGCTACATATTTCTGGTGGGAATCTTTCCCAGTCATAAATAATAAGGAAGTCTTTAGGCTGATGAGGAGAAATTCAGATTCATCTCCCCAGTGTTTTCAGTCAAACCCAGGAACACAAGACCCTGCTGCTCTTGGAGTGGGGAGGGATGCTGGTGGGGATGCAGGGGTCATTGCTCAGGCTGTGGGTGCAGTGGTGAAAGCAGGAGACCTGACCCACCTGCCTGCCCTGCTCCATGCACTCGTTAGCTGTTTGCATCATTAGGGAGCGAGTCTCTGCTCTTGGCTGGGCACCTACAGCTACCCCCAACACCTGCCCCCAACAACCACACCCCACACCCACACCTACACCTACCCCTAACATCCACACCCCACACCCACACCTACACTGTACCACCCTGGAAGAGCTCAGGTTTTCTCCCAGGGCTTCTCTGGCTGGGATGTGTCACAGAATCACAGACTGGTTCAGGTCAGAAGGGACCTTAAAGCCCATCCACTTCCACCCCTGCCATGGGCAGGGACACCTTCCACTGTCCCAGGCTCTTCCAAGCCCCATCCAGCCTGGCCTTGGGCACTGCCAGGGATCCAGGGGCAGCCACAGCTGCTCTGGGCACCCTGTGCCAGGGCCTGTCCACTCTCACAGGGAAGAGTTTCCTCCTTATATGCAATCTAAGCGTGCCCTCTGGCAGTGGGAAGCCATTCAAAGGAGCAGGGAGGGAGCCAGACTCGGTGGGAGCTGCTGGGAGAGTCAGCAGCCCTTCCTGCTCTGGCCATGGTGTGACCCAGGCAGGGATGGGGGATGCAGTTGGGGCCCTGGAGAAGCTCCCACCCCACCGTGCACCAGTGACCACTGGCCTGGGGCACACGGGGACACCCTCACTTGGGCCTGGTCCTGGCACCACCTCAGGGGACCCCTTCGCCAAGGCCATGCTGAACCTGGGGGTGGACTGGGATGATTAAACGAGGACTAAACATTAAATCAGGAATCAGCTAGGGGCCTGGTGAAATATCACAGGGAATTTTGTCCTTTGTGCCATGAGAAGTACAGATAAAGGAAAAGGATTAAATTTTGCATTTTTTAACCAGTTTTTTTTTTCTTGGAAAGTTCTTTGTCTTTTTCCAGCCTAGAAACAAAGTCTAGAAATATTGAAAAGAATGGATTTCATGTCCCAGGTTTTCTGCTTTTGACAAATATACAGGCTTCCTTCAATGCAAAATTTTTGCTTATCTGTAAATGTGTGGAGATTTCCAGTCAGCTCTGACACTGATTATTCAATTCTTAAGTTTTGAAATGGCAGTGTTGAATTTTCCCATGGTTAACAGCGCAGTGCCAGGCCCTCTCCTCCTGCCCCCAGCCCTGCGTCACCCATGGCAGGGCAGCACTGAGCCAGAGCAGTGGACAAGGGAGGAAGGCTGGGTGAATCAGGGCTGTGTTGACATGGCCAGTCCAGCTCCTACCATCCAGGTGTTTGTATCTGAAGCCCCAGAGCAGGGTGTGCTGTGACACACAAGAAAGGAGCAGTCCTGCTACCTGTTTAATTTACTGCTAAATGATAGATTGTGAGGTCTGTGAGCCACTGCATTGGTGCTGCTGAATTTACATGGGAGGGATAAAGCTGCTGCAGTGAAAACCCTCCTGTGGCTGTGGGAGCTCAGCCGTGCCCCACGAGGCCCTGCTGGTGTCGGGCAAGGTTTGTCACCAGGTAAATGAGAGGGAAGTGACTCCAGCCTTTAGGCCTGGGTCTGTTTTGCCTTGTGGACACTTTATTAAGAAGCCACAGGGCCCGGCTGTGGCTGCCCCGTTAATGCTGGGCGAGTGGGTTATTTGCACTCGTTTGAACGTTCTGCTTGTGCTGGCAGGGAGCCTCCCCTGCTACCTGCTCTGCTCCACGGGCCACAGCCAGGTGGCTGGCAGGACCAAAGGCTCGTGGAGCTGCTTCCCAGGAGCTCAGTCCTGCCAGGGTTCCGTGGCAGTAACAGCAACAAGGCAGGACAGCCATGAGGGCCTGAGCGAGAGCAGCCCCGTCCCTGCTGCTGCTGCTGCTGCCCGTGGCTGCCGGGCTCCCCACCTTTCCTGGGCTGCGCTTTCCAGGGCCGGAGGTTTGTCCAGCATTTAGCACACAGGGGCTTCGCATGAGAAAAGTCATCGGCACTAAAGGGCACTAAAGGGCACTAAAGGGCAGGACAGAGCATGACAGAAAGGACGCGGAGCAGGAGCCCCTTGTCCGTGCCCAAGGGCTGCTGTGAGAGGCTCCTGTTTGCATAACGAAGAGCTCGGCTTCTGCTGTCTGCCTGACTCATTTATGCTTCTCTGCAGCTCTGAGCCCCAATCCAGCCAGACTTGACATTAGCAGATGCCAAATGAATATTTGCACAAATGTTCACCAGCGAGTTTTCGTGCCGCTCCCTCCCTCAAGGTGGCAAGTGTGGGTGTGGAGAGAGCTGCCCTGCCCCTGTTTGCGAACATGTCCCTTTGAACTCCCTGGCGGGGAGGGTGAAGGAGAGGGGAAAAGGTTTTCCAAGCAAGAAAATAAAAATAATTAATAAAAAAAAGTCATCTGAACAGGTTCCAGCCTGTGTTATTTTGTTGTTAACCCAGAAACCTGTGGATACTGAAATCTGGGAAAGGAGTGGAGGAGTGGAAACGGACTCAGTAAGAGCGGGAATGTGGTGAGAAAGAAAGCAAAGCTGAAAAAGCCTCAAATCATGACTTTGCTTTGTTGATATGAAAATTAGACACATACAAATTAGCTAGGAAATATCCTGTTTCTTTCAGGGTGTTGGGGGAGGAGGAGGCATTAACCTTAGAAAGGGAACTCTCTGGCCACCCCAGGGAAGGTGGGAAGTAAGTGTTGGGTGATGTGTTGACTTTAATGCAGGAAAGGAGTTCTGCTGCCGGGAGCAGCACTGATCCTGCATCTGCCTCGGCTGCAGTTGTTAACATCCTCCTTTGTCTGCTGGGCACAAGGGCCCCGTTCCAAGGGCTGCCCACACACTGTCCTGGGCACAGTGGCCATGCCTTTGCTGGGCCGGGCGGGGAGGGGTTTCCATCTGAGGAACCCAAATCTGCTCACCTGGAGGCTGCCGTGGTGGGCACAGCAGCGGGTGCTTTGCCACACGCAGGGAATCACAGGGGATCGTGGCCCCCACGGGAGCAGGACAGACCCTTCCCATTCCCACAGCCCCTCAGGGGGCAGGCAGGAGCAGCCACCTCTCCCAGACCTCCTGAGTCTCCGGCTGGGATTGCCACGAGCCTGGGAGCGGCAGCGAAACGCCTGAGGATGGAAGAGTTAAGCACACCCTGGCAGCGCTCCCCTGCCTCCCCTCCCCAAGCTCATCTAGCAGATGGGGGAAATACTAATTATCCCCGAGTGAGTGGTAGCTGCGTGGTGAGGGCGATGCTGTCCTGGAGCTGTGCCACGCCGCTCAGCACGAGGCAGCGCTTCCGAGGCAGCGGGGTGAGCCCGTGCGGGGTGACCTGCGGGGACGCGGTGGCACCAGCCCGGCAGGAGGATGCTGCAGCAAACCCCGTGTCCAGCAATCAAAGCGAGGGCTGGAAACAGGCTTGGCTTTTCCCATCCTGCTGTAGTCTTGCTTGGGGCACACTGATATCCCTAATTCCTCCTAGGAATTCCCAAAAGAACAAGTAGTTTCTAACCACTGCAGTTCATCCTTGCAGGTGACTGGAAAGCTGCTCTGGCAGAGACAGTTTCGTTAAAAAACAAGCAAACAAACGAAAATCCATGGATTTCGCATGTCTGAGATGCCAAAGGTGCCTTGTCAGCAGGCAGCCTGTCCCTGGGTTTTGCCGGGTGGAGGGACTGGTTCCAGCTCTGTATTTTGAGTGGGGGTCTGTGCATCTGCCCCTCCCTTCTCCCCCCAGCTCCCTGCCACCGCTCCGGGCTCTGCAGATGAAAGCTGCGTTCCAAACAAAGCATTATTGATTATTATCCCCTCGAATTTCAGAGCAGGCTTGCATTTCATGTACACGCCACAGTCCGTGGGCTTGCTGGAATAAATAACACATGGGAGCTTGTTCGTATGCCGAGTCAATAGGGAGCTGTCGGCTTTCATGCAATTTCACACATTTTTTCAGCTAGCTCAGCAATCCAAATGCAAAAATCCAGCAAACAGGGACATCGTGTTTATTTCTGACAATCCCTGGAGAGGGCTGTATCCGTAAACCAATGAATGGATTACACTCATCCATAGATGATGGAGTTTTTTCCATCTGTGACAGATATTATATGGAAAATCTCCATTTAATATCTGGTCCAAGAATAATTCAATACAAGTGAGTAGTATAAGTTTAAAATGCTGCAAATTCTGCTTAACTCCTTCAGGGTGGAAGGCAGAAGCTGGGGAAATGGTGCTTGCTCATGGTGCCTCCACTCGGAGACCCAACATCCATACAGCTCTGAGGAGCACAGCCTGTGACCGAGTGATCAGGTTTAGACCCTGCTGAAGGACGTCCTAAAAGCCTGTCTGGGAAACGAAAGAGAGGTCTGAAAGGCAGAGGCTGCAGGTGGATCTCAGTCAGTGCTGTTGTCACGAGGGATCGCTGCTCTGCCAGACTAGTCCAGAGCCCTAGAATTACAGAAATGTTTTGGGTTGGAAAGGACCTTAAAGCTCCCCTCATTCCAATCCCCTGCCATGGCAGGGACCCCTCCCACTGTCCCAGGCTGCTCCAAGCCCCATCCAGCCTGGCCTTGGGCACTGCCAGGGATCCAGGGGCAGCCACAGCTGCTCTGGGCACCCTGTGCCAGGGCATCACCACCCTCACAGGGAACAATTCCTTCCCAACATCCCATCTAACCCTTCCCTGGCAGTTTGAAGCCATTCCCTGTGTCCTGGCACTCCAGGCCCTTGTAAAACATCTCTTTCCATCTTCCTTGTTGGCTCCCTAGAGGCACTGCAAGGCTGCAGTTAAGTCACCCTGGAGCCTTCCCTTCTCCAGGCTGAGCAATCCCGTTTCTGCCAGCCTTTCCTCATAGGGGAGGTGCTCCATCCCTCTGACCATCTTGGCGGCCTCCTCATGCCCGCATGGAGCACTCAGGGTAGGGGTCAGCAGCTGAAAACAGTGGTTAATTGTTGGTGTGTGGTGCTCAGGTCAGAGCTGATGTTTGTGGGTGAATAATCCCCCCGAGGGTTGTGCAGTGTTGGCTTTGGCCCTGGGTGCCAGGGGTGCCCTGCAGAGCAAACTGGGGTGATGAGGCTGCTGGATGAGATTCCTGAGCAGCAAAGTGGGCAGCACAGAAGCACCCTAAGCAGAGGGTGCCAAAATCCTGAAACATCCTGTAACATTGAGACCTATGTACCAGCTCTGGCCTTTTGGGTGTTCCAAAGGTGGCTTCCAGTGATTCCTGACCTGGTTTGGTTTGGACAAAAGGGGCAGATCACGAGCAGAAGACTCCAGACCTTCTCCAGCAAACTCCCCAGGATACCCCAGAAGCAGCGGGAGAGACTGAGACACGAGCTGGGCATCTGAAACAGAGGCTGAGGGGAGCAGCTTCTGCTCCCTGCTCCGCCAGCCTGGCACTTCGGAACAGTAACAGAGTCCTGAATGTGCACCAGCATGGACGAGAGCGGTACGGGTACATCTGCACGGACATGCACACGGACATACGGACATACGGACACATGGACATACGGACATACGGACACATGGACATACGGACATGCACATGGACATACGGACATACGGACATGCACACGGACATACAGACATGCACATGGACATACGGACATGCACATGGACATACGGACATACGGACATGCACACGGACATGCACATACACCTGTACATGCACATAAACATATACGTGTACATATACATACACATACACATATACACATACACGTACACACAGACACACACATAGATATATACGTGTACATATACACAGACATGCACATGTACATATACATACACATATACATGTACATGTACATGTACATATACATACACGAGGACATGCACATGTACATATACATACACATATATGTTGTGGTTTGAGCTGGCTAAGTTCTATGAAATTTGTTATTTTGTATAAGGGGAAATAAAGAATATTGAGGAAAACTAAAAATTTTCCTCCAAATTTTCCTCAAACCTACACAATATACATGTCCATGTACATATACACATATACAGACACACAGACATACACATACACATGTACATATACATATATGTGTACACATATGTGTACGTACGCATGCACATATACCTGTACATGCGCGCACACACACACACACACACACACACACACATATGTGTGTGCCTCTCTATCTTCACTGGTACCCTTCCAGCATCCCAAAGCTTTTGTCCTTGACCCAGTGACGAGCAGGAGAGGAAAGGCAGCAGATGGGTGCAGACAGAGAGCGAGCGCAGGGAGAGCCGAGCCAATATTGCTCACTATGATAGACAGTGGTCTTAGCACACCAGCAGCCTAATGCAGTGTTTCTTGCTGTCAATTTTTCGGTAGATATGCTGGCAACGGATGGATTTAAGGAGGAATGTGAAGCGTCAGAGCTTGCTGCTGTTTGCAGGGATCCTCCCGGTGCAGAGGAGGGCACTGGGGCCCATCACTGTCAGTGGAAAGGAGAAGGCATAATGATTTATGGCCAAAAGTCCAGCTGAATTCAATGTTTTACCTGCCTGGAGACTGGTTCTCTTCCACGTAAACTGTGGATGAGACCCAGGGCTGGCTGTGGGGAAAAACAAGGAGAGGAGAAAAATACTGGTTTGCTATTACAGTGGAATTTCATATGGGATAGACTTCTTTTACCCTTAAGAGATCATACCCCCAGTACATGTGTGTGTTTGCAAATACAGACTGTAATGGCCGAGCTTAGCACTCAGGAATCAGGACACGAGGGAATTTTCTCCCTGAACATCATTCTTCTCCCAGTTCCAGCCCTCTGGTCCACAAGCCAGGACTCCAGTGCTCAGTGCAATCCCTCCATCCCTGCCTGTCACTGCCCTCGTCCTGGATGCTGCATCCCAGAGACAGTCTCTCTCACCACTGTGCATGCCAGGTGCCTCAAGCTTTTTCCCTCATCTCTGTGCCCTCTCAGGAACACACCAGCATCCTTTAGCTGAGATTTGAGTCCTCTGGACCTTTTAGCTGCCCCCCGGATATGTTCCCTGCTCTTACTTCAGGAAATGGTCTCAGGGTGTGGGGTTGCTGCCTGAGCTGGATTGTGCCATGAAAGCCTCCTCTTCCTGAGGGAAAAGTCCCAGGAGCTCTCTGCTCCCCCTTCCATCCCCTGCAGCTCATTCCCTTAAATACCTGCAATTTCTTTGAGGTTATTTCACAGAATCATAGAACAGCTTGGGTTGGAAGGGTCTTCAAAGCCCATCCACCCCTGCCATAGGCAGGGACACCTCCCACTGTCCCAGGCTGCTCCAAGCCCCGTCCAGCCTGGCCTTGGGCACTGCCAGGGATCCAGGGGCAGCCACAGCTGCTCTGGGCACCCTGTGCCAGGGCCTCACCATCTTCTGAGTAAAGAATTTCTTCCAAACATCTACTCTAACCCTGCCCTCTGTCAGCTTAAAACCATTGCCCCCATAAAAAGTCTCTCTCCCTTCGTTTTATAAGCCCCCTTTAGGCCCTGCAAGGGGCTCTGAGCTCTCCCTGGAGCCTTCTCCTCTCCAGGTGAGCACCCCCAGCTCTCCCAGCCTGGCTCCAGAGCAGAGGGGCTCCAGCCCTGGGAGCTTCTTCATGGTCTCCATGCTCTGCAAGTCCTTGTCTTTTCTGTGGTGAGGGCCCCAGCCCTGGACACAGCACTCCAGGGGGGTCTTCCCCAGGCTCTGCTGTCCTCTGGGGTAATTCCAGATGCTATTCCCAGCTCTTGTCTTGGTTTGGTTTGACCTGCTGAGCACAGATGCTGTTCCTGACAAGAGACGCTGGGTTTTGTTCTCCTCTCACCTCCAAACCCTTGGTTAATGCTTTTCATCTTTTTCTATCAAAGCATCATTTCTCACACCTTCTGATCCTGGTGGTGCTCAGATGCCCTTGGAAACGCCGGGTAACGCTTCCCCTTTTTATCCTGCCCCACTGCATTTTTATATCCTACCTTGTCCTGTCAGCCATGGACTCCACATGACTGTGCAGAATTCAGGAATATTTTGGAACATATGCTCTGCCCCCTCTCTGGGGCCAAATATTTCTTTTTTTTTTTTTTTTTTTTCCCAAATATTAGGGAGGAAGTAGCTGATTAACACGTTCATTACTCCTTTCTGGTACAGCACAGTCCAAACATCTCAGGTAGAGCCCCTGATTCTTGCGGTGAGCACGTTATTCACTCATTGAGTAACAGCTGTGGAGCACTTGGTTCTTGAGAAATGAATTCAATTTTGTGTCTTCCCAGTAAGCAAGAATTATGTTGTCATTAGAGTGGAGCGGATTTGGCTAAACCTGCTGCCTTGAAGATGCTTGTTTATGGCCAGAGCCCTGCCAGCTCTGGTGTCGAGGTTTATAGAGCTGTATAATGTTTGTGTGTGTCCTTGTGCCTTTACTGTTCGATCAGTGAGCAGAGAAAGAGGAAATCAGATTTGTTAGCAATAAAGTAGTGTACAATAGCTATTAAAACAGGGTAATTACATAATTAGCACGGTAGTGGTAACTCACCCAGCATGAACAACAGTAAAACAGGCCCCTGCTTCCCTCGGTCCGACTTGAGCCGGGACCCTAACAAAACTTCCAAAATGGTTATTTAGTAGAAACACACACCAAAAACTTAAAAGCCATCGTAAAACTGAGAAGGGAGGCCCAAAAAACCACAGGGAAGCCAAACACTTTCAAAGAAACAATAGTAAATTAGGTGTTAAAGATATAAAAGCCTGTTCCCTAACAATTTAATTAGGTAGCATGTCTGTTACAGACATTATGCTGCTAGTTTTGGAACCCAAGGCAGGGCCTCACAGCTCTCAATTCACACTAGCCCCCAAGAGAGGAGTTTGTTATGAAGGACTGATGTTTTTGCTCTACAGAAAAGTGTGATGGTAATCAAGTGAAAATGGCAGGTAGCACAAGAAATTACTATTTTTCTTTGCAACTTTCCTTGACATATATTTACAGTAATTAAAAACCCAGTTTGAAGAATAGTCCTGGTTTTAATTAGCACCTGCTTCAGTTTCATCTGAGCTCATTCCCTCGAAGAAGGATCAAAACAACGAAACTTTCCTGGAATGGGCTTGAGTTTGAGCAGTGTGAGATAAGGCTGCCCCAGCTCCTGTCCTGCCTGCTGGACAGGGCTCAGCCCCTCGGCTGGGTGTGCAGCCTTGCCTGAGCTCTCCCCTAGCTCCTCCTGCAGCCACACAGCGTCTCTCCTACTGAAAAGTGAACGTCTTCTTGCCCATCCAAAATCTGGCTGGTGGGATTCTGGCTCCACCAAAAAAAATGGGAATCCTGGTGGCCCTCATGGAATCATGGTTTTGCCTGGGCTGAGCCCACTGTTGGTGACTCTTAATATTAAATTTGTGAGGTGGAAGTGGGGACAGGAATGCCAGGGAAGAGAAGAGGTTTCCTTGTTAAGAGGCTGCTGTTAAATGGAAGGGACAGCCCAAGTGCTTCAGGGCTGCTCAAAAAGTAACTCATCACTGGACACTGTGATAAACCCTCTGCTTCTACCTCTGAGGCTCTATAAAGATGTCGTTTTTTCTCCTGATGGCAAAGAGGGTTGCAGTTAATGACTGCTGTAGAAAGAGGGGGATCTTGTGGGAAGACTCTCCCTGACCTCTTCTCAAAGGTAGGACACTGAGCACTAATTCCTGCTGTGCTCAGGGCAATTTTCAGGGATAAAGTTTCCACCAGAGTGTTGCTTGATGGTTTGTTCTTCCATCACCTCCCAGCAGTGTTTATACCCAGGAATGGAGAGGCCATCACGAGCTGAGGTGTCATTTATTTTTAGTGGAGTTTCTTTGCTTAAAAATGATGGCACGTCCCTAATGGAGTAAACTAAGGCAAGTGGAGAGGTCCTCTCGTAAGCTCTCTGTTGGTTTGCAGGCTTTGCCTGAATCCTCAGTCTGATTTTTTGTCATCTCAAGGTGAACGTGCAGCCCTGCCCTCAGCACACCCCCTTCGTGCTGCCCTGCATCCCCTCAGTGCTGCCTCTCATCCAGCACAGCTCAAACCAGAGACGCTGTCACCAGAAGAGACCAAGCCCACTGGAGAACTGGCTCTGCTCCCTGCAGAAATGGGAATCTTCAACCACAGTTCAATGTTTGTCCACTCCAGCATGCAGAGGTGCAGATCCACTCCAACACTGCCAGCTGGAGAAGTCAGGTCTGTCCTTCAGAGTCTGCACAGGAGCTGCTCTGCTCAGTGCACTCCAGAGAGGGGGGACGGCCCTTCTGTATAATTTTTTTGAGGCTTCTAAGCCTTCCTTATCCCTTTGCACTGCCAGACTTCAAATACTGTGCTCTCCTGGACAAGGGAGGAGCACTTTACAACAGGACAGGTCTGCTTCAAGCACCTCTGTTTTGAGGGCAGGGTGATGGGGGAAACCCTTGAGGAGGAGCCACTCCCCGCAGCCCAAGCGTGGTCCCTGTGTTTTGGGAACATGCACCGCCTCGCTGGGTCTTGTCTAGAGAATGAGCCTGGGCTGAAGTGCCTCTGCTCGAGAGAGGCACTGCAGGGCCCGGGGCTGCCCCAGGAGCTGTGAGACCCTGTGCAGGCAGAGCTGGATTTCAGTGGCAGGACCGGCGGGGTTGGATGGACGGGCTCCTCTGACCCCATGTCGGCCGCCCAGCTGAGCTGCAGTGCTCAGAGAGCAGAGATCCAGCGACTTCTCTTACTCTGGTATTCGTGTCCAAAACTTCTCCCCAGGCCACCGAGATTCCACTTCTCCTCCCAAAGTAGCTGGCAGCAGCTCCCCTCCCCGGGGAGCAGAGGCTCCTGCATTTCCATGTTGTGTGTGTTGTTTGCAAAGAGCTTTGGAGTGAAATCTTTCTCACAAGGCTTTTTTTTTTTTTTTTATTAGCACTTCATTGTTTTTTCAGGGCTGGAAACATAAGCTCAGCCATCCCGATGCTATTTTGGACCTCACACCTCTACTTGACCTAAGAAAACTAAGGACAGCTGCAAAAATACAAACAAACAAATAACTTAGAGCATTGGATATGCTTTAAACCACTAATGAGCTGAGCCTAACAACCCCCCTAGGAGGCATATGTTAATTTATATGTTTTCATTAAGTCTAGTCTTCAGCTTCCCGATTTGTCTGTGCAGTGTGGCAGGGTCCTCAGTGAGCGGGGGAGACAGCGCTGGCACCGCAGCTTTGGAGAGAGCGCTGGAGATCAGAGCATTCTCTGCTATTAAACATCTCCTGGAAAGGACAGTGGCAGTGTTAGGGTGGTGTGGTGGGATGCTCTGGTCACTGCACGTGTGCAGGCACCAAGCAAGGAGCTGCAGGAATGCCCGTGGTGGTGCCTGGTGGGGAGGAGGATGGCCCAGATCCGCAGGGAGCTGCCTCAGCCCTCTGTGGAACTCGGGGCCAGGGGCTCCTTTCTGCCAGAGCTGCAAACCCCTGCCCGTCTCACTCCACCTTGTTCCAGCTGAGCTCAGATTTCCCACAGCCAAGCACTGAAATTGGGGGAAAATCAACCCAGGAGAAGGGGACGGTAATGTTCCCCCTCATTGCTTTTTGGTGTTACTAGATGTCAGCGGTTCTGGCATAAACAGCCTGTTCCCCCTTCTCAGCTCTATTTTCCAGCTCGTTCCTCTGAAGCAGCAGTTATTCGTGACTTCACTCCAGATCTATTGCTCTGGGATTTGGGAAGTGCTGCCACTCCCTCAGCCCACATTGCTGCTGTGGGGTGGGGAGAAGGAGAAGTGGGGAATAAACAGAGCTGTCACCTTGCACGAAGTGGCAGATGGAGCTGCCTGCACTGCCCAGCCCAGCTGCAGCCCCCGGGGCGGGAGCCAGGGCTGTGACCATGGCCAGGACACGCAGGAGCTGAAGGAAACCATCGCCTCCGTGTATAAATAGCAACATGAGATCCTCACAGAGCAGCTGAGATAGGAAAGCACTGGACACATCCATGCCCTGCAGCTCCTCCTCCGTAATTCCTGGAGGCGAACGCTGTGTGCTGGGTGGTGCAGCAGCAGGGTCAGTGGCTGGTGAGGCTGCTGCAGCCTCTTGTGCTCACCCTGGGCTGCTTCATCCACGGGAAATCCTTCCAGCTTGCTCCTCTTACACAGGGCAGATGTGGCCACTGGGATTTAGGCCTGAGTGGTCTGACCTGGGGAGGCAATGCTGATGACCAGGGGGGTGTTAAGATGATCAGGGGGGTGTTGAGGTAGCAGAGGAATGCTGATAGAGAGGGGAGCCATCAGTGCTCACTGCCCAGCCCCACTGCGGCCACAGGGACACCCCAGACATTGGTGCAGTCGTGACAGGCAGCAGAACAGAGTCCACTCACTCCAAATGTCTCTTTGATTGGAGAACCGAGATGGGTAAAAATAGCAGCTTACTGTTGAGGAAAAGTGCTTCCTGTCTGGGCCTGATTTCATCGCCCAGGCCAGTGCAGCTGCGAAACCACAGCCTGGCTCTGTCACTTTGCTCTCTACTTGTACATGGTTACTGCACTAATCACAGCAGTTCAGAGGGGCCTCTGGTCCTCAGGGCTCTGCTTGGGGGTAGCCAGCCTCAAATATTTGGGGCTCCACATCAGTCACATTTGAAATACAGTATTTGTTTATTTGCCCTGGAATTGCCCTGAGAGGCTTCCTCGCTCTGCTAGGAAGTTCCCACCCTGTTTTACTCATGATCCAACCTTGCAGTTCATAACCCTTTGGCTGGGGGTGGGCACTCATGAGAGGGAAAACTCACTGGCCCTGCTTTGTGTTGGGAGTGTGGTCATTTCGCAGCTGGACTCAGCTCCAGTTGGATGACAAGGGGAAAGGGCTGGAGGGCCCTCAGGGAAGTGCAGCGAAGAGCAGGTCACAGACTGGGCACGTTCCTCTTGAAAGGGATCCAAAGGCTGTGGCCAGTGTAGGTGCAACAGAACACTGCTGGGTGCCGGAGCAAAGGCCGAGGGAACTGGAACCATTTGGTCAAGATCGGCCTGGAACTAGCTGATGCTTTAAACTGTCTTACAGGCAAGGTTCTTCACCTCCTAGGACTGCAACCCTTGGTTTGCCTCGTGGAGGTGAAGTCATTTTGTGTGTGGTCTTAGAAACAGCCCCTGGAACAGGATCGAAGCCTTTTCTAAGGCAAACGTTCCCCTGGGTGCCACTGGATTTCTGGGATGGCTCCTCTAGAGAAGTGTGGAACCACTGGTTTGGATCACGTCTCATCCTGCCAGCTCATGCTTCCTCTGCCTTTCTGCAGATGACTTTCACCCCATGGTGCCACAGCCCATCTGGTCACCCACCCTCTGCTGCCCTGCCCTGACAGGTTACACCAAGCACACAGTGAGGAGCTGCAGCACCCAACACACGGAACTCAGGCAGATGGCAGAGGAGCTCCAGCAGTCACGAGGGCACCTTCAGAAGGAATGGAGCATCTCTGTCCCAAGAGTGCTGCTCTGGAAGAGGGGAGAGGCTGAACCTCACCCAGATCTGATGCTCTGCACTGAGTGGTCTTGTGTTTCACAAGCACTTGTGATGTGACTTACACCAGGAAGTGTTTCCTCTGCTTTTGGTGGTATCTGGTGTGGGTTCTAGCTGCTCAGCCTGTGGGGAGGCTGCCTGTTCAGTGTCATGTGGTGTTACTACTTCAGTGGCCGGAGTTTCCTCACATTCGTGTGTCATCTCCCTCATTTTTGGTCAAACTGCATTCAGATTTTCTTTTCTTCTTCCCATCTTACAAGTAAAATAACTGAGGATTTGATCCACTACAATTCCTCTTCCCAGAACAGTAGATAAATATTTCAAGCTGTGTCTGATTTGATTTAAGATCTTATTTCTGCTGCTGAGGTACATTTTCCTTGCATGGAGGACAGGCTCCATCAGAGCAGTGATGATTCACCAAGGGCTGATCTGCCAGTTGTGTTCTCTGGCTGTTGCTGGGCTTGGGAAGCAGATCTACCCTGGACCTTCCCACAGACCCAAGGGTTGCAGCTGGGTCAGCCTGGGTGTTAATAGTAGCTGCTCAGAAGGTGGAATTTCCACTGTAGGAGAAACTCTGACACTCCCCAGTTCCTTTTGTTATTGAATGAAGATAAAGAGGTGAAATTTGGAAGTTTCCCAGAAACTTCCAATTTAGGAACTGTTCAGAAAAGAAAGTCTTATTACTTCCTTATACAAAACCAGGAAAAAAGAAGACATTAGGCAGTGGAAAATCTAAAATCTCTAGAAAGTTTGAGTCAATATCCAGCTATGTGCAGCAGTGGAAGCAAAAAGACCAGAATGAAAGGAAGCACGTCAATGCCATTGAGAAGAACCGGCGCGGCGGTGATGAAACACCGTGTTTTGACATTCTCCTGGTGTAAAATTTCATTGAACTTGACAAACTGCCGAGAAATATTTTGATTTTTAAATAGACTTTACTGGATGAGAAATCACTCTGTTGAAAAATTTTCAGCTGGCTCTATTGCAAACTGAGTCAACAGCTGATGAGCAGACCATGCCACTGCTGGGGAGGGCTGGACACACGTGAGGGTCAGACCCAAGCACTTGAGCAGCCACTCATCAAAGACCATTTGCCTGGAGCAGGGAGCTGGACTGAACAAGAGCAACAGCGTTTGGCACCTCGGGGGTGTCCAGATGGCCCCGCATCAGGCACTGGCTCTTGGGAGTGGACACGGCCCAAGCTGTTATCAAGGCTTCTCACAACAGCCATTGCAGAGACTGACGAGTCAGGACGCCTTCGCAGGAGCCAAAGTCAGGTCCTAAATCAGCCTCTAAATTCCGAGCAGATGTAAGATGTGGAAGCAGGAGGAAGATAGTGAGAGGAGCTGTTCGCTGGAACAGACGTCCTGGAACATGTGCTCGGGTCTTCTGCTGGAGGGGCCTCTGCCAGAGGAGAGCATCAGATCTGAGGAGCTGCTGGTTCCAACTGACACTTGGTCTCCTCTAAAGTGATTTCGTGTGCATCCAGGACACATGAATCTTAACTATCTGCTAAGTCTGAAAGCCCACTTTGTTCTGTGGTCAGCTTCAGAGCAAGAGGAAACAAACATCCTGAATTCCACAACTGCCTCACTTCCAGTAATTCCTTGTAAAGTAGTCAAAGTATGTACCTGAAGTGCTAACAGTAACAATAATTTAACACTTAAGAAGAGCTGTCAGTCAGGAGAATGTGTGCCCTGTTTTTGGGTACATAACCACGTGCTGCTTTGTCTCCAGGTGCAAAACTCAGCCAGACCCAACCCAACCTGTCACAGGTACCCACGTGCACGGTCCGATCTGGCCGTGGCTACACTGGGAAGATGTGGGAAGACAACAGATGCAGAATATCCTCTGACTGGGGTTTCCTCCACTACTGTGCATTCAGACTATTACACGACAGGAGGATTTGTCTGAAGAGTTTCACAGCTGGAAGATGTGTGTGATGGATTTATGGCAGGAGGTAAGACCTGGTGTGAATGCCTGAACAAGGCAGAGCAGAACTCTGCAATGACACGAGCTGCGTTGGCTGGCTCTGGGGAGCTGCGAGCCCGGGGAGGTCAGGGTGTGCTTGTCCTGGAGCTGGGCCACGCCTCGGGGTGGGACAGGGCTCGGTATGTCCAGAGGGGGAGATACAAGGGGGAGATAAGAGCTGTTCCATGCCAGTCACAGGGCTCTGCCGTGGGCAGTGGGCAAAGGCACTGCAGCACACGCGGGGACACCGCACTTGCACTGTGAGAGGGAAACCTGCAGAGCTCTGGTTTGCAGTGAAGTTCTGTTGTTTACTTCTGCTGACCCTTGGGAAGCTCTCAGGTACTTTATCACAGGATCACAGGGTCAGTAAGGCTGGGAAAAGCCTCCCAGATCATCGAGTCCAACCTGTGCCTGGTCCCCACCTTGTCCCCAGCCCAGAGCTCTGAGTGCCACCTCCAGCCCTTCCTTGGGCACCTCCAGGGATGGGCACTCCAAACCTCCCTGGGCAGCCCCTGCCAAGGCCTGAGCACCCTTTCCATGGAGAAATTCCTGCTGATGTCCAGCCTGAGCCTCCCCTGGCCCAGCCTGAGGCCGTTCCCTCTCCTCCTGTCCCTGTTCCCTGGCAGCAGAGCCCGACCCCCCCCGGCTGCCCCCTCCTGTCAGGGAGTTGTGCAGAGCCACAAGGGCCCCCCTGAGCCTCCTTTTCTCCAGGCTGAGCCCCTTTCCAGCTCCCTCAGCCGCTCCTGGGGCTCCAGCCCCTTCCCAGCTCCGTTCCCTGCCCTGGACACGCTCCGGCCCCTCCAGGTCTCTCTGGCCATGAGAGCCCAGAACTGGACACAGCCCTCGAGGTACCCCAGCAGTGCCAGCACAGGGGACGGGCACTGCCCTGGTCCTGCTGGCCACACTGTTTTTGACAGAGAAATCAAAGCATTATCAATTATCACCTGGTTTGATACTGCCTGCTCTTTTTTTTTTCTTTTTAAAAATTTTTATTCTGATTTGCTGGGAGCATCTTGGATGACTTCTCCTGATTGCCTTTTGATGTGGATTGAAGGTTAGACTTGGGCAGACAAACAACTGCTGGGCTAAAAAGGAGATTTTTGGTTCACGTGTGACAAATGCCAAGTCAGGAGGTCCCACCATCAGCCTCAACTGGCTTGATGCCCCAGGGCTTTTTTAACAGCCCTTCCCTTCTCTCTGAGGTGACCTTAACTTTTCCACAGCTCCAGGTATACAAAAAGCACCACTGGTTGCAAGAACCAGGTAGGCAATTTGTAATGAATAATTTAAATAGCAATGCTGCTTTTTTTTTCCAGTACGTGAGTTGTCTGCATGAAAAGGCTGGATTTTTCCCAGAGAAACTTGTTATTTGGAAGGGTTTCTAAAAAATAATCTCTGAAAGAAAGGAAATCTTGGTCTGTAGCTTATTAATGAGTTGTTTGTTGTTAGTGTTTGATAGTCCAAGTCCAGACTGTCTTGCATGCGTGCGCTCAGCTCACGTGGGCCTGATTAAATCCCTCTGAGACCCAGGGAGCTTTCCTGCTGGCACTGCTGGGCCCTGGAGGGTCCATGGAGTGGACTTCCTCACCTGAAGGGAACAGGAATATCGGCAATAGGTTTCTCCATGTTTCTCCATGTCTCTGGCTGTCGGTATCCATCACACTTGCTGAGACTCTTCAACACTGGCTTAACATTTGTCACTTTAGGGAACAAACCTGCCCAGTAACTCCTCTGGCAACAAGCCTGAGGGAGCTTTGGGCAGCGTCCTTGTAAGCTCAGAATTTAGCAAGGGATTTTTAATAGGTTTTATGAAAACAACTTCTTGGGCAGAGGAAAGAAGCCAGGCTGGTATTTAAAGGGCTAGAATTATGTGGGATGAATTTTTTGAAAGTGCCTTTCCAGTTTCCCAGCCCAATTCCCACTTTCTTTTCATTCTCTTGTGTGGGTTTGCCCACTCCAGCTCTTGTTGCTGGCTCTGTTCCCGGCTCCTAAGCCCTGGCAATGCCGTGCTGCCCATCTCTCCCCCTGGGCCAGCACAGGCTGGCTGGGCCACAGGTGCCACCGGTCACAGTGGAGCTCCTGGGACATCCAGTCCCATGCGTGCTGTCATCGGTTTCCAGGCCTGGAAACCCATTCATGAACTCCCAGCTGGAGCTTTCCAGTATCTTCAGGGACCTAAGAAAATCTCGTTCTGCAACATGAATTCCTTCGACTGTCCCCAGGAGCACTTCAGCTCTCTGAAAGTCTCCCTCACTGCCCTTTGTTTGTCTGCTGGGGCTGTGGCTGATGGAGCAGGTCAGGCTCCTCATAGCCTACAACCAACATTTGATGTCTTCTTGCAGCACGGAAATGCTGAACAAGAGCAAGAGTGCTCAAGGCTGCTTCTTCAAACTCTGTGAGCACTGAAAGGACAAGCTGCTCTCTGAGGGGGGAGAGGGGGACTCTTGCAACCCCAGAAGGTTCAGTGGCTGGTTCAATGGGCTGCACCAGCCTCTTCTGGTTCCCGATCTTTGTGTCACCTCTGCTTGGCTGTGGTCTGGTGCCACCACAGGCACACTTCCTGATTCTTGCAGGAGTCTCCCGGTTTGCCCTCGTGACGCAAACTCTGCCAGAGCTGCTGCACCCACTCAGCGTTCTCCAGCTGAGAAAGCCTGTCCCTCGCTCCCCAGAAAGCTGCACCCTCTCCACACTGTGGTCGCAGCTGGCCTGGAGCACAGGAGCCAGGACAAGGGCTGCTGCCCCAGAACAGCCCTGCCCACAGAGGAGCACAGCTGTGAAAGAGATCTGAACGAGAGAGAGGTGTTCCAGCCTTTGCCTAGCAGCAGTCTGAGGGTTTGCCCTGCTTCCCCCAGCACCTCCTGGAACACAGACCCAAACCCGTCCCTGCTGTTATCACTGTCAAACTCTTCCAGAGCCCAGCTTTTGCCTCCTTCCAGGCTTCTCTGCAAGTCGAGCAGAGAGAAGGGGTGAAGAGGAGGCAGAATGGGTGATGTCTTTTAAACTGGAAGGAGGTGATATTTTCCTGATGGAGTCAGTGCACACATATCCAAGGAGGGACTGAGAAATGGGAAAGGAACAGAGCCCAGCCTGCAAAACTGTGCAGATAGCCATGGGTTGGCCAGCATGGAGCAGGAGCACTGTGCCATGACAGGAGGCTGGCGTGGGATCATCTCAGATTATGAGTGCCTCTTGTTTTATAAGCGAAGTTCTGGGGGAGGAAATATGTAGTGAAGTGAAACTGGTGATTGCACAGGCACGCCGGCGATTAAGGCTGCAGTGGGTGGGCAGTCTGTGGGGGCTGCTGTGTTAACTCCAGCCAAGGAGAGGCACATGCTTTCCAATCTATGCTATCTCAGTTTCAGTGCTGCAGACAACCCATCAGGGTGTCATTAACAAGCAGTTACTCCGCTCTCGTTGCTGCGCTTTAAGGAAATATGTCAAAGGCGTTTCTGGTGAGCGAGGGCTCGGTGCGATCAGATTGCTCCAGCCTTCTCACAGCATTCCATTCAGATTATAATACACAATAGTTCAGACCCTGCTGTGTCCCATTACTCAATTATGAAATTGCTTTAGAAGTTGGAGCTTACTGATTGGCTCCCAATGATTTCATACCCATCATATTTCTGTGTTTGTGCTCTTGGGCTGACTGCTTCGTCTGGTTGGTTCAAGCCATTTCACTCTCCTGTTTCATGCACTGGCATATATTTTATACCTGTCTGTATCATTAACAAAATCCCTCAATGTGCTTTGCAACTTCAAACCAGGCTGTGAAAGTGCAAATTACCTTTGAGGGCTGTTGTTGGGGGTATGGAGCCTTTGTGTTATTGGCTCTGGGCTAAGAGAGGTGGGAAGGTGTAGCGAACCCAAGCACAGCCCCATGGTGCAGAGCTCTTCTGCCTCACCTGCCTGGCAGATGTGCAGCTGCCCATGAGGGAGCAAAATGGGGAGACGATGATGGGGTGGGAGCTGAACTCATTTGCGCAGCTTCTACCAGTCAGACTGAATCCTAAAGCATTTATCCTCTAAGCATCACAACCATTTAATCTGCTACACATCACAACCAGCCTCTACAAAATTTAACCTTGTTCATGAATTACTTGTGAGAGGCAAGGAGAAAGTGATATTGATAGTTGGTGAGACCTCCCTTCATGTATCAGGTCTTTACACAGCTCTTTGCCCTCATGGAGTAAACTTTTCTCACTGGTGGAAGATTTGATAGAGAGGCACTGCTGCTTTATGTTAAACCAGAGATTTCACACCTGTTGGAAATAAGCCCCAGGAAACCTGAATGGATGTGGCTGGGTTCTACTGAATGACCCAATTTATCCTATCCTGCATAAAAGGAGAGTGAACAAGAATGAAGTCAGGACGACTCAGCTTGTGCATCTTTGAGATGGTCAGTCCTGCTTGAACCCACCCATGCAAGAACTGAAGCAAGGTCCTGTTCTAAATTAAAGCAGTGTTACGTGTTCTAGTTTAGAGAGGCAAAATAAAATCGGGCTTTGAACTTTGCTAAAATGGCTGCAGATATCACTTTGAGCACCTATTGTCAATAACAGTGTTAATTTTCAGTAACATTTTGTACCACCCAAAGCAAAAGAGCTGGGGCTGGTAAATGGATAGTATCATGCATTGCCAGAGCCTATCAGAATCAAATTGTTGACATCTTCTAGAGAGATGCTGAGATTACAAAAAAATTCTGTGCAAAAATGTCCTTGGTATGCAATTAATATTCTCCCTCCTCTGTCAATAAAAGAATGTGGTTCAGAGTCGGAGCGAGCTGCTCAGGGGGCTGGCTGTGCTTGGGAGCCTGTGGATGTGGAGCAATTGGATGCCAGTGACCTCATGCTCAAGCCCCTGATCTGCTGTTCAAGGGGGAGAGATTTCTTAGTAAAAACCCTGAACTCTGGTGGGCCCTCTGGAGCTTCTCTTGGGTCAAATCCTGAAATCCTCTGCAGGTTAAGTCCTCGCTGGAGGCATTTAGATACATGCACAAATGAAGATGAATTCAGGACACTGGAGCTGTCTGGCTTGTTTTTAAGGAATAGTTTCTTTCCCAGAATCAGTGTTTCGCTTTTTTTTTTATTCCTCCAGCTCATATTAGACCACCAGCAGGTTTGTTTCACCCTCTAGGTGTTATCACGGAATTACTGGAAAGCAGCACGACTTTCTATACCTTTGATGCTGTTAAAATTATAGTCCCTTCTGCCTACCCAGGGATGTAGCTAGAAGGTCTTTAAAAGGTTTCAGCTTATGTTTCCAAGATGAGTTAAGGCTTTGGCAACGGCAACAGGATCCTCTCACCTGCCAGCAGATAAGGATCATCATAAATGTTCACCATTCTGGGTTATGCTGTTCAGTCAATTGAGTACTCAAAAAATATCCAGCATTGTGCCATATAAATTTTTCCCTTTCAGGGTTTCCCCTGGATGTGATCGTTCTGACAACCTGCCACACCACTAGGTGCTTATCTTGCAAAGTTATTTCATGTATTTATTAACTCCTTGTGTTTACTAATTTAAATATTCTCTGCAGATGAGAGATATGGCAATTGCTGGCCAGCTCAGTCTCAGCTGCTCCTCAGATCCAGCTGCTAATATCATTTCATAACTTGGCTCGTGCAGTTCAGATCTGTACCAAACGACTCTGTTTTGAATTACCATTATATTTGATATTAATACTAAGCATACTCACAGCTGTCCTACATTGCTGTTTCCACCCTCCCTGGAATTCAGCTCTCAGACAGAGGACATAACACTCTTGTATGTCTGTCTCTCAAGCTTTCAGATCTGTCCTGGGCTCGTGTTGTCTACAGCAGAGAAGATGTGCTAATTGCCACTGCAGCGTTCTCAGCTCGAGAGTTCCGTGGCTTTTTCAAGGATCGAACCTGGAAAGTTTTTCCAGCAAAGCCACAGTGACTTTCAACTGGGCAGCCCAGGAAAGACTTATGTGCAGACTATGCAAGGTCTCTGAGGGTGTTTGGGATGGGATTTCAGAAGTATTTAGTCACCTAAAGATGAGGAATGGTATCTAGCAGGATTTTCCAAACCACGCTGGGCCTAGATCCTCAGCAGTGTTGTGTGTCTGCCTCAAGAAGTCAGTGGGAGTTGAGCTCTGAAGGACACTGGGGTGGAGGTCTCCGTGCCCTGGACACATCTGCACATCTCCAGGAACACCAGCACCTTTTCATCTCTAAGTGATGTTCTGATCACCTTTTGGAGATGGTGTAATCCAGCCAGGAATTACATCTTACCCCAGCTCTGGGGAATGGTCTCACCTGCAGAGTGAAACCTCCCAGCTCACCTGCACTCAGCTGCTGGCTGGGACTCAGGTGTGGAGGTGCCCAGGACAGGCATTTCCAGCTTGCTCCATCAGCTGAGGCTGCACAAGCAGCCCTCATCCATGGGAATGACATTTCAGTCAATGGTGTGACCCAAATATTTTCTTTTTCCCACAGAGGCAGAGTTGTTAGGGAGAGGGAGAACGTCAAACAGTTGGATTTTCTGTGCTCTCTGAATCCTGGATGAGCAATGCTCAGATTCACCTTTCAGTCCACGCTGCTGATGAGCCCAGGGCACTATTTCTTTAGTACAAGGGGGGAACGTGGCCTTCTGCTAATGAACAGCTCAGCTCTTTCCAGAGAGGCAGGGTCTCGTGCCTGTACTCACTAAAGCAGGATATTTCTGCTGGTGACAAGCTAACTTGCCACCTTTTATGGATGAAAATAGAGAAAAGTTGTGAATCCACTGTAAATCCTACCCTCAGCAACCCCCTGGGACAAAAGGCTAGAGAGCCCCTCGGGTGCCTTTGAGGCGTGCAGCAGTTGGCAGCCCTGGCACGAGCACGCTGCCATCCACGGGGCTGCCAGCAGGCACAAACCCGGCCCCGCAGTGAAACGCCCCAGCCAGACGTGGGTTTGAGGTGCACCTCACCTGGGAGTTTTCCAAGGTACACCCGGATCGTGCTGCGCAGCTGAGAGCCAGCTCCTCGCCCTCCATCTTCTGCTTTCTCCTCAGAGAGGATTCAAGTTTATTTAATCTCAGATTTCTTGCTGAAAAACGCTCAGCGAGCATGAAATGCCTTTGAACTCCAGGAGTTTTGCTACTGCCTGTAACAGGGCCGGGAGCAGGAGACGGCAGCTCCCGCGGCCATGGCAAACACCTCTGCTCCACGCGGGAGCTCCGGGACCCCTGCACGGCCCCACACGCTTCAGGAGCACGTTGGGAAGCTCAGGGGGCACGGGCTGTGCCCTCGTGCCCTGCTCCCAGCCCGCACACGGCACACGACGGGGGCACACCGAGCTCCATGTGAAAGTATTTCCAGCCCAGACAACAAACAGCTGCAAGGGACTTGGAATCCATTAGAAAGCGGATAGCCAGGAAACCCTTTCCATGAAGAGAAGAGGGGATTTAGTTGCTGAGTGCTGCAAAGATGCATACATTTTCCTAAAAAAACATTCGTGGTGCCAACATGAAGATTCAGTGCATTGTCAAAACAAGCCAAGATTCTTATTAAAACCAATTGCCTTGGTTTGTTAGGCTACTTTACTGTGGTGCCTCTAAGCCAGCAGATGTGTTGGGGTTTAGGAGAGCTGCTTCAGCCAAGCCTGAGGTGGCTGGAAATGCCTGTGAGCAGAGCAGATGCAGGGGATCCTTTGCCCAGGGCTCCCTGGTCCCTGGGACACGAAGAGTCAGGTGCTGCCTGGCTCTGCGAGCAGGAGGCCTCCTCACGAGGCTCCACACCACAAGAGGCACAGGCAATTCTCTAGGAATCCTTGGTGCCCCCTGCTTGCACACACAGTAATGAAACGGAAGAAAATAATACAAAAAACATGTGCTATTTATTGTAATCTCCTTTTCATTTGATTGAATGTCACAAGTAACACCATTTTGAAGAGAGAGGTAATGGCTTTTATTAGGCTAACTGTGACGATACCAGGAAAGCAGAGGAAGCCCTTGTGCACTTGAAAGTTTGTCTGTTTCTCCAGCTATATTGGGCTAACAAAAGCCTCTCATGGCTCCAGCAGTACCACTGTTAGCTTGAGAAATAAATGTGATGCTTCTCATGTGCTCTTCATGGTACCAGGGTTGTTCCACCCAGGCTGCTGAAGACAGACAGGGTAACTGAAACTGGAACCAGGTCTGACATGCCTCTGGTGGATGTACTAATGCAAGTATTCATTTACTTCCTAAGCAAAAAGTAATCCTCTTCAAAATCTATTGAATGTGTATTTGAAGCTAGAATTATTAATATTTACTTTATTCAGACTGTAGCACTGGAATTAACAGCACAAGTCAAACAAAGGCTAGAACTTTTAGTGGGATGGGGAGAGATAGCAATTCCAATAGTAAATGCATCAAAAATCAGGAAGATGAGAAATAGGAATTCTTCTTTTCCTGTTTATTGAGCCTTTTAGTTCCTCCCAGCTCACATCTCTCTGGAGTCAGTGCTGTTGTGGTCCCTTAGACACTATCCCAGCTACTGCTGCTGCTCTCATCATGGCACACAGAAGGAAATCTGAAAGCCCCTGTTCGAGGAAGAGACTGCTGAAAGCAGAATGGTTTTTCAAAAACAAGAAGATGAGAATCAGAAACTGCAGTTAAAAAATATTCAGCCTCCATGGACCTCCATCTCCACAGCCCCTGAGTGTGAGTTTGATCCTGACTCTCCCTGTAATATGTTGTGTGACCCTGATCCACCACTCCATGCTGAGATTTCCGAGAAGAATTTCACAATCCAAAGATGCGCTGGGCTGCCACAGCTGCAATGGTCTGTGCTGGGTGCGGGGTCGAGCCGCTCGCCGCTGTCCCATGGTGAATACTTTGGGACCACTTCATTTTCAGGTGTTCTGAAGGGGACCTGAGAATCCCGAGGGGAAGATGTGTTTTGTGTCAGGGGAGCATTTGTAGATGGCAGAACAGTGACTCTGTGCTGGGTGTCCTGGATGTGCTGCTGGACATGAAGACCTGCCACCATTCCCAGGGTGTTCTCCATCTCCAGGAGCCCTGGAGCTCAGTACCGGCCCTTTCCATGGGCTGCTGAGGGACACACAACTTTTTAAAAGCAAGCACCTCCAGGAAGTCCAAGATTCCCATGATCTGAGCAAAACCTCAAGCTCAGCCTGCCTTCTGTGAGCGGTATTCTCTCATCTGAGCCTCAAGGCAAGCTCCCAGCCTATCAGACTCTTGGCAGTAATTTCCACACCAGTTTGTTGTATTTGGACTTGAGATTCCCCCTTGACCCCAAAAGTCACACTAAAATGCTAAAAGTATTTTCTTTACTTGCTAAAGAAAACACAGAGGGCTTTATTTAGTTATTCAGCCATTCTTCAGCCACTTCATGATTTCCAGAGATGGTATCTGTGCTGTTGTCTCCCAGCTCAGGCCACTCGGAGCAGCTCAGAGGGGAAGGAAAGCTGTTACATTTCATTGTCCTCAAAAGAGGGGAGAAAAATCCTACTCGTGCTCCCAACCCAAACAACTCTGCTGCCTCGTGCATTCTTGACAGCCAGGAAGGCTCCCTTGAAACCATCTGCAGCCTTTAACTCCCTTCTAACAAGTTGGCCATTTCCATAGAGAAGATTTTTTCTCCACTGATTTATGAGCTTTAATTTATATGCAAGCCTGGAATACTTGCTTTGGGAAGAGTTCCACCTCCAGCCAAGCGAGCGCTGAGATGCAGAGCACTTCTCATGGTATGTTCGGTATTTCCACGGCGCGCTCTGCAGCAGCCCCAAATTCCCCAATTTCAGAGCCAGCCTGGTTGTAGGTGGTGCCGAGCACTCTCCTTCGAAGCCTGGCTGGGCCAAGAAGCTGCATTACTGAGTTGGGTGGATTTAGGAGCTTTGGGAAGCCTCTGCATGACCCAGGCAGGCACAGTCTGTAAGTGCAGGGACGCTGCGGCAGCCTGGGCTCCCATGCAGTCCCTGCGTGATCTGGGACATTGTTTAACCAGGTTTCCATGGGTGGTAGTGGGATTTCCCAATCTGGAGGTGACTCCCTGGAGCCTGGGTGTAGGTAGGTTTGTGCTGACTCTGCTGTTTCCTTTGGAAATGATGGAGGACATTTGGTCCCTCTCTGCATCAGGTCAGGAGCTCCTGACTGGCTTATGGTGCCTGGTGATCTGCACCCTGAGGCCTGGCACCATCTCGTATTGCTTCTAGGAGGATCCAGGTTGCTGCTATGCACCTCAGCTGAAGGTAGTACCTTCTGAAGTACCTAGCTGAAGTGGTACCTTCTACCTGAAGGGTGGTGGATTTTATCAATGCATTCCTAATTCCATCAAATGCAATCTAGGAGCAACATGCCTTTCATCCAGTGGTTTGCTATCCCCACTGGTTGTGCTGTGTCACACGTGCATGTGAGGGCATTGGCTTCTGGGTACCAAACACCTGAGGATCCATGCTGAAACCTCTGGAGTGTGGTGGAGCAAGGAAGCACAGGTCTCTCGCAGCCCTTCCTGCCCTCTCTAGTGTGAGTTGTTCTGGTATAGAACCATAGAATCAGTGCTTTAAAGCAGACTCTGCTTTGGGTGGAACCAGGAGGGGTCGGGGAAGGTGGGGAGAGCTGCTGTGTTCACAGATGGAATGGTGAGGAGCTCAGCAGTGTTTTGTTCTTGGCAGCAGGTTTGGTCTGCTCAATGCCCAACAACTGGTCCTTGCCTGGGTCACCACCATCACTATGTGATGGAATTAATTATTGATCAATAACTGGATCTGCAGTTGAAAGGATCCTGCCACATCTGACGAACTCCTTTCATCTCTTGGGCAGATGACCATTCTCTGACCATTTAGCTCGTGGCAACCTGTGGAGTTACCACTGACTGTAGCAGGCCTCTCTGAAGAACACCTTGAAGGTCTGCTATGGAAAGTGGTGTGGGGTTTATGGAACAGCCCCTTGGTGGGGAATGCTCAATCCTGAGGATGCATGTAGGTCTGAATGGAGTAGCGTGATGGACATCCCGGGAGGCTGGGAGTGTGGGTTTGGATCCAGGCACCAAGGCTTACTCACACTCTTATGATAAGGCAGCCTTGGGGAGAGGCACGGGGTTATTTATCTGTTTGGCTGTAGACAAGGCAGTAAAAGGTGATCTTTTAGAAAGCTCAGAATAAGGAAACCTGAGTCAGAGACAGCCTCGGCCTCCTTCTCTGCTATCTGTGCTGCACTAAACAGGGTAATTCATCACTCTCTCTGGCTTATATAAAATTGCACTCTTGGATGTGACTTCCCTCACGGGACCCACTCCACCCACCAGTACCTCCCTGACCTCATCTCCCGTCTCCCTTCTCCGCCCGGCATCTCCCCTGCAATGCCTCTGCTTCTCTCCCGTCCCTGCTGGCAGCCAGGGCCGGCTCCTCGCTGGTGCTGAGCTCGCTCTTGCCAGGTCTGGCTCCTGCCTGGTTTTCCATTTCCACCTGGGAGTCCCCTCCCCTACCTGCCTCTCACCTACACCTACCTTCCAGCTTTCCCTCTCCACCGCTTCCTGATCCTCCCTCCAAAAATAGGCTCTGTGGTTTGGGAGTTGCCAAACAAAGAAACAAACAAAAACCAGAGGAAGGTTGTGGTTTCCGCTGATTTTCTTTTGCTTACCTCGAGTGAGAAACCACCTTTCACACAAAGTCATGGCCGACCATGAGCCAGCCCTGAGCCAGAGAAGCACCAGCAGGGATGGGATCAGCCAGGGGAGATCAGCTGAGACGGTCCTTGCAGGACATGGAGCACAGTCATGTAAAGCCTCTGCTTCCCACCCTTCTGAGTTACTGTGCTACATCAGCTCTGTGTTACTGGCGAAGAAAACAAAGCCCAGAGGTGGTCATCAGCAGAGCTTTTTCGTCACATGAGGAACATTATTATCCACCAACTAAAGGAGCATGGGGTGAATTGATCTGGGTCGCTGCTGGGAAGCAGTTAAAATGTTCATTGTAATGCCCAGGAACTAAAGCTGTCTTTAGGCATGACCTCTCCAGTGTTTGATCAACAGCTGTCTGGGGAAAAGGTCTCAAAAGCAACAGCAGCAACAAAATCTAAACATGTTAGTATGTGTATAAATACATGTATATTATGTCTGAGGAATATAACTTGTCTGACATTAAAATTCCCCTGTCTGGGTCCTGGCAGGGTCTGTCCTAGAAACTTTCTGTCTCCGCCTCTGGAAGAGGTGGGCGAATGTGGGTGTCTCAAGGATGATATTGGCATGACAAGGTGCCACTGTGACCATGATGTGTGTCCAGAGGGTTTCATGTAAGAGACAGGCAGTGATGGTCTCACTCAACAGACCAAGCCTTGCTCACTTTATCAACACTTGCCCTGAGTGGGGAAAAGTTTGGCTGAATGCACTGATTTGGAGTTACTGTTGGACCAGGACTCGCTACCTGGCTGCCCCAGTTATTAGATTGCTTCTGCCATCTCTTGTTTTTCACACAAGTTCCACAGCACTTAAATTCCCTCCTTCCTTCAGCCTTTTGCTGTGGGTCAGTGTCTGGCAGGGATGGATTCAGGTTCGTAATGACCATGCCAGTGCTCCCTTGGTAAGGTCACCAAACCCTACAGATAGGGCTGCCTGAAGTGGGAGCCCTCCCATGCTCTGCTCAGGTGCTTTTCTCCAGGATTCTGCAGCCCAGGCTGTGCTAGAAAATCGGATTGGTGTGAAGGGGGCTGTGCTAAGTGTGTGTGTGTGCACAGCAGGAATTACCCTGGTGCAATGCTCAGGGCTTGCACAGTCACACTGGTGCTCCCGTGCCTATTCCAGTGCTGGTTGATCCCTTGCCCAACCTGCCCAAACCCTTTATATGAATAAACCCAAAGACCAGCCCAGAGCTGTTCGTGGTGTGAGTTTTCCACATGAATTACAAAGATTTCAAACATAAACCAGACTGCAGATCCTTGGAGAGAGCACATGCTCCAGGCTGCCTCCCTTGGGGGTCTTCCTCTGCTCCTCGTGTTGATGCTCACTTACAGGAAGAAGTGATTGCACTGGAAGGACATGTTTGCTTTTTGTGCAAGGGGAAAGGGTAAGAACGCCCCCCCCTAAGCATTAGCAATTGTGTTCCCATCACAATGGGCTGGGGGAAAAAACCCCAAGCTTTTAAGACACCATGTCTTGCACAGCTGTCCTCTAGACCTGAAGGCTTGGCAGGTTGTTCTCATCTGCATCAGTTTCTCTGATAAAACATGCTACCTTTATCTGTGCAGATTCCCTTTCTAGAAAGGAAACTGCACAATCTCTAAAATGCCTATGGATTAAGAGATTAATGGAGCAATCCCTGGCCTTTGATTTGTGGGAAACCAACAAGGTATTGCAACCCCTTTTGTTATGCTCTCAGTGTTGCAGGGACAGACATGGCTCTGTAACCTGCATATCATCCTCCTTGTTTGTATTCCTTCTTTGCCGCTCCTGAAGTCACAGAGCTGCATGTCCTGGATTTCTTTGCATTTGGCAGTGTGAAGCAAAAAACCCCAGAGGCTCCATTCAAGAATACCGTGTCAGTCCCTTCCTTCATCTTGGCATCAGTGCTCTGATTTGCCACTCTGCTGCGAGAGCTGGGTTGTGTCAGCAACAGAAGCAGCTCTGGGAGCTGAAAGTTATCGGTCAGTGTTTGTGCTGCACTTTCCCAGTGAAATGTCAAAAAAAGCAATTAGAGAAAGACAGAAACAATGAAGAGCCAGGTCAGGATTCTTCTGTTCTTGATTTCTAGCACAAGCCTGGTTATCTAGAATTATTATTATGTTATCACTTCCACTGAGATGGGCAAAATATAAGCCAGGCTTGTCCCTGGGCTAAATTTTGTCCCTAGGTGCCAAAGTAATGGGGATAATCTGAGATGAGTTTGCCAGTGTTCAATACCTTTATTGAGCTCTGAACTGTACTGGCTTTACATCCTAATGGTGAAAATGAAATGTGTTGAGCTAGAAACTGGTTGATTTTCCACCAAACAGGAAAGTACTGGAGCATCGATGTGATAGTTATGTTGTGCTGGAATGTCCTGAATGATTCATGGCTTTGAGGAGCTTGTTTGCACACATGGTTAAAGCAAATTTGGGGTTTTCTGCAATGCATTGTTGTCATGTTTTCAGCCATTGGGGATGATGCTGTGTTTCAGAGCAGGCAGCAGTGGTGCATGGCCACAACTGTGCAAGTGCAGGACAAGGGAAACATAAAATGAAACTTTCCATGTTTCAGAGAGTGGAAACATAGAATGAAAAATGCAAGACAAACCGGGAAAGAAAAGGGTTAACCATTTAAAGGATTGAGTCAAATAAAATATATCTGTGCAAGAGTCTCCCCAAGGAAGTCACTGAGACCACATCGCTTGGATCATTTAAAATTGGACTGTACAAAGGAATAGAGGAAATTCTGCAGGGAACAATCCTTCACTGGCAGGTGGGATGGACTCAATGACCTAATAAGCCTTTTCCATCTCTAAGTCGACAAGATGAGCCTGTAACTAGTGCAATATGGTTTTGCCCAGAGTTCCCACGTGTTGGTTGTGAGCAGAGCCAAGCTGCACCAAACTGTGTCGTGTTTAAGTTAACTATTTGTGTAGTTCTTTTGCCCCACTCTGGTTCCTTTTTTAGCAGAATTCCTCCCCAGACAGATGACTCTTTTATACTCACTCCATTTTTTGGTATGTAAAGCATGATAAATCACACATTGTGTAATATGTTGTCCTTAAAATTGAACGAGGGCAGGAAAAGAGCCCCTTTCCCTTCCATTTCTGCACGTGACCCCAACTCTCATCTTGGGATGGATTTGTACCACCTAAGTCCTTGTCCCAGCTGTCCACCAGGCACTTCCCAACATCTCATCACCCACATGGCAGGGAAATGCCCCTTTTCCTGCACATGCAATGTGGCACCCACTGGAGCCCTGCATGTCCTGGTGGCACAGGGTCACCCTGCCCAGAAAGCAACATTTTGGGGGCTCAGAGCTCAAAGTGCATTTTCTTTTGCCCTCAATCCTCAAGTCTAGCTGGATGAACTCAGAGTCTGTGTTGTCTCTTCCCTGCACAGAAAAACCTCAAATTCATGAAGGGAAAGGCACTGGGAATGTGCAAATGGCAAATTTTGGACTCGCCGTCATACTTACAGGCAGGAGATTCAGCCCTGCCTGGACTCAGGGGGAGCTTTAGGGTCTCTCTGCCCCTCCAAGATCTTCTGTGAAAAAGCCCCGTGGTCTTGACCAACCTGGCCTGGCAGAGGGCTGCTCCTATTCCCCAGAGAGAGTAAGTGTTCCAGACTTTGTGTTTGGCTCCAGGCTTTTCTCCCTCTCCACCTCAGAAGGGTGTTGGCAGAGGGCAGGCAGCGAGTTTGGATGGGCTGCAAGGTGATGGAATGGACACATGTGACCAAGGGGTCCCTGTGCAGATTCTGGGGCTGTATTCAGCTTTCTGCTGCTCTGCCAGCCCTGGCTGGGCAGGTTTAGTCTCTCCTGTCCTTCCCTCGTGTTCCACAAGAGGCATCGGAAACTGGGGATAAGCAGAGAAACTGTGTTAAGCCATGGCAGGGTCAGGCAGCTTCCCAGGGACTCACTGGCAGGGGAGCTGGCCTGGAGCTTGCAAACTGCACTCATTCCTCTCTCCCAGGGATCCCAGTTCCCTGAAGCCTCATCCCGTCCCAAGGAGATAAAGCAAACTTCTCTGGATGCCCAGAGGAGGCCCTGGGAGCACAGGCCTGGGGAGGAATCCATCCCAGCAGGACAGGCCATGCAGGAACCTGCTCACCCCTGCCCAGAGACCTGGGCTCCCCCTGGTCCCACACAGGGACCTGGCAGAGCTCAGCGCCGAGCAGGAGATGCTGTCCATGGTCACTGGAAGAGGTGGGTGAGCAACACCAGATACTCCCAGGCTGCTGTGCTGCCTTCAGCACTCACACTATTTATTTCTCCTGGTTCTCAGACATGGAGCTATTTTCATTTTTATCATCCTCAGGCCAGTAAATATCCCTGCTCCTTGCCAGGGCAGCCAGCCTTTGTGTTTGGCCTTTCTCTCGTGTCTGTGTTTCCATCTCTGCTCTGGGAGGGGGTGCAGAGCTCATCTTTCACTGCTGTGACTCAGCCCAGCGAGCAGCTCTTTCTAGAACTGCTGCCTGCACCAACATCACACCCTGCTGCAGCCTCCCTGCTCTGACAGGAGCTCCTGTCAGGGATTCCACAGGGCCGGGAGGGGTGGGAGAGTGCAGGTAGCGAGGGATGAACCAGGCTCGTTGACTGATGCTCCTCACACAGGAACACCTCTCCCTAACCCCTGTAATTCATGATCCTCGTTATGATTTAGCAGAAGGTGCTCTGTGGCTTTTCAGGGAAGGAGATGCAGGTGGATGCAGGGACCCTGCCAGGACTGCTCTGGGCTCCCAGCACTAGTCAGGATGGCCACGACTGTCGGCCCTTTCCAATGACCATGGACACAGAAGCAAGCTCGCGTGAAGAGGAGTAACCTAGTGGGCTGAAGAAGGCTTTGGGCTATTTTGGGGCTACAAAACCATTCTGGCACCACAAATGAACTCTTTGGATGCTCCAAGTTCGCATTTGGAGACAGTGCCACAACCCCCATCACCTGAGTTCCAGGGCTGTGGGACCCTTTCTCCACCAGGGATACTTTCCTATCGTGCAGTTTTTAAGGGATGCCAAGGCTGTTGCCTCCTGTGCCCATGCCTCGGAGAAAGTCATTATCCTTGATCTTTAGGCTCCAGTAAATACACACACAGTGGAAACCTGGTAAGGATAAAGGTGTTGGTGTCACCCAACTGGCCAAACATCTTTGTTTCCTACCTGCTCCAGGCTGTGTGCTGGGGATGCAGAGTCTCTCCATCTGCCCCGTCTGAAGCCCGGTGCTGGGACAGAGATGACCCAGCTGCCCCTGTCCTGACTGGTATCTCCCTGGTGGCTGCTGCACTGCTCTCGGGCCTTGGGCAGCAAAACTTCCACCCTCTGCTTATTGTTGCTGTTTTTTTCAGGTTCTATCAGAGGAACAACTCCCCTCCCACCTGGAGGCAGAGCTGAGGGAGGGATTGCAGTGACCGGAGCGCACAGAGCACCAACAGCCCGCACATCTAGGGACAGGCCAGTGGTTGGAAAGGGTGGGCAACAAGATGAGGAAATTCTGATTTGTACCAAAATCTCCATGTCCTGTCTCCATACGCCAGCTCATGCCATGATTGCAAAAACCCACAGCTGTGTGAAGTGTCTCCAACATGAGTCATTCATGGCAGCTCTGTCCTGCATGGAGCACGCGAGGCACAGGTCTCTGCTAGGAAAGAAAATTTCCCTTCACAGCTTTTTAGACCTTTTAAATATTTGTTGTGATTGCTGTACTAATTAAATTCAGCTGTTGCAGGTAATATAACTCCTGACAGCTTTTTTTCTTTTTTTTTAGAGTTAATTCTCCCTTTTAGAGGGCAAGTGAGCAGCACTTAAAGGTATATGGTCCATCCACTGGGATGGCTGCTGGCAGAAAAGCAGAGCTTTGATTGAACTCTGAAATCGTAGCTTTAAACTGTGCCAGTTTGTCTTTGCCCCAAATGGGGAGGGACGCAGCCACAGGGCTCTGATGGGAGGGCACAGCCCACCATCTGCCTGGATTTTTCCTTTGAATCTGAGAGACTGGACAGCCAGTGCATGAGGTGGGAAGGGACAGTGTCCATCTCCTGAGCCCTTCCCTGGCTTGCTTTGTGTCTTTCTGGACCTCAGAGCCATCAGCTCTGCAGCTGCTGAAGCAGGCTGTGCACAGCAGAGCTCCCCTGCTACCTCCTCTCCTTCAGAGGGGTTATCCAACATCTAAACCTTCGGCAACGTGGTTCAGATTTGCTGGCAAATTGTGCAGATGAAAAGGCAGTGTCTTACAAGAAAACTGCATTTTTGTGGTCTTGCTCTGATGCCGTGCTGCGCCGTGTGTGGGGTTCAAGGCTTCCCGGCGCTCACCTTTCAGGTTGTCAAGGAGAATTTCTGCTTGTCAAAAATGATTCGAAACGCCCTCCCTGTGTGTCCTCCAATGTTTTGAATTTTAAAGAGTAGCCCCGGGGCAGTATATTTAAAACATGATCTCAGGGAAACTGGTTCATTGCATTTGGAAGCCTAAAGAGCAAGAATGACAACGATAAATAGACATTAGGGTTTGCGGAGTCACACTGAGGTCAGGCGCTCCCCCGCCCGTCCCCTCCCCGCCCCATCCTCCATGATTTGGGCAAGTATTGCGTTTGCTCATCCAAACCCCAGCCCGGTTCTTTGTGCCGCACACAGCTCATCCCGCCGGCCCCTCTCCCCAGGCACGGAGGGGTCTCCTCCCGGTGCGGGGGGCACAGGGGCGCTGGGGCCGGGCTGGCCCGAGCTGGGCACGGGGCTGGATTTGCCCGTCTGCACAAACCCCTTGATCCTCAGAGGACTGGAGCACCTGCAAACCCCATCGCTGCCCCTGGGACCTGCGAGCACTCCCCAGCCTTTGAAAAAACCACCCCACCGCGTTCGAGACTCGAGATTGGGATGATAGCGGGTGATTGAGTTATTGCAACTTAATGAGCTGCTGCTCATCTGCCAAGCCGCAGCAGCCCTGAGTGTGTGCATGCACGCACGCTCCCATTCATCCCAGCCCTAGGATCTGAGCGAGAAGAGTTCCTGTGGATTTGCACTGGTTTGGCAGCAGTCCTGAGGCCACTTACCAGGCACTGCTGATACGCCTTAGCCAGTGAAGTGTGGAGCACTTGAGTTTGAACATCTCCCCTCGAAACACAACCGGGTATTTTGTGCTCCCAGAGCCCACACCGGGGGCTGGGGAGTGGATGCAGCTCCTACATTTATTAGGTACTCTGGCTCCTGGTTTATTCTGAGTTTTGGAGTACAACAGTGAGTTTGGAGAGAGGCAGAATTCCTCTGGAAATGCGAGTGGAGCTATATTTGCATTTAGCAAAGTGCAAAACCATCCTAGCAAATGCCACTGGGTATTTGAATGGCCATGAATTGAAACCTCCAGGCTTCTTTCAGGTGCTCCCAAAGCCTAGGTTTGCACTCAGGGTGTTAATTACACTAATGAAGAGTGGAAGGACTTTTGTGAGAGTTGGTCCTGGCTTCCTATTCCAATATGGCTCTTAGCTTTTGGTTAAAGCCCATCTAGCAGTGAAACAGGAAGAAAAAAAAGCCTTCTGGACTCACTTTCAGGTCCCTGCAGTGCTTGGCTCTCCACAGAGGTCTATGATTGAACCATCACCCACGGAGTTGGGGATAGCAGAACCCGCCTGGGTGATAAGCCATCAGTTTGTCCCGTGCTTCAAAGAAGCCTTCTGTGCTCTGAAGAGGCCAAATAATATTTTTTCCCCCATACTTTTTTTAACTTTGGGCACCTTTGCAAATGATTCTTCTGGCTGGGATGGAGCCCCCGAGTGCCAGAACGCCACGGGAAGAGGCTGCTCTGTGATACTGCCAGCCTGAGGAGGAGGAGGAGGAAGCGCTGGAAATCCCCTAAGCACGCCTGTTTTCTCGAGACTCCCAACTCAGTTTTGCAAACTCAGAAGTTTTTATATAACTTGGTTTAGTCAGTTCAGAGGTTTAAGGCACTTGGCTACGCATCTGGATTGCATCTTGGGGGTGGGTTATCCAAAAAAGAGCTCAGGCAGAGCAGTTGGAAATTCAGCCATTGCTAGCAAAACCAAAGGAAAACAAGAGCATGGGAGTTTCTTCTTTTCTGTTTGGTGTGCTGGACTCTGGATTTAAACCCATCATCTGTCTCAGGACTTGTCAGAGCCATCAGGTAGTGGAGGAAAGGCAGAGAGTACTTCAGGCAGCTGAATGTGCCACAGGCCACTGTCATCTAACCTGACACCCTGGCTTGTACCAGTGAAGGGAATTTAAACACCCTCGAGTGAACTGTCTGTGCCACCCGAGGGTCTTTAGAGCAAGAAAAACAAATTGATGTATAATTCCTGAGTGTGGAAATAACCCTGCCATCAGAGCTGCAAACAGAACAAGCACAGCTTCCTGCCGTGGTGGTTTCTGCACCAGCGCCCAAGGGCTCTATTCAGGCTTCCCAGTCTGCAAATCTTGGCCTTAAAAAGCCCCGAAGTGAAATGTTTCAAGTTGAAAAGTCCAAGCCGGTTCAAAATAGAAACAAAGGAAGTTAATTCTAAGAGCCCTTTAATTTTTAGTCCATAAAAGCCAAGAAAGTTGTGTATTGATGAGACAGTGCCTCGAGACAATTGAAACCCAGCTCAGCAGCCTGCTGGGGTGTTGACTATCCTTAGGTCTAGTTGTCTTCAAGAGCTGATAGAGATCAGCACCTCCAAGGTCTGAACCTTTAACCATTTGCCATGTTTTGCCTCACAGGCAGCTGCACTTCAGCAGTGGGTGAAACGATTCCTCTTTGTCTGAAAGGGCAAATTCTTCTCTTTAGATGTTTGTGCTCACCTCCCATTAACTTTGGTATGAGCTGAGCTCATGCTTCCAAGAGCAAAATTTGGCTTATAATTTCTGCATGCTTGGGGTTCCTCTGGGTACCATATAAATGTAAGATACTGTGATTCAGTGCTAAAGAGCAGAGAAAACGCAAACCCCCAGGAGACACTGTCAGAGAAAAGCATATAGAACTTTTGTTTAAAACAAAAGAGAAAAAAAGGAGAAAGATTAAGAAAAACAATTGAGATTCATTCCAGAGGTGATTTCACTGCAAGCCAAGGACAAGAGCGCACATCTCTTCTGTGATCACTTCCCTGACTCTGGTGCGTTCTGGGCCATCGGATCAGGCACAGTTTGGGAGCGTTATTGAAAACGTCTTACCTCCTATATTTTCTGGGTTTTAATCAAACTCACTGCGCTGCCAGAGGTGTTTCATTTACCAGGAGAGGGGTCAGCGAGGCAGCCCTGAGCAGCAGGAAATAGCAAATGCAGAACAGTTCCTCCATGCTTGGAAGCTCTCCGAGGGCAAGCAGTGTTTGGATGTTCATTATTGCCTTCCCTGCACCCCGCACAAACCGGGAGCACCCTGCTGTCTCCCCTGGGGGGCAGCTGGGGCATGGGGGGGCAATCACAGCTTGCCGGGTTCGGGAATTTTGGTTGTTGTCCTCTGATTTCACCAGCCAGCTCTGTGCCAGTGAAAAGAGCTAACAATGCATGTATTTTATAATTCTGTTTTCTATCTGCTGCCATTTTAGAGTTTCTTGGCTTATTACAACTGTCATAAAATTACTTTATTATATTTTCCCATCTGTTACATTTCCCCCTCTTTACAGGGGGACATTGCATGATGCACATGGGCTAATTTAGCTTTAAAATTATTGTATGACTGTTGTTTATGGAAAACGAATGCTGTATTTGTGGAACAACATGTGACTTCTCCGTAGCACCGAGGAAAATGTCTAAAGTCGGTAAACCCAAATGTCAGCAACTGGTCAGGGCTGCCCCCTCCTCTCTGACCTCAGCCCTTTACCTTCATTTGTGATCTCATCTACCTGAGCTGGAGCTGCAATTGCTCAGCTCTTTGGTGATCCCCTCTTCATTCCCAGTGCTCAGCTGAGGGACTGATTCAGTGCACTGCCTTTGGTGGTGAAGCCATTCCAGCTCTGGGTGCAAGCTCAGCCTTAGGAGAAGTGATTTCACACACACACACACACACACACACACACATAAAACATGAATAACCAGGTGGATCCACTCGTCCTACCTTGCCTTTCTTCTGTTGTCTTTGATTCTTCTGATTCTTCTGTTCAGCTTAGTCAAAACCTCTTGGTTTGACCCTTCTTTCTCACTCTTGTCTGTTGGGAAGTGTGAGCTGCCCCCAATGTCCTGCTCCTACCACAAAAACTGGGCTGTGACACCACGGTCTGGGTAGCAGGCAGGCCTGGGGATGCTCTGAGCACACACTGGGGCTTTAACAAGGCCTTCTGAAACTCCTTCTCTGGTTTTTTTTTGCTTTTTCACCCCCACTTTTTATTGCAATTTGCACTGCCACTGAGGGCACCATCAGCCCATGTTTTTCAATATTTATGAGATGTATATTAAAGATTTGGTACTGTTAAATTATGCATATTGTTAGATGAAATTGAGTGTTTGAACTGGAGGTTTGGTGATCCCAATGGATTTCTAAATACACAAAATCTTGTTTGAAGAAAAAAAAATTAGACAGTAACATTTCAGAGTCCCATTTATGTAAAATCCACCCCTTTCTTCCCCTCACCTCTCCTTCCTGCCCCCAGGTGCAATACATTGTACTTCTTCAACATAATTTTATCTGCAAGAGAGGAAACAGTAACTGCTCTAAAGAGTGGGCAGATGGAGACCGTTCCCATCACAGCAGTGACCACTGGCTTTCCTGGAAGGCATGAGAACATTTATGGAAGGGATCAAGGTTGCACTGAAAGACTCCAAGCAGTGATGTGAGCGTCCTGTCCCTGTTAGGACTTGTGAACAACATGCAATACCTTTGGTGTGGGATTCAGCACCTGACTGGAAAATGCAGGGATGGTGCTGTTAGCTGTGCTTTGACCACAGCTGACTGGGAAGTCTGGGAGCATTTTCAATTTCTACAGTTACCCAAGAGATTGATGGCAACACATTCAGAAAAGGAACTCCAGGTTTCCCATTCAGAATAATTTTCATCAGTTGATTGTGGTAAAGAGGTTAAAAACCAAAAGAGGGGCTGTGTCAACACTCCACCTGACCAGGGCAGCCCCAGGTGCCTCTGTGTTGCCTCTCTCTGGCAGTAGGTGCCCCTCTGCTGGATGCTGTCCTGCAGCCTGAGGAAAGGGAATGAACAATTACACACAAAACCGTGGCTTGTGCTGGAATTTAGCTTGATGAAGACCTCAGACTGAACTGGCACGTGGGTTTTGTTTGAACCCTGCAGCCCCTATGCTCAATTCTTTATTAACTTTTTCAATATGTTCTATTGCAGTCAGGCAACAATATGGGAGCTATCTTGCAGCTAATTTAACACCTGTAAATTCCCATGGCTGGTAATGAAACCTTGCATAGGCTAGTGGGTGAAGCATTTGCTTCATATATCAAAGGTCATTAGTTCAGTATTTGTTAACACTGTAGCTTTTATTAAATTTTTCCAGCCTTTTTTGCATCAGTGTGCTTACAGCCTGATCAATTCTTCTGCTTCCCAAAGCTAAATAGGAAAAATGAGTATCACCTGACCCAGAACATTGGGGCTAAATTCTTTGATGAAATCTTGAATTAGCCTGCTAGAAATTATACTTCCAAAGCTCCTCACCCATTCAGGGACAAGCAGATTGGAGGCAGTGTGAGAAAGGGGAAAGAGGAGGTGAGCTCCTTGCAGCAAGGAGCAATGGCTTTGGGCAATTTGTGTGCCTCCCAACATGTAAATTAATCTTTGTGGCATGTTCAACAACTTGACACCTCTCTACTACCATGGATATATTTTTTATTTCCTGGCTTTCCCATTTTTGTTTGTTTTTTGTTAAGGCAGTTTACAGTTTTGGACTATTTGGGGGCAATCCTCGGGAGACAGTAGATGGTGAAGAGGAGACACAACCCAGCACAACCAAACCAAATAATCTGCCAGCAAGAGATGTCCTCCCTCAGTGTCCTCGGACACACTGCCTGGTGCTGGACGGGGTCTGAAAGCCCCTGATTTGGGGATGGTCTCCAGCAGTGATCCCTTTGCTCAGGCAGGTTGGTCACAGCCACACAAGGCACGTCTCTGCCTCGCCCAGTGCTGCTGCTGGGAGCGCTCTTTCCTGTGCTGGGCAGGCTGTGCTATCGCTGCGCACTGCCCGTGCTGAAACTGCTGACACGGGGAGCTCCGAGCCCCGCAGCTGCTGCTTCTGATGTTTTGTATCTAACCTGACCCTTTCTCAACCCTGTCATGGGCTGGCTTTGCCACAGTAGCCAACTTTTCAAAACACAGCCAGCACAAAGCAACGTTATAGTAAAACCAAGCAGCTTCTGAAGATGAAATCACAGGATCCTGCATCCGAGTGGGACGCTGCAGCTCCTGGGAAGCGCTGAGCGTGTGCTTCTTCACCTGCAAACGTCCTGGCATGGGTGCTGTTTATCAAAATACCAACTCACTGAAACACAGTTGGCAGTGCTGTCAGAAGCAGTGAATGAAGCACTGCTGCTTCCAGACTGCTGTGGCCTCATCAGAGAAGGGAAATCAGTGGGCTCAGAACGAGCCCTGAACACCCAGGGGTGTCTGACTCTCTCAAGAACCTGCAGCCAGCACTGCCCCACCATCACAGACCTTCCAGAGAGGCAGCTTCCCCCTCCAACCATCCTGGAGTGGTTCACAGTCGGTGCCACTCGTCACAGCTCCTTCCCAGAATCCACCGATGATGATCCTGGTTATCAACAGAGAGGAGATTCTGGATACATTCCTGAGACTCCCTATTAATTTATTCTAAAATAAGCTGTGCTTTTTATGAACATCTTTGTGCTGCAGCATTTTATAGAATGTTGGGCTCTCTGTAAGGCACACATGCTGGCTTATATTCATATCTGTGTCAGCCTCAGAGCTGGCTTTGTGATGCAATTCATTAATTCACAACTGAAATGTCCTTCTCATTCTACAACAGTTAGATGCCAGATATTTTCTACAAAGCTTATTAAAGTGTGTTTTCTACTTCATCACTCATGGTACTACCAAGCATATCAATATATTCCACAGGAATATTCAGCCTGCAGAGTAAGACAAACACCCCCTGAGGCACACATCTCTTTTAGACAAAGGAAAAGATAATTGTTAGCAAGTCAGAGGTGGTCCAAAGTCAGCAGCAGCTTCTGTCTCTATTCTGAATAATGTAAATATGATTTGCCACAGCTCATACACACAGATAATGTCAGACAATTCATCTGTGCTCAGATAACAAGCATCATTCAAGGAACGGGGCTACGAAACCCCCTTTCATTGTACGTAGCAGTAAAGCCTGAGAAGGGCTCAGCTTTTCACTGATGGGGCTACTGCACCCACTGGCTTCAGAAGAGCTGCCCTGAGACCCCCTGTGCCAATGCTACCTCCTGTGCCAATGGTACCCCCTGTGCTAGTGCCACCCCCCTATGCCAATGCCACCCCCGTGCCAATGCCACCCCCTGTGCTAGTGCCACCCCTGTGCCAGTGCCACCTCCCGTGCCAATGCCACCCCCCTGTGCCAATGCCACCCCCCTGTGCCAGTGCCACCCTTGCTGGGGTCAGATGTGTCGGTGGTTGCACCAGCGGCCTTGGCAACCTCAATTGTTGTGGGGACTGACACCATGATCCAGACTTCAGCTGCAGAAGGAGCTTGGGTGTCCAGGTGTGTCCTGCCCTGCCCTCAGTGGGGCACGGGAAGGGCAGAAGCAAGATGGATCTCTGTGTGTTTGTATGGGCATGTGCCAGGGGAGGCTCAGGCTGGACATCAGCAGGAATTTCTCCATGGAAAGGGTGCTCAGGCCTTGGCAGGGGCTGCCCAGGGAGGTTTGGAGTGCCCATCCCTGGAGGTGTCCAAGGAAGGGCTGGAGGTGGCACTCAGTGCTCTGGGCTGGGGACAAGGTGGAGATGGGGCACAGGGTGGATTCGATAGCCTTGGAGGGCTTTTTCAACCCTAATGACTCTGTGATCCAATGATTCCACGTGGACATGTGTGGGTACTTCTGTGTGAACACAGCTGGCCTAGGTGGCCCAGAAACACCAGTGGAGAAGCAGAAACACCAGCCGAAGAACAAGTGGACATTCTCCCTCTGCCCTGTGCACAGAGCAGCCCCAAGAGCCCAGGACTCCCCTGCCATGGCAGCCCCAGGCCTGGGTGCCAGGCAAGGCCCACAGCCACGTGCTGGGGAGGAGAAGGGTCAACTCCAATCCTGCCCGGCCGTGAGCACATCTCACTTTGCCAGGGTGCTGGTTCCCCATTCTTCCAGCCCAGAGCACTGCTGCCATGTGAGGAAAGGAGGCTGGATCCAGCACTGGTTAGAACTGAGATTATTAACTTGACCAGCACACACCAACTCACCCCTAAGGCACCAGGACCAGGCTCTTCCAACCACAGCCACAGTGAATGGTGGTTTGAGGTTCCTTTTAATTGAGGGATTCAATGGTTTTAATTTAACAAAACCTTGGTTTTGCTGCAATTTCCCCATATGTGTTTTAAAAAGGCCTGAAATGACGCAGACCAGCCCTGCCACCTCTGGGTGGCACAGAGCCAGTGCTGTGCCAGGGCTGGCCTGAGCATCCGTCTGGATTCAGACAGTGCCTCCCCCCTGCAATGCTTTGATGTGCACTTTTCAAAGCATTTAAACCGAGATAGAAAACTCGTATTTGACAGTGTTTCTGTCTGTTTGATTGAACTTCTCAAGTCTCTCCATTTCTCTTCAGACATAGAGAGACCGTGAGCAAAAAGCCAAGCTTTTTCCACAGCTTATGTTCTTGTAAAAACAGCTCCAAGTACACACATTCTGCTCCTCGCTCCAGTCGGGCTCCGCATGCCAAGTCAAGTATTTATTTTCATTACTTTTGAGACCACCAAAATTAATGTATCTTTCAGACAGGAAGAATTTTATTTATTATGGTGGATTTTAATCCAAGAGATGAAAGAAGAGCACCGTGCATCTCGAAAGCAACCGAGCCTGGGAGCAGGAGGAGACGGCCCGACCTGAGCTCCCCTCCCTCCCTGGCAGCAGCCCCCACCAGCCCTGATGTGTTTCCATACAGATGGACCACAGCTCCACAAAACGCTCCAAAACAACACCGTAAATCCTGCCACAGTTACAGTAGCAAGGGCAAGTGTCAGTGCTTTCATGAATTCCCCGTGCTCCTGAGCCGCCAGTGTAGCTGCCGGTTGATGGCACAGGCTGGGTCGGGTGTGAGGCTTCTGGAGGGAACCTGCTCATCCCTGGGGAGCATCGTCCAGAGAGAAAACAGATTCATTTTGCCCTTTTTCATGTGCTGATCCCTGAACTCCACACCCCGAGCCTTTCCCCTGAGCTGATGATGAAATGGCCAAGCCAAGCTTTGTCTTCATGGTGCTGCTACAGCCCCATCAGTTGTTCCCTTAGATAAGCTTCAGTCAGACTGCTTAAATTGGGATTTCAGCACCAGTCTGTGGTGCTGAAGGAGGACACTGAAGCACCATGGCTCAGCTGTTGGCATGAATTCAAACCCTGATGTTGTGATGGACTTGAACGTGTGTTTCAGGTTATTTCCAGCCCAACCTGCTCTGCCCACCCCGGGCTGTCCTGGGGCCTGAGTGTCCCCCCAGGCTGGGTGCAGCTGGGAGGACACATGCCCTGGGGTGCTCCCTGTGTGTCAGGCTGTGCTTGCAAGAGGAATCCATCACTGTTGACTCAGGATGGATTGCTGTGCTTTAGAGAAACGAATTATAAAAAATACAGACAAAACTTGGGCTTGCTCAAGCCTTTCAGCCATGAGGTTGGAGACAAACTGGCCTTTATATACTGAGAGACATCCCCACTGAAAACGAGAAACTCCCCAGCTCACGGAAATACAGGTACTTTGAGGACCCTGGTCCCAGGGTTGGCTTTCTATCTCCACCTTCCTTTTATTTCAGTCCTTTGGTGGGCTGTGCCAATGGCACCGCCCCAGAGTTCCTCTCCTGGGAGCTTCCCCTCCTGGTGCTCACTGAGTGATCTCACCTGTATTGTGCAGGTATTGTCTACTATGTTTTGCTGTTTGTGACAGCATAGTCCTTTGTGCTCTCCTCAAACCCACTCCAACACTGCAGCACTGCAACTGCTGGGTGTAAAAGAGTTGGAAGCTGTGTCCTTGGACCCAGCACTGTGCTCTGCAGTGCATCTTCATCAGGAAATCCAGACCCAGCAGGATTTTGCCTGTATGACTTGTTTTCCTATGGATCCCACTATGAGCTTCTTTGAAAGAGCAGAAATGAAATCTTAGCTTGTTAAAGGAAAAAAATGCTGCTTCTGTTCCTTTCCAATGTGGCTGGAGCTCCACCAAAACATTGCCAAAGTCATTTTGCCCTTTAGGAAGAAAATGGATTACAACTCTGTAACAACTTCAGAAAACATCACTTCACTTCTAGACCAGAGCCAGTCACAAGATGGATTGGCCTGGTCATCGACACTCATAATTTTTAGGAAAAAATATCCTACTGAGAACCCTCATTAATGCCCCTGCACCCGAGGCTCTTCCACACTGGGAGACAGCTGGGTTGTGTCACTGAGATGAGAGAAAACTGTGGTAGGACTGAGAGGAGGACAAAATTCATGAGAAATTAGGCTGGGAAGTTCAACATCTCATACAACATCTTGCTGCTGCTTCCATGAAACTCACTGAAGCTTCAGACAAGCCCTGAATGTGTTAACAAGGCACCTGGCCCCAGATGTCCTGCTTGAAATAATGCCAGCTTGGAAGTCCTCGAGACAGAGCATCAGATCCCTCCCAGGCCGTATTTGCCATGATTTCTCATTGCAAAACCTTCAGGGGAACTGTGATGTTTAGCTGCTTTCATCATCTCTGATAACACCTCAAGCCTCGTGCCAGTTCTTTAAGAGAGCAAAGAAAAAAAGCAGTGTATTGGACACCCAATAAAGTAGAGTTTGTAGTATCTACAGTTAGTTTGAATTCAACTTAATTGTTTATTACTCTGAGATCTCTGAAGGATAAAGAATATGGAATAAAATATTTCTATCGCCTCAGCCTTTCTCAAAACATTCACAACCTGTTAAACACTAGGGTCACTAACTTTGAAATGATCTCACAATTTGATTTCATTATATTTTAATTGCAAATGATATATTGCAGGGCTCACGGAGAGTGAGAAGCTGGGACCAGGGAACATTAAACCCCTGCTTTTTTTCAATTCTCCAGCCAGATGTACTGCAGGCAGGTGCAACACAAACTCCCAAATACCCTGCTAACGTAAGGAGAGCCTGACCTGGAGGGACTGATGTGAATGGGCTTTTCAGCCCTGTGCTTATTCAGTCCTGGCTGGGGAAAGGCTGCCAGCCCTGGCATGCGGTGCCAGAAGCGTGGTGGTTTTTTTAATGCAAAGTTGCAAAACCACAAAACTCATTTTTACTAGTGACCTTTTTACCACTAATTGTCAGGGTACTTTTAAAAAAAAGAAGCTACTTTGGTCAGGGCTGAATTGACATCCCAGAGACGCTGCCCCAGCAGCTGCTCTCACACCCCACTGCTGCTTTCCCAGTGTTTGTATCCAAACTCCACTGGGTCCTGCCTGGATGAGTCAGACAGCTTTTTGGGTTGTAGTTTAATTTTTTTCTTGCAAAGCAGCTTTTGATTGTGAAATAAATCACCAAAAAATAGCTGGAGTGTTTGGAACAGAGAGCAGAGTCGGGGTGGGGGTGCAGCCAAGGAGGGTCCAGGGCTGTGTCTGTACCGAATGCTGTGTGAAGGTGGCTGCTTTCCCCCTTGCCTTCAGTGTCTTTTTCTCTCTAAGAACACACAGGCCTATTTTGCTTGATTTCTAAAGTTTTTTTACTCATTGCCAGTCAGTAGCTACAGCTGGACTCACCGTCCCTTTGAGAGTTCAACCAGGTTTTGAACTCCTTTTCCCAGCTTTTAATTCTGATTCATTCCCTAATTCCATTAAAATTGGCGACATGTAAGAGGTGTATTTGTGAGCAGAGCCTGGCCTACTTTTTCCACCTCCTCTGCCGAGCATTCTACAAAGGGACTGAGCCAAGGCTCAGCTGGGGGCAGAGGCACTCTCAGCCAGGTGACCTTTCAAGCCCATCCAGTCCAACACTCTCCACACACTTTCATGGAGAATCCCAATTTCACATGAAAAAAGGAGACCAGTCTATGTTGACAAGTTCCAATAAATTAAAACAACTCAATGTTCTTGGCCTGCTTTATTTATAGTTTTTGCCATGTTGTAGTTTTATTGAATTATAAGGGTTGGAAGGGATCTTAAAAATCACCTTGTTCCACCTCCCTGCCCTGGGCAGGGACACATTCCCCTGTCCCAGGCTGTGCCAAGCCCCGTCCAGCCTGGCCTTGGGCACTGCCAGGGATCCAGGGGCAGCCACAGCTGCTCTGGGCACCCTGTGCCAGGGCCTGCCCACCCTCCCAAGGAAGAATTCCTTCCCAATATCCCATCTAACACTGCCCTGTTACTGTGAAGCCATTCCCTGTGTCCTGTCACTCCAGGCCCTTGTCCCAAGTCCGTCTCCAGCTCTCCTGGAGCCCCTTTAGGCACTGGAATGGCCTCTAAGGTCTCCCTGAAGCCTTCTCTTCTCCAGGCTGAACAACCCAAACTCTCTCAGCCTGGCTTGGCTCTCTTCTCCCACTGCTGTCCAAGAGCCCAGATTGTCACACTGGGTATCTGTTGTCGCTTTTACAGACATAAAATAGGGACATTTCCAGCTTAAATGAGAAAGAACCAGAATTTGCAATAAAGCACTTGATGACTAATGGCTCAAGGATTGTACTCGGTCACATTCATGTGGTGAAGGAATCTCCCTTCTAAAAAGGGATTTTGTTATTGCTTGGTCTGTTTGTTATTTTTAGCCATTGTCTCCCAAAATCTTCCTGTGGTTCAAAAGTCCTAAGGTGATTTCCTCTCCCATTCCCCAGTCACGGCTTCTCTGAGTCCAGCAACTACTGCAGGTCATCTTGGTTGTAAACTCGGGGTGGAAGCACTTTCCTATGCTTTTCCTTCTGTCAGCACATCCCAATTTTCTTTTTCTTTGTTTTTCACTTCCCAATATTTCTAATTATCTCCAGAAAGTCCTCTTGGCCTCTCACTTGCCCAGGCTGGTTTATAGCAGTGCTAAATGCTCAAAACCATCCCTCTGGATTGGCCAGTGGCAGCTCCTGCCTGGCTCAGCCCAAGGACAGGGTTTCGTGGAGCACGAAATCTCCCAGCAGAGCAGCTGCTGAGGGAGCAGTGGGGTGAATGGGAGGTGCTGGAGGGGCAGGACTGGCCCTGGAGGAGCAGGACCAGCCCGGCATGTACGCCCACCCCTTGCCTGGTTTCCCCTCTGTTATAAACGACTCCGATCCAAAATGTAAATGAGATATTAAAATTCATTGAGAACGATTAAAATGTCCACAAAGCAAAAGGAACAGCGCCGGCAGCGGGGCTGGGTGCCAGAGGCGCCACAAAATGGCGGTCCCGCCTTTTATACCCCTGCGGGAATGCAGCAGCCTAATGCATATTAATTTCCTGATTTGCATAGCCCCGCCCCCTGACAGTCTTCCGGGAGCCCGCGCTTTTCTGTCGCTGAGGCGATCGGGGCTCTCATTGGATGGGGCCCTGCTTCCTTTTATGGTGCTGCCTTCGAAGTCCGGCCGGCAACAGCCGGGCCCGGTGCGAGCCCCGCGGAGCCGGCGCTGCCTCACGGATCAGCCAGCCCTCAGAGAACCGGCCCTCACAGCCAGACCGCCCCAGCAGCACCAGACCTCCCAACGTATTTTATCCCCTTGATATTTCCCAAGATAGTATCATAACATACAACATTACAGAACATTATAATTCATAACTTAACTCATAATACAGTCCACAATTAATACAATACATGGCGAAAGCCAACCTCAAAAATCCATTAATAACACCCTCCATGCCCATCCCATGGTGTTCCATCTTCACACACTTGCTTGAGAGCTCTTTGCTTTTGGAAACACAATTTCATCAGTGAACAGTTTACGGGGTTATTTACAGCTCAGTTTCCTGAGCATCCTGCCAGAACACCAAGGGAATGCTGTGATGTGTTGTCTGTTGAGTGTGGTCAGCAGCAGAGAAATCTTCCCGGAGTTTTTTAATGCATTTTGGACCCCTCTCCTTCCTCCGCTGCCCAACATTTCACCAGTACCGGTGCAAGCCTTGCACATGGGAACACTGCAGCTAGAAAATTACAGAAACCCAGAAAAGCAATGAAAGAAAATAAAAATGGGTCTAGAATCACAGCATTCTATGGGGCAACCTGTAATTTTCAGGTTGTTTGTTGGTTTTTTTATTAATTATCCCAAAGCATCTATACTTGAGATCTGTCAGTGGCCTGGGTAGATGGGCAGCTTGGCAGCGAAAAAAGTTCTGTGCCACCACTGCTGAGTTCAGGGGGAGATGATAACAGGGCATCCTCATCCCACACCAGCAGCTGCTTTTTCTTGGACTGGATTTTGAATTTCACTTTTATTGCCTTTGAGCCTAACATTTTTCAAGCAAGCCCCCCAAAATCATTGAAATTTTGCTCTCATTTGAAGGCAGGGAAAGTCTGGCCCTCCGCTGAAGTGAGTACAGAAACAAGGGAGCTCAAGGCGGTTTGGAAACATGGAGTTGAGATGTCCTATGATCTCTGCCTCAGAATGGGGCTGCTCTGAATTTCCTGGAGAACTTTGTTAACCTGAAGCTTAGTTCATTAATGTTCAGTGTGTGGAGCTCCTTAACTGAAAGCATCCAGAACAGTGAAGAAGGCTCTGCTTTAAGGAAATACCAGTTCTGTCACAGTAAAGATGGAGATGGCCTTCCAGGCTCTAAAGATTAATTCTCCAAAGCCGCAGCAGTGTCACAGTGGTTTGGGGCTCCTCTAAGAGCCAATTCCTCCAAAAACCCTGCAGTGACCCCAAGACACAGAGCTGCCTCTCCAAAGCACCAGTGAGGTGTCTCAGACCTCGGAGCTGGTGAACAGAGGTTCTCTGGATGGTGTGAAGGCCCCACAAATCACATGCCAAAGACTTATGGCTGGGCTGGGTGAATTTGCAAGGAAAAGTCCTTTGCAGGATCCAAGGCCGGTGCTGGCTGCAGAGCAGTGGGACTGCCCTGTGCCAGCTGCCTGCTCCACGCGCCAGGTGCAGCTCGGGCTCAGCAGGGGCAGACACTGGGCACAGCAGCTGAGCAGCAGCGACAGCAGCCAAATGTGTGAGGTCTTCAGGCACCGTGGAGCTGCAGCTGCCCGGGCACTGCTGGCTCTGTTGGCGCTGCAGGGGACACAGTGACATTCGGCCGCACGTTGCCCGGGGCAGCGCAGGCGACTCCGGAACCTGGGCTCCCTCCAAACCCGTCTGGCTGCTCTGTTCAGCCTGGCTGTACCCAGCCCTGCCCGGGCTATGGCACAACACCCCCTTGGCACCAGGAAACCTGGCACCCTGCACGTACAGCTCCCCGCAGCCCACCTGGCGGCTCCACATGCACCCGCTCCTGCCGTGCCCTCGAGATGGGCGTGTGCTGAGACTGTTCTGGGTGAGCCCTCCATGCTCCAGAGCCAGGCTCAGCTCCAGAAACAACGTCCAGGGTCAGAGCCAGGCTCACACCAAGCTGGGCCAGGACCATGCGTGGCTGACAGTGACAGGCTTACATCAGACTCTGCCAGCTGTGGATGCCGCCCACAGCTGTTGGATGTGACCTCTCCTCCCTGCACCATCTGAGCTTGCTGGGCTTGGAGCAAGCATGGACTCAGATAAACAAAACCAGATACAGGAGGAGAGGAACCTGTCTGAGATTTGAGATGACGATTCTGCCCTCAGTTACACTTTGTTGAACTGGAGCAGATTTGGTTAGTAACAAGATACAGCCCTGATTCTGATTATTTTTACACCAGCAAAGCCAATGACTGTGGGAGAAGGAGCAGTGCTTTACACTGGCACTGGTGCAACACCAACCACTGCTGCTGTTCAGTGCCCTGGATATTTTCTCTGCAAGATGGTTTCAAATGCTTGCGAGAGCTGAAAACAAAGAAATTAAATACCAGCCTCGTGCAGACTTTAAAATGAAAAATAAAATGTCCAGGAAATCCCTGCAAGGTTTTGGACTGAACAGGAAGATACATTACAGAACTTTTTCGACATTTTTTTTATTTTTTTTTCGACTTCCAAGCAGCAGAATGCCAAAATGCTAAGAGGCAGGGCAAATTGAGCAAAAATAAAATATTCTGTGGACTGAGTTAGAGAATAAGGCAGTGTTTATTTTTTTATGCTTTACACTTTGGCCAGCATTTATCCCGAATGAAGGCAGCAAATGTTATTAGATTTCATGGAATGTAAATAAACAGTTATTGGTAAATACATTTTGGTGGTCTGCTTGTTACACTGCATGTCAGGAAAACTATAGGGAACTGGCAGGAGTTCAGACGTCTTCAAGGAACACAGAAAACAGACATATTTTACTAATTATAGCTAACAAAAACACTCTGAGATTACAGTTAAATTACATTAAAACATAACTTGTTGGCAAAGGCTGTGAGCATAATGCTTTGCCTATATCTTTCTGTATAATGTTTCATCAGAACAGAGCAGGAACATCGGGAAACCCTGGCACAGCCCACACCGCCGTGGCCCTCGGGGCTGGGCCAGCTGGGCATTCGGGGTCCTGCAAGAGTTCCTGGAGGGCCAGTGGGGCTTCTAGGAGGGCCATGACCTGGATTTGTCTGCAGCAGGGACTGCAGAGGGGTGACCCCACATTTCCATCTGCACCTGCACAGGTGGGAAGGGAAGGAAAAAGAAGCACCTGCTGAGTGGCCCCAGAGAGGGCTGGGGGGGCAGGAGCAGTGGGAATTGAGGGGCAGGGGCAGTGGGAGGTGAGCAGCAGGGGCAGTGGGAGGTGAGGGGCAGAGGCAGTGGGAGGTGAGGGCTGCACGGCTGGAGCTCCCTGCAGGAGCTTTTGTCCCCACCCCACCATGCCTGGAGTGACTGAGCCACCGCCAGCCAAGTCCTGACCAGGCTGTGAGCTGGGTGCCAAGGCTGCTCCACAGCCATGCTCCTTCCACCTCTGGATCTGCTCTGCAGCATCTCTGGGACAAGAAAGACAGAAAGGATGGCTCAGGTGTGGAGATCCTGTGGGCACAGGGATGTGCTCCGGCTACGTCAGCATGCAGGTACCTCCAGCAGCTGACTGCAAAGTTAAAATGGGAAACGTGCCTTGACCCAAGCCCAGGGTTCCCATTCAGTGGGTCCCCAGTTCAATGAAGGATTTCCCTCCTTACAGGAGGGGAACTGGGCCAGCTGACCCTACGCCCACAATGCCCAGGCGCTGGCTGGGGCATGGTCTGAAGGGCTCTGGCAGCCCTGCTCATGCCTGGGGAGTGTCTCTGGCTGAGCACCCCCTTTGCTGCTCCCCAGCTCCCCTCCCGCTGCCAGGCCCAGCGCATGGCACTCCTGCTCCATCACCAGTACAAACCATTCCTGCAGGAGCCGAGGAGGGGAGGGAAGAGAGGGCTTTCTGCAGAAATCATTACGTTTTAACAACGTCCAGGGTTTTCAGGACAAATGGGCTGTTGTGAGTGCTGTCCCCACACACCCGCAGCACTGCAAGTGGAGATCAGCTGCAGGGATCCTTGCATTACACTGAGCTAGACTATAAACCATTCACTTCATTTTTGAAGCCCAGTTTGTATGAAATAACTCAGTTAAGAGAGATGCTCAGAAGCATTGCATGTAAGCAGCATTTGGGGCACAAAACCCCAAGTGCAGTATCTGTTCTGTTCTGCCACAGTTGCACATCAGGAGACAAAATTATTGTTACTTTACAGAAAGTCTCTAAACTAGAAAAAATTTCTTCCTGGCTGTGGGACATTAACACTGAGTGGTCCCTGGCAGGGTGATGCAGCGGGGCTGGATGCTCGGCCGGCCACGATGATGATCCGTTTTAAACCCAGGTAAATCAAGGTGGTCATTTAATGTGACCCCAGTTTATGAGGAAGACACAAATCATTTTGTCTGCCAAGTAAATGAAAGGGGAATGCATAGGCTGATCTGCCCAGAATATTAATAACACTCCTGCCACTGTGCACCACTCCAGAAACACACAGTTCCAGGGGACTGGTTTATTCTTGCGCCCATGCCCGCGTGTAAAGAAATCCTGTAATGAAATCATGCTTCACCATTACCCCATGGTAATCTCTTCACTTGGACTATCTTTATGTCACATTTATGGCCTGTTCTTTGCTGGGAAGATTTTTACAAGGGATCTGAAGTTTAAAAGAAGACAGATGACAAGCTGTGATCGCGAGGAAGAGAGGCTCACCATATGGAAATAGAAAGCCCTGGCTCCCTCCCCTATCCCTCCTCCCCCCTCCCCTGCCGAGTTTCTCTACTTCACATGATGCTATTGGGATTTGAAGATCAGAATACAAATTAAATTATTAAATGAGGAACAAAAAAAAAAAAAACCAAAACAAAACTCGGGCCTTTCCTCTCCATCCTTCCATGGGATCAGTAATTAAAAATCAAAGTAAGGAAAACAACCCCGCTGGAAGCTGGCATTTGGGATCCAGCTCAGTTGCCAGCAGAAGGATGTAATGCTCATGTCTGTGTCTTTGCATGCTATGGGGGTTCATGCATGAACTGCTTCTAGAGCTAAGACATTATTTTAATGGCAGACTTATTATGGGGCATATTTATTGCATTATTTATTATTTACTTACTGAGAAAAGCAGGAGCACCACTCCTCAATCCAGTGCATGTCTCTAGCACTGGACTCCTTGTCACCAAAAACTGCTCATTGTCCCCAAAATCCAGACAACTGAATTCCCATCAGATGCTTTTTAGCCATTAATCTCTGCAACCTGAATGTGTGGCCTTAAAGCCTGGGCAGTGAAAGATAAATGAATTAATCCATTTCAGGTGGACAGACCTTGAGCTGTGGCAGTTTTCAGGTTTATTTTGATGGGGCAAGTTTTAAAGGAGTTGGTGATGCCGCCAGAGTCACCCATGGAGGATGCCCAGCACAGATAGGGGACAGGGCCCATCCCGGGGCAGGCTTCAGGGGCACTCCCTGTCCCTGGTTCAGCTCTCAGCCCTCCCACCTGCACCCCCTGGGAGCTACTGGGGATTTTGCATTTTTGAAAAACCTGAAGCACACACAGAGTTTGTAAAATTTGGCCCCATTTTCAACACCGGCCTTGCAAGGCTCGGGCTCAGCTGTTGGCCTCAGTGGCCAGACTTACAGAATAAGCACTTGGTGCCCTAAATGCAGGTTTGGGCTATGGACATCCCGTTTAGGTACCCATGTTTGAACACTGTTTCCTTGCAGCCAAAATAAATAACTGAATCAATGCTACATAGAGTTTAATCTAAACAGGTAATGGAGTCAAGCTCAGATATTCCCTGTGTTCCATCGGCAGGTCCTGGAGATGGCAAACTGAAGCCTGCTTTTATAGTGTGCCAGCTCAGGGACCTGTTCCCAATTTGCAGATTTGGCCTGTTGCATTCTAAAAGATGTTTAATATACTCGATGCCTGTTTGTGTTAATGTTTACCATTGAAGTTTTTCATTATTTGATGTTATATTTGGCCATAGCATTAGAATTCCATTGGACCGACTGAAATCTAGTGTCAAATCAAAGCCAAAGAAGCATCTTTGTGATAGACTTTCAGCTCCCATCCAAGCACTTTAAAAAACAAAAATCAATTGTAGGTGTCTGTAGCTTTTCTTCCTTTTGCCAGAGAAACAGCAAACACTTTATTTATTAGCTGGATTTTAATATGCTCAGCTCTGGAAGAGCTGAGCCCACAGCCATGGACCAGCAGGGAAGAACAAGCTGCTCTGCCAGAGGGCACAGCTCCATCCCTGCCAGGCTCAGAAGGGAGTGGGAATGGCTGACAGCCCCCCCGAACCCTTCTCCAGGCCCCAGCATTTGGGATAACAGGATCACCTACAGACTTTCATACCTAAACCCCAATGCCCCTGGGGTACAGCTGATGGGCAGCACCAATTCTGCTGTGTGGAAATGCCCTGTTGTTATTTGGGTCATGGAATCACAGAATCCCAAATGGGTTGGGTGGGAAGGGACCTTAAATCCCATCCAGTGCCCCCCCCTGCCATGGCAGGGACACCTCCCACTGTCCCAGGCTGCTCCAAGCCCCAGTGTCCAACCTGGCCTTGGGCACTGCCAGGGATCCAGGGGCAGCCACAGCTGCTCTGGGCACCCTGTGCCAGGGCCTCCCCACCCTCATACGGTCAAGCTTTGAAGCCCAAAGGAAAATCCATTTCCCAGACCCCGGAGCTGCAGGGAGAACAGGCCTGTCCTGAGATGCCTCAAGCCTTGATTCACAAAACTTAGGCTTAACCACAGGCCTAAAATGAGACACCTGCCCTGGGACTTGGTTAAAATGAGACACCTGAATTAGCTCTGCCCCTGGCGAGGAGCTGAACCTGAGCTGGGCCCTGCCTCTCCCTGCTGTCCTCCCTCTACTCGCAGACCAAGGGCAGGATTTTCCCATGGAAATTCAATGGTAAAGGATCAGGAGTCAGTTCCCACATGCTGAGGGGACTCACAGCCTTTGGGGATGCTGAGGACCCTTGGCTCTTGCAGATTTGGAACCTTCACATCACACACGGCTCACAAAGCCCCTGGCGTGGCTCAGCAAGGCTGCAGCGAACACGAAGGGAGGTCTGCCTAAGTCCAGATGTTTCTGAATTCAAAGGAAAATATGATGGCCTGGATTAAAAACTGGGAATCAGCATTTAAACATAAAGCTGGGAGGGTAGGTTTGAGGAACAGTCAGCAGATATTCTCTCAGCCAGTTAAAAGGGGAGCTCTATAAAAAGCCCCTTCTTCAGTCCAACAAAAAACTGCCACAGTAGACAAGGATGTTTCAAACTGTGTTCCCTCTCCAGAATATTTCCTCCAAATTTTTTATCAAAATTAAGCTACTTTGCATTTCAGTGAACTTTTCCTTTTTTCCAGGATGGTGTTTTTTGATTTTAATGATAATAAATTAAATTCTGTAAATCAGTTCATCTCAGTACATATAAACATTTCTTTTGACAGTATTAATTGGCATGTTTTGATTAAAGAAGAGTTCTCACTTTGTTGAAAACTGGATTTCTTTCTGAAATGGGAAAAAAATGCCTGCAAAACTTTTCTCAACTTTAGTTAGATGCTGAGAAACCAAGAAAAAAAGATCCACAACATTATAGTGAAGTAAGAATTCGATACTCCTAAAATGTAAGGTGCAGATCTGAAAATCACGCCCAGTCCTGAGATTACTCACATGAAAATGTTCTCCTTTAGAGGTACACAAGAAGTTAGACATCTTGGGAAAATGAATCCGCATTGCTAAGAAGTCCCAGTGGCCTGAGGCCACTCAGCTGACCCTTGTTAGGGTCAGATTGAGATCTCAGCACTCAGCCTGTTAGCATGGCTTACTGGACTGTTTATATTTCTGCCTATTTGCATCTGTTTATCCTGAAGGGCATCATTTTAATATATTATTGATCTGATTTCCTAAAAGCCTCTGAGATCCCAGAGTTACTGGTTGAGATGTAACACACTACTGGTGCAAAAGTGAAGAAAACCAACTTCCTCCCAGCACTAGCATTGATTGTAGTGAGCAGCTCAGGGTGGTTTACCACATCTTCCCCCATCAGCATCTGATTTTTTAATGTTTCTGCTAAAATATACTGTCCAAAGAGAGGAATAGGTTGAGGTTTACTTTGTGACCTTGTTGCTGCTGCTGGCTGTGTGCAGCAAAAAATCTGTTAGTATTTAAACTAACATTTAAACTAATTAAACTAATTTACTTCAGTAAATTGTTCCCTTTAGAAAAAAAATGTTTGGTGCTGGACTTAGTGCAGGTGCAAAGCTGCTGATGCTGGTGCTCAGTGATAAACTGCTCCTCTCACCGTCACTGCTGCTCTTGACAGGCATCTCCTTTACAGCACCTCCTGCCTAGAGCTGAACCCCTGCCTCTGGTGTCACCCCCTGGCCCTTAATGCCAGCCTCTGGTTCAGCTGGTGCCATCCCCTGGTTCAGGTGGTGCCATCACTTGGTTATCTGGTGACCACTTGCAGTCAGGTCTGTTTGAAACCATTTTCCTCCTGTGCTCCTGTGATTATTCATTTAGTTTCAAGGCCAGCAGACCCTGTCCTGTAGAACAAGACGCGGACAACTTGCCTGTAAGGACAGGCTGGAGTAACAGACTGGGCACTTCCATCAGACTCGGGACAGACAGAGGGAAGGGAGGGGCATCTGAAGCTACAAGATGTCTTTGCCAACGTAAATCCCTTTTGTAAAAGCTAGGGCTGCAGGGGATGGGGACAGAAGACTTCTTCAGGTCTAGCAAACAGCTTTGACCACCACTGACTGCGTCACCTTCTGTGTCCCGAGCTGGACAGCCCCTCTGCCACCCAGGAGCTGTTCCCTGCTTGATGCAGGCAAGAAGAGAAGGGTCGGTGGAGCTTTATGTGTAGTAGAAACTTCTCTCCCCTTCCAGTAAAAGAACTACGTGCTTTGCAGGGGGTTGAAGCAGCTTCTAGCTTAAGTCAATAAAATGAAAAAATCCCAGAATCCCAGGATCACTGAGGTTGGAAGAGACCTCCCAGACCATCGAGCACAAGCTGTGCCCCATCCCCACCTTGTCCTCAGCCCAGAGCTCTGAGTGCCACCTCCAGCCCTTCCTTGGGCACCTCCAGGGATGGGCACTCCAAACCTCCCTGGGCAGCCCCTGCCAAGGCCTGAGCACCCTTTCCATGGAGAAATTCCTGCTGATGTCCAACCTGAGCCTCCCCTGGCCCAGTCTGAGGCCATTCCCTCTCCTCCTGTCCCTGTTCCCTGGGAGCAGAGCCCAACCCTCCTTTAATTGCTGTGGTCTCCCCTGAGCCTCCTCTGAGGAAGACTGAGGAGCTTGGATCTGACCATTCCGACAGCTGGGCCAGGTCCCTCTGTGTAAATTGGATTGTTCCATTGGCTCCACTGAGCAAACCCAGTTTTTATTAGCAGAGGATCACAATATCAGCTCTTGCTGAGCTATCCTGAGTCACATTGGTGACAAATCTGGCCTCCAGACACAATTGTCACATCTGCCAGTTCCAAATAAAAGGGTCTTGTTGTATCAATGAAATGGCATCAGAGGAAACTTAGAACTGAAGCAATATGTTAAACATTAGCCACAATTCTCACAGGCCTAGGAAGGCCTGATAAGCCATGATTAAACTTAATTATGGATTATTTTATATTGCCTACCTCCAAGCATTGTGGAAAATTGCTTCCTTTTAACTGCCTTGGCGGCTCTCTCTGACCATGCACATTCTGGGGGAGCTTTTCCCATGATTGATGTATTTGTTTACCAAGCTCCTTGCTCAAACACGGCCAATCCTCCCTTTAATCAGAGGTGTGAATACCTTAATAGTTGTCAGAGCCCACATTAACCTCTTGATTAAAAGACATCCTCACACTTACCATTAAAGATATACATGAAACAAATCAAATTTGTATTCTCAGTACAAACCCCACAATGGGCAAATAATTTGGTGTTCATGGACTTGGCCCGTTGGTATTTCATCAAGTTGCATCTTACAAGGGAAATTGTTTTTTTCCTATTTTTCCCCTTTTACCAGTGAGAGGGAAGGGTTTTGGTGGGCTGGGTTCTTATTTCGCCTTTGCCTAAGGGCAAAAAGCTCCATGAACATCATTTTTCACTCGACTTCCTTTGCCTGCTTATCTACCCTGGCTATTACTCTCTTTGGCTGCAGCAGTATTACCAATAAAATAAACATGTCAGAATTCAGAAGCACAAACAAGTTCATCTGTGACACTAATTTTGCCTGGCAAATAATTCTCCTTGTTTCTGTAAGGGCTTCAATTTCTTGTGGATTCAAAGCAAATTCATCTTAAATTTGATGCCTCAGTCTTATTTTTCTTTCCCAATCTCATTAGAGTAAAAATAGCAAGGATATCCATATGATTAAAGACTTCATGTGCAAGAAAGCAATCTGGTCATAGTGCTCCTTAGCTTTATGTACTTCTTTCTATTTGACAACATTAATTTGCCATCTGTCAGCTCAGTTACAGAGTTTACTTGCTGCTTGCTTGACGTTCACCTCCCCCTTTTTCGTTGTCAGCTGTTTTTAATAGTTTGGCCTCCTTGAGTGGGCCATTTATGCAGATTTGAAACAGGAGAAATCCTAAAAACTGACCATATGGGAACCCACTTTGTACTCCCCAGGCTGGCATTGCCATGCACAGACCTCCTCCCCCGTCTAGGCACCCCCAGCACTTAAAAAATCCAATTTTTCCGTAGCACCTTCCATCTGGGGGACTCCAGATCATCACACCACGGATACAAACAGACGAATTTTGATCTCTTGGGCAGGTCAGCTGGATTGTCCAAGGTTTCCTGGGAGCTGCATTCAGCCCTGAGCATGCAACCAGGCAAACGGAAGAGATTGTTAAGATCACAGAAGGAGGGTGGCCAGAACAAAACAATCATGGCCAGGAAAACCCTCACACATCCCTCCAGCCCCTAGGGGACCCCGGGGCCACATCCTGCCCTTCCCGGTCCCGTGGGCAGCACGAGGAAACACAGAGCTGGTACTCATCTCACACAGACATCTGCAATAAAGGCTATGGATGTATCCTTAACTGATTTTTCAATCTTTTGTGGTAATTGTTGGAATTCCTCACAAGGTTTCGTTTTCACCTAAAAGCCTTCATTTTAGGAAGAAAAATCAGGTTGCTCAGAGAGGCTGTAGATGCCTATCCCTGGAAGAGTTCAAGGCCTGGTCAGGGGAAGGTTCCCTGCCATGGCTGGGGGTTGGAACGAGATGTTCTTTAATGTTTCTTCAAACCCAAACCGTTCCATGATGGTTCTATGAAAAAAGCAACACTTTACATCAGGGTTGGTATTTCCAGCAAAGGAAAGATGGAAAAGCTTTCCCAGGCCTGACAGCCCAAGCCCAGCACAAGCAGCCATGAGAAGATCACCCCAGGAAGGGAAGTGTGCCTGTGAGGCAGGGCCAGAGCAACACCTCCAGCCCCATTGCCCGGGTGGGAGCCCAGCCAGATGTATGCCTGCCTCTGGGGCTGGAGCAGCCCTCTAATTTATAACAGTCTCCAGGCTGCTCTCGTTTACGTGGGGGCCAGTGCTCAGCTCGTTCAGACAGAGTTCAAAGGCTGTCTGAGCAGCTCTGCAGGCGGGGTGGCCACTGGCTAGTCCCAGGCCAGCACCTGGCACCATCCACTCGCCACACTCAGATCCACGCGTGGCTGTCTTGCACAGAGGGCTGTGGGCAGCTGACTGCTCTAACAGGCACCGAATGGTCATCCCACCTCCTCAAGGTGCCTGGCAAGCTCGGCTTTGCATCACCTCTCTGTAAGGCCCAGATACACCCAGACTGATGCAGGGTGCAAAAATGTCCCACAAAGATACCCCAGCAGGGCGTGATGGTGACAAGGCTCATCCCATCATTGTCTGCCAAAGACACAACTTCAACTTGGTACCAAAGGCAGCATTTCATAATTCTGAAATGTAATCCCTGCTCCAAACACTTCCAGTATCAGCGCACATTGGATTCAGGTATCCAAATATTTAAGAGAACCTTTTGGGGCACCATTGGCCAAACCCTACCTTGTGTCAGTGACATGCTGGTATAGATGACAGAAGTTATAATGGCAAAACAATCCATCAATGTTTTGACCCAAACAGAAATAGTGGGGGAAAAAAAGAACATCAGCATGATGTTGTTAGCAAAATGTGCCTGAAATGTTCAGTTCAAGGAAGCTGGACCATTTTTATTTATAATAAAGCCTGACAGTTTTCAGGACACGCTGTCTTTACAGAGACTGGATTGATTTTAGAAGCTCATTCACTTGCACAGGGGTTTAGTGAACCAACCAGACCTCCTCCTTCTCCTCTCTGGGAAGGCTCATTAGCTGCAGGGAAGTCAGTGTGAATGGGAGGTGTGTGTGAGGTATGGGTAATTACCAGCACCTCCAAAATAAATCACCAACCTACTGTTGATATGACTGCAAACCTGGAACTGATCCTCATTTTGGGCTGGGAGACGGCCTTCAGCAACACTCTATAAACTACAAAGAAAAGAAAAGGAAATTGACTTTAAAAGCAGCATTTTAATAATACTGAGGTGTTGACAAAACCCTTAGTGAGCAGAGGAGCTCCATCACACAGGATGGACTCACTGCTTGGGAAGTGGCTCCTGCCATCTGCTTGGAGCTTTGCTGGGGACAGTAATTCACTGAGTGAGTGCTGCTGTCCCCGGTGTCTGGAGGAGATGCTGGTGTGGCAAACAGGCTGCAGGGGTTTATAAACTGGTGCTGGCTGTGACACTGACTGTCCCAGTGCACTGAGCCCTCAAACATCCACGGTCCAGTAAAAGACATCAGCAAGGTTCCACCTTGCGCGTCCTGTGTAACACCTCAGGTGCCTCTGCTCCCCTCTCTCCAGCTGTGACCACCACCAGGGACAGCACAGGACACCTTCCAGTCTCTCTGCCCACGTGGGCAGCAGCCACACCACCAGGACTCGCTTGTTTTAACTACAGGGACAAAAGAACTGCACTTACACGTATTTTGGTCATGCCCTGCTATTTCAACCCACTAAAAAGGAAATTAAAACCCTGTAAGTAACTGAGTTTTACAGATCTTCCTGTCCTGAACTTGCGTTGCTGTCCTGAGTCACCTGCAGAGCAAAGTCGAGGCTGAGACTGCAGGAGAGAGACAGCAGAGTCCAGCACTGCTCCCGTGCTCTGCTCCTCCCTGCCTGCCTTCACTCCCCTTGTCTCCCTCTCAGCTTTCCTTTCCTTAAACACTTTGAAGCTTCTCTTGCATTGTGGTTGGTTTTCAGATGCGCCATAAAAATGCACGTGCTGGGAATACTGTGGTTAAGACATGGGAATGCAAACATTGTGGAAATAACTTGGCTTTTGTTTTTCTTTTCCTTCCCCTTTTTTCCTTTCTATAAACCAACTTTTCCACTTCTTCAGTATGTTGGCACTCAGAATTTGCTTGGCTTGTTAATAGAAACAAGGACTGAAGGGGGTCACAGAAATTATCTGTTTTGAGAAACGAGCAGAGGCTGTTGCAGCTCTCAGCCAGGACTCCAGCAGGTAATTCCATGTGGAAGGACCTGCACATCCAAGCATTCAGCTGTTGGGAGCTCGGTGGCTGTGACTCCCGACCCTCCATGCCCCAGCTGGCGCTGCCTTCACGCCCTGTGTGTGCCCAGCCCCTGCCTGCCCATTCCTCTCCCCCAGAACATTGTCCTCACCCATCCCTGACCTCTCCCATTACTTTTGGCTGGCTCTTGTCCATGGGCCCTCTCCAGGCCCTCCCATGTCCCTTCCTCCTCCCAGTTTTGAGGTGACCATTAGCTCACAGCCTTCTCCCCCGGGGTGCTCACTGCGCTCTCCCTGCGTGGCTGAAGCTGTAAATGCTTTTGCATCCCAACAGCACAGCTGAACCACCCTGGGGAGTCACTGCTGCATCTCCACGTGGGCCGAGACACCCCACAGGATCCTCACAGTGAACCTCAACCCATCCCACAGAACAGCGAACACCTACAGAAGGAGGAGAAAGCTCATGGTACTGGCTCCCTCCATGACCTCCGCTATCGCATACCCCGTGCGCTCTGAAAAAAACCACAAATACCTTACTGGCATTAGAGTTTGGGATTTTTCAGTGCTTCAGCATTTAAAAGACAAAAAGCATTTTCTTTCTTCCATCAATGGCTCCTATGACATCATCATCAACCTCTGCACCATCTTCAGGCCAGCACACCCTGACTCTTATCTTCACACATCAAAGGAAGAAAAGACAAATATTCCACTCTTATCACCTGGACCTGACTCAGAGAGCCTACAGGCCATCCATGAGGGGCCTTGCAGGAGAGAATTCACTTCTAAGGGCCAGGCCAACTCCATGGCCACTTGCCTTCTCCCAAAGTCTCACTCTTCCTCCTAGGAAGAAGCATTTTTCAGAGCACAGTTTTTGCCTTTCTGGTAAAGAAAATGTTCCCATGTTCTCAAAAAGACTCAAGACGTGATGTCAATAAAAAAGAAAAAAAATGTTTATTTTTTTATGATCTTGACCTTTTATCTCCTGAACATTTTGGTTTGGTTGGACTGTCATAGAATCCTATATCACAGACTGGTTTGGGTTGGAAGGGACCTTATAGACCTTAAAACTCATCTCATTCCCCTCCCTGCCATGGGCAGGGCCCCCTCCCACTGTCCCAGGCTGCTCCAAGCCCCATCCAGCCTGGCCTTGGGCACTGCCAGGGATCCAGGGGCAGCCACAGCTGCTCTGGGCACCCTGTGCCAGGGCCTGCCCACCCTCCCAGGGAACAATTCCTTCCCAATGTCCCATCTAACCCTGCCCTCTGTCACTTAAAGCCATTCCCCCTTGTCCCGTCCCTCCATCTCTTGTCCCAAGTCCCTCTCCAGCTTCCTGGAGCCCCTTTAGTCACTGGAAGGGGCTCTGAGGTGTCTCCAGAGTCTTCTCTTCTCCAGGATGAGCAGCCCCAGCTCTCCCAGCCTGGCTCCAGAGCAGAGGGCTCCAGTTGCTCTTCAGTTCTTCACTCTTCATCAATGTCCTGGGGACATCTTTATGCTGTTCCTGCAGTGCTTTGGACACTGATGGCTGTTCCAAAACTCTTTTCGAAAGCAGAATAACACAAGGGTGATTTGAGCTCCTTTTCTCTGGCCTGTTGCAAAGTGCCTGCGGAAGTGCTGTTGTAGGCAGATCATAATTAATAATTAGCATTATTTATAGTGGGGCCTGCAGAACAGAATTGAAAGTGTCATCAGATTTTACATCCAAAATATTGTCTCAGTCAGTCCTTTCTAATTCCCAGGCATTGCTGTGGGAAGATACAATTGCACGTGTGAATACTTTCCCATGCCTCCTCTCCATGTGCCTATTTCCATGTGTAAAGCATCTGGGAATGCTCATAGGGCCTCGTTGGAAATGCAGTGTGTGTGTGTAAATTGTTGCTTGTCTACATCTGTGTATCTAATTGCATGTGAAAATCACTACTTGAGTTGCATCAATGAAATACAACTTTTTGAAAATACAGCTTGCATGTGTTTCTCATTCATTTTAGTGAGGCACAAGATGATCCAGTTGAAAAACAGTAGCTAAGACCAGATGTTCTTCTGTTCCTACAGCGTGAGAGAAGCAGCTCAGCCCTAAGAAACTCAAAGCTGCTCAGCTTATGATACTTGCAGTATCATGAGAGAGAAAGATCATCTCCTGCAGTGGCCTCCCCTCCCGAGGACCCACTGCCAGAGGAAAATGGCAGGAGTTCACCTTTGCTAACAGGAATTTAGAATCAAGCACCACGGCTTCTTCAAGTGCTGATGAGCGCTGGCTGGAGATGTGCTGTGGTCATTTAGTGGGTTTGGAGGCAACCCGGGGACACTTCTGGGGACACTCCTGGCCAGCTAAGACTGGACATATGGCAAAGGTTTAATAAAATATATGATGGGAAGGGTAACTTACACAGCTTTGCCAAAATGTCATTTTTAAACTATGTCCCTAATTTCTAAACAATTGAGTTTTAAAGATTTAGTAACTCCTTGAATTTTTCCACAGCTCTGCTGCTACTGTGGTCGTATTTCCAAATTCAATGTACCTCGTACTCCTCCACTTAAAACATTCACTTTTCATTTAGACCTGCAGGAAAAACAAAATCTGGATTACTTTCAAATTATTGGCCAAGCTCAAAGAGACATCCCAGCCCTTTATGGGGTGCAGATAAAAGAGCTCACAGCCCCTGCTCTGCCAGGAAAAATGTTCACTTTCTGTGAAAAGCATTAAGAAATCAAATGAAGCACTTATTAAACTTTTAGATGCAAGAATTTGCGAATTGGACAACGCTGCGTGTCTGTGTCGGACCCTTGAGATGAGATGGAGCCTGTCATAAACTGCTGCTGGATGCATAAATGAGACTCCCTGTGCCCTCCCCCAGCTGCAGAGTATCAAAGTAGGAGCTGGGGCTTGAAAGCACTCTTTGTGAGGATCAGCCCCAAAGATTTATGTGGAAGAACCTTCTCTTTATTCACCAGCTTGCTGAAACTGACAAAGTATTTGATATCTTGGAGCCTCCAGCCTGAGAGCCTGGCTTGGAGCAGTATTTGTCAGTGACTGTACCTGCTCTGCTATTTATTTTTCAGTGCCCTGACCTGCATGTGTCCTCCTGTCCTGGTAATGAAGGACCTTAAGTGAAAGAATCTGCTCCACACTCTCTTCTCTTCCACCTCTTCCAAAACCCTCAAATAAACCCATTCCGGGTGCTCTCTTCCAGGACTCGTGAACCAAATCTTTCACTTTCCCAAGCAGCATTGGATATTCCATGGCTATTCCGAAGCATTAGTGATCCTTCTGAAGAGAGGTGTTTGAGTTGGCAGAGGCGCTCCCTGCCCACTGCAGGTGCTGGAAGTGCAGCAGCACCCGGGGGAGTGAGGACCATTAAAGAGTTCTCATTCTGCCCATCAGCTCTGGGTCACCTTCTCAAACACTTCCAGGTGGTACAGGGAAGTCAAGTCGTGTCTCTGTTTATCAACCCCATGGACTTTGCTGCTGATGCTGCTGCTGATAAACCCACGAGCAGCTGGGGCTTACAGAGCCCACTCTGAGTTCCAGCAGCTACAAAAAGCTTTTCGCTTCTTACTGCTAAACTTACTGCATCTGATCCGTAAGTGGAGGCAGGACAGTATCTCAGTTTATGAATGCAAATAAGTGAATGGGATGGGTTCCCTAATCTCCCTTGCAAGAAAACTGGCACCTGGATCCCACAGAGTGCTCTGGATGAAGGACAGTGTCCCTAAGAGTATTCCCTGTTAAGCTTCTGTGTTTCTACCTCTCATCTGATTGTTTTGCCACGTGTTTCTTTTCCCACCTTTATGTGGCAGTTCAGATGATCTAAAATCATCTTTAAATGTCCTGGGACATTTTCCATTTGCTGTGGGTGACTCAGCAATCCCACAATGATGAGAAAAAATGCCTTGAAAGTCCATTTTCTCCAGATGCCCACCTGGCTGACTCCATCTCTCCAATGCTTCCAGTGATGGAATGAAATCCTGACGATGCCACGTACCTTGAAGCACTGAATTAATTTCTTTCAGAGCAATTTCCTAAGACTCAGCAGTCTTCAACCAAGTAGGCTCTGGCAGAATGGTGGTCAGAATCTCCCTCCACTGATTCAGAACATGTTATTGCTGGTGTGGGAAGCAGATCCAGCCGACCAGTACTGCCTGCTTCCAAAGAAAACACTCGCTTTACTGTATCTGGTGTTTTGAAATGTATGAAAATAAATTATTTATTATCATGACTTTAGGGCTGAACCTGTTTATATGGGCTTGCATGTGTCTGATCTGAAGACTGAGTCACTGACTGACAGACACCCTCTTGGCTGGCCCCGTTACTTACATTATGTCCATACTGTTCCAACAGCTTAAATAAAAATAGCAAGCTTGAAACTTCTCCTCTGTTGGCATTTCTTCATAGAGACAGGGTGTTTCTTAAAGAAACATCAAATTACTCTTAAAGAGGTCAGATGTGCAGGGTGAAATGGCAGAATTAATGGTGAGACTCTCTGGCTGCAGCTTCCAGCCCAGCTTTAGCCCCCTCAGCTGCTGTGCTGGATGCCAAGAGAATGGGTGAGGAGGTTTGGACGTTCAGATCTCCCCACAAATATCAGTCAATGACAACTCGAAACCTGCTCCAGTCCAAAACCTGCAGCCCTTCTGCCCCTGCCAGCCACTTCCACATCTGGCAGCCAGGGCAAACCCAGGAGTGGTGTTTCCACTGACACCAGGTTAATTCTTTTTCCTCCTTTTCAGTTTGTACCCCCTCAGAGCAGTGAAGACTGGAGTGAGAGCTGCAGAGGAGCCTCTTGCAGATGGAGCCTGAGGGAGGGGTGGGGCTGCAGCAGAACTCCGCCATCTCTGTGGCAAGGGTGTTGTATCATACGGAACTGGGGAAATGTGACAGTAGAAATACAATTCCTTCACTCTCCCATCCAGCAAGGTGCAAACATCCCACGTCTCAGGGCAGGATAAGGGGAGTCCAGGCTGAATTTGAGTAGTTACAGACTTGCAGACATTTAAGGCTTTGTGTCATCAGTGCCATTTTCTGATTTCCTGACTTCCCATTAGTTTGTAACCTTTAAATCTACATTTCCTGAATGTGTTTTTCATCTCATCATTGCATCACCAACATTACTTGAAATAACCTGACACCTATGCAGAGCCTCAGGTGTGAGTTAAAAAAGGGCTGCCTGGATGGGTAGGGACAGGTAAAAAGGCCTGAGGCGACAGGTGAAATGTTGGCCCTCCTCCTCATTTGCTTGATTTCACTGAAACGGAAAGTGGCTGTCAGCAAATGCTGCGTCCTATAAAAAAGCCAAAAGGCCTGGCACAACTGGCAGCATTTCCAGGGGGCTGAGCCCCCGGATGGCTTTTCTGGGATGTACTACAGCCATAAGAGCTGCTGGTGTAGGAGTCAGGAGTAAGTGAGCACGAAGAGCCTCGGCCATTTCGAAGGTCAGAGGCAATTTTGCCGCTGCAGATCAGAGTTATGGTGCTAAGGAGAATCGGGCACCTCATCACCTCATCACCTCCTCCTGGAGGCTTCACTACAGATGCTGATGGTGCCATGGTAAGAAAGGGATTGGCCTAGGACTCCAGTGAGCCTTTGACCCCTCTTAACACTGCAAAGGCTGCAATTCCTTACCTAGACTGTCCTTTGGATGACTACTTCGCAGTGCATGGAGACCACAAAAATCAGTCACACAAAGTTATGCTGCAATACCCACCTGAGTGTCTGTCTGCCAGGCACCGGGACAAAACCAAACCACAGTCATGCCTTACTACTGCTGGTTTGAATCATTCAGCATTTTCATTCTAAATGCTCTGCTCAGAATTATATATTAGATATATCAGATGGTCTGTGGTGAACACTGTCACTGGCCCTATGTCCCAGAAGAACTCTTAATTCAGTGAGTAGATCCACTGCTGATCTGGAGGCACAGGTGATCAGCCAGGGGTTTTCCACCAAATACTTGCCTTTATGTGTCTGAAACAAGTGCCTGATCACCATTTCTCCCTGCTTTCACAGATTATTTTTAAAGGAGAAGCAATTCAGTGGAGTCTGGACTTCTGCAGCCAAGGAGAACTTAGAGAGATGAAGAGGATCACACACCTTGGAGCTACAGCCAATATCTAAGTGAGTACAATATTCTCCACTCACTGTGCATTTGCAAAAATGGAGGACCATGAGTAGGATGTGTGTTTGTGGTGGAGGAGGAATGCAAGCTATGCTCTGTGTAGATGGAATATGCCTGGTGCTGAAAGCTGTGGGATGGAAGAATGAATGCAGTTGTATTGGAAGAAGGAGGAATGCTTACAGTATTTTGTGTCCTCAAATGTGGATTAGCTTGGAAAGGGATGTAAGGTGGGAAAGACATATCCTGAACACCTGTTTCTACATCTGTATGGTTTTTAACTCATTTTGGAGATGGCGTGCCTTGCTCCTCACTCTCTGTCCTTGTTCTGCACTTAGGCCTGTCCATTTCATATGAAAGGAGTTCTTCCTCTCGTGGCTGTCACCTGTCTTTCCAAGAGTTCAGTGTGTCCGTGTGCACGTGTGAGGGCTGTGGAGACTGGGCACACGTCTGCACATGGAAGCACAGGAGAACTGCAGCAGCAGAAACCGCCCACCCTGGAACCAAACCTCCCGCTGCTGCTGCAGTGAGTGTGCTCCATGGCCACTGACCTCCTTCGTGCTGGCCGGCTGCTGCTTTCATGGGATCACACAGAACCCCGGCCTGGGTCAGGCTGGGAGGGCCCCCAGGGGCTCAGCTGGTGCCACCTCCCTGCTCCAGCAGGGCCATCCCGGAGCACAGGGCACAGCAGTGTGCCCACACAGCTCTGCAATAGCCCCAGGCAGGGACACTGCACAGCCTCTGTGCACAATGTGCTCAGGGCTGGGCCCTGCCCAGGGCAGGAGTTCTGCCTCCTGTGCAGGGGAATTGCTGGGCTCAGGCCCTGCCCGTTGCTCTGGTGCCATTGCTGGGCCCCGGAGCAGAGCCTGGGCCCTGCTCGGAGCCCTCCCTGCCCACAGGGACAGCCAGGCCTGAGGGCCCCTCTCAGCTGGGGCTCCTCTCGAGGCTGAGCAGCCCCAGCTCCCTCAGCCTTTCCTGGGCACCGAGATGCTCCAGGCCCTTCCTCAGCCCCGCAGCCTCCGCTGGCCCCGCTCCAGGAGCTCCCTGGAGGATCCAGAGCTGGACACGGCACCCCAGAGGTGCCCCAGGGCTGGCCAGAGGGGCAGGATCCCTCCCTGACCTGCTGGGAATGCTCTGCCTGATGCACCCCAGGATCTCACTGGCTTTCCTTCCACAGCTCAACCTGCCCCTGAAGTCAGTGGGAATCTGGCCAAGCAGGGGTATTCAGGATTATTCAGGGTGGAGTCTCTGAGGGATGCAGTTCTGGCAGCCACATTCCCAACGTCCCTCACAAATAAGGGACGTAATAAGTTTGCAAACAGTGCTATTCTTACTTCTGTCAGCAAAAGAAATTTAATTGATTTATCAAGAAGCCAGGGCTAAAAGTCTCTCCAGAGGCAATGGAAATATACGCACTTTCACTGACCTCTGAAAATACATGATTTATGGGAATACCCACTTATTTACCTAAATTCCCACAAACTGACCTGAAACGATTAGCCCTTGATCTGTGGTGGCAAGGGACTCCACAGAGGTAGAGTCATTGAAGGAGAATGAAGAAAAAACAGAATCAAAAGAAAAAGTATTATTGAAAACCAGAAATGCATTGAAGGCATAGAAAGTCATTTTTCCTAAGCAGTGTAACAGAATCTGGCTTGGCAGTGCTGTAGGGCTGTGGATGGACACAGACTTGTCTTCAAGTGAGTTTGGTTTGGCTGTTGGTAATTAGGAACTTGAAAGGAAATCTGGAAACACAGTAATAATAATTTCAGCTCGGAAATGCTACAACTCCCCAGACCTATAGCCACATTCCTGCTGTCTGTTCCCAGGGAACCTCCACGCACACCCCTCCACAGAGTGCTGGGCTGGATGAAGTCAAACTCCACTTTGGAAAGTAATTTTTTACAGGATGGCTCCCACCCCTCAACACTCTGCTGGGTATCTGGTTGCCAACTCTTCCTAATGGATCACAGAAATGTTTAGGCTTTAAGACAAATTCTTTTATGAAAAGCTCTATGTTCTCTCGTGGTATTTCCAGCAAGATGACAGACTGACTCTCAAGGTATCCAATGGAATAATTTAATGCATTAAACTGGACACTATGTAGTGCCTCTCTCCCGGAAAGATGAAGAGTTTTGTTCCTTCTGTAAGATTTGGACTCGAGATTCAGAGGGTGCAAATCAGATGCACACGCCTGCTTATCAGCCCCCACAGCAAATGCTAGTTCTTAAATGTTCCTTCAAAAAAGGCTTGATGAAATTTAACCTTCCTCCTTGCAGTCCCAGCACAGCCAGCTCCCCTGAATTCAGTCAGGAAATATGAAGAAAATGAGCCATTTCAGATGTCAGATCCAAAATACGTGCTACTCCCTGTGTAAAAAAGCATTGGGAAAATGATACGGGCCACCACCACTTTTGATGTGCACTGTTTGAGGTGATCTGGGATCTTGTTTGATCGAGGAATGGAGGAAATGTAAAATAAAAGCCCAGAAATCATCAAAAGGAGATCAGAACAAAATCTGCAAATTCATTTGTCTGAAGAGTAAAAAGTTGGGTCAGGCCTTGGCCTATGGTGGCTCTGAACCAGGGCTGATGTTCTGTCGTGCCCTGGAGTCTCATCTGAAGCTACTCTTTGATCTCCTCATGGTGTTTTAAGTAAAGAAGCTGTAGAGTCCATCAGGATCAGGCCATGAGTGTCTGAAGCCAGATTTGGATCTGGACTCTGTGGGTTTGGCTCGTCCCTAGGCAGAAGTGAAAATGTGCTCAGTGGTCTGATCCAAGACTCCAGCAGACAGGTGAGTTGGCTTTGTGCAAAACCACTGCATAATTCTGCGTGATTGGCACCTCTCACTCAGAGAGCCCTGAGCTGCATTAGCCACCAATGAGTGACACTGCCAAAGGCTGGGGGAGATTTGGAAAGAAGTTGGCTCTGTTCAAGGTGGAGGTTCTCTCATTTCCATGAACCCAAACCCACACTGGAATAGAAGTAAAAGAATAAAGCACCTACCCAGCCCCCAACAGCAAGGAGAATGCCATTCGTCTGAAAACAAGCACAAAAACCCCCCTTAATGTGATAATCTTACAATAACTAATTATTTCAATGAACAAACAACACCAAGAAGTATCCTGGAGTCAGAGGCATGAACTTTCAGCTGGTAGGTCAGTGGTAACGTATCTTGTTTGAACAAGTCTGACAAAGATCTGCTGAGCAATATCCACCAGGGCCAGCAGTGCTTGGCTGTCTGCGCTGTGGTGGAGAGATGGACGTGGATTACAGGGTCACTGCTGCTCCACTCGCGCCAGCCAAGCAAAATGAAGCATGGCCAAACCTTCTTCAGCTGATGGCAAGGGGGAAATGCTGAAAAGACCTAAAAATGGCTGCTGTGGGTGAGTTGGAAGGAGATGGTTGCAGTAACAATGATCTGCAGCAGCATGTCCAGCGCTGCAGCCAGCATAACACTGCTCCCAGCCCCCCTTCCTCTCCAACGCCCTCCATGCTGCATTTTAACACGTGCTGCAAAAAATCACAGAGTGTGTCCAGCCCACAGTGGTGTCAGGGGATGTCTGCACCAGAGCCTGCAGAGGAACCTGGATCAGCTGTGAGTGACCTCATCAGGGCCCCTCTGGCCTCAGAACTTGCTTTGCATAACCAGTTTGTAACATTATTTTTGATGCTGGTAAGAGCATTAGCTTTGTGACAGAGCTGAGGGGTCTGAGGCCAGGAAGCTGCTGATCTAAACACAGAACACACCTGCCCTCAGAACCTGGGAAGTCCACAGCAAGTGGATGTGGAAGACAGGGAAGGCTGAGCACAGAGATCACCCGGAGATTTGCACTGTCTTAGGAAATCCTTGCTGCTATCAAGTCCAATTATTAGCAGAATATGAAGGAAAAGGGAGAACAGACAATTAAATCATTTTTTTGTGTTTTGAAGGAGAGTTTTGCTTGGCTGTCATCCTGAAACAGAGAATAAAAGTTTCACTGGATGCACCCGGTACCTTCTAATATTTATTAGCTAAGCTATGAAAATTTCTTGATAAGTTTTCGTGTGCATAGAAATCCAGCCACGTTTTTGAGGGCCAGGTCTTATTTTAGTCATTTCACAAACCAGGCCTGAAGTGAATGAGGTTTTGGCAATAAAACACTTAGATATCACTTAGAGCACCTTAATCCATTTGGAAGATAAAGGTTAGATTATCAGGTCAGCATCAGATAGCTTTTCAAGCAGCTAAGAGCATCCCTCCCCCAGTCACGTGAAAGAACTCATTAAAAGGTGGGGGAATTGAGAAAATGTGAGACCGGAATCATCATGGTCCAGGACCAGGAGGATGTGATGGCTGAGCGTGGCTTCCAATGGTAACTGAAGAAGTGAAGGGATGCTGTGTGGAACAGCTCAGTGATCACAACCAATTAATGCAGATCAATGCTCTTTTCAGTTCCTGGGTGTTGGTTTGGCACTGTGGATGACCCAAGACAGAAATCTTAACATGTTATGAGGGTGGAATGTACTCAGAAGCTGAAGGAAGCCACAAAAAAGGGACTGATACTTCTCCCTTCCTAGCAGTGGCTGATGGCTGATTCCAGTCCTGCTCTTTCTCTACTGCATCCTAGAAAATAGCTTTAAAATTAATCAGATCTTGGACGTCCAGCATGGGTACAGTTCCAGCAAGTAGCTGTTTATTTTATAAGGGGATTTAAATACTGTAAAACTGAATAAAATGCAGGTGTTTCCATTACAGACAAGTGATCCTCGTGTAAGCTCTACAAAGACGTGACTTCCAGATTAAAAGGACTTCGCACTTCTTGTTCTGCCCTGGTGAAGAGGTGGATTTTTGGATCACCCTGGGCAGAATTTTCTTTTGTGTTGTGCAGTCCCGAATTCTACCCTCTGCTCTGCTTGCTCACCAGGGAAAGGTGGCCATGTTGACATCTGCACGGTTTTGTTAACTTGGAAATTTGGCTGGTTAAGTTCAACACCAGATTGCCCAAACACAAATAATTTCCATCTAATGTCTGGAGCCTCCATGCTTTCTGAGAAGGATGGACTCTAATCCCACACTGTGCTACTGTTCAGATGACCCAGTCCAGGCTGCTGCCAAGGGATGCTGGGATTAACCAAAGTAGGAGCACAAATACATGTGAAAAATAGATTTTCACACTGGATTTTGGTAGCAAGGAAAGAATTCCAAATACCTCTTGGAAAGCTTCCCCAATGATCAAACCCAAACCTTCTTGCCCATACAGGATCAGCCTCCTTAAGAAGAAAGATTCTATGGAAAGCCTTACAACAAGGTTTAAGACAATGAACGGAACTTCACCTGTGCTGGTTCACTGACCCCTGATCTACAACGGTAAAAATGAACAGATAGCCAAGGTAATACTGGTTAATTATTAAATATATAATCAGTGTAACCATGCCCTCTAGAGGACTAAGTTTACCTTCATAGAGACAAAACCAACCCTTGGGTCTGAACACTCTTAAAATCTGGGAAAAAGGCATTTTGGATGTTTCCATTCCTTCCACATCTGAATCTAGACATGAATCACGATTTCCTCACTGGCACCATACCCAACCAACCAACTCCCAAGATGGCACTGATAGGTGAGTTTTACCTTTTGTAGCCACCTGGTGTCTCTGGCAAACAATTCATTGAGCTAATCCCCATCCAAGCATCAAAGGTCTGATCCAAGGTTTTAATCTCAACCAAAGAAAAGGTCAGTCTCACACATTCAACTCAACATGTTGAGTGTTAAATGAACAGTGTTCATGTTCTTACCTCCTGCTTTCCCCATACTCCTTTTCTTTTTTTTTCTTTTCTGCATTCACTGGCAATTTCCCCAACTTTCCTTGGTCAGTGTGGTTTACATTCCCAGCTGGCTTGAGCTGCAAAAATGTGAGCAAGCTCCATGTGAGTGCAGTTTGTCTGTGGGGGCCGAGATGGCCCCAGTCAGACGGGGTGCTGGGGGCAGGACCAGTGGTGTCCATGGGGACCCGGCTGCACCACGGTCCTGAAGGAGCCAACAAATGCTTGAGGAGTTATTTTTTGGCCTGAAACATCCACATTTTGAGATCAGAACCCACTACTGTGAGCGTGTGAGCCACAAACAAGCAGCTGGGTGCCAGCTGCTTTGGAAAACAAACTCTGGAAAGGAACAGGGGAAGGCTCAAAGATATAAGGGGAAGCGACAGGAAGGAAGTTCTTCCTTATCAGTCCAGGAGGTTTCTGGGCAGAACCAGCCCACGGAGGCAGGGCTGGAGTGTGGCTGCTGTCCAGGCTGTCGAGGGACAAGCTCACAACAGGGAGGTCTTGCACTTGCTCTCTACCAGAGAATATTTTGACATCTTTTCCGTGGCACCTTAGCTTGTGTCCCAAGGCACAAGCTCCCCACGTGTTTAAGGACAGAGGTATTTGGAGTGCAGCTGCAATTCAGTAGTTACATTGAGTAAACCCGAAATAGTTGGTATGTGGGATTTTCGGAGGCTGCACCATCAGCTTTGCCTTTCCCATTGAGCCGTTGGGATGTAAGACACCAAATATGCCACAGCTGTCAGATGTCGGTTTTCAAACCCACTCCGGGGATGGTTTTTTTTTCTTTCTTTTTAAATCCCACTTTATGGTATTCTTTTTTTTCCTGACTTTTCTCTCAGTACAAGAATATGTGTTTTTTCCCTTGGTTACTTTGACTCTGCTGACCTGGTTTCTTGCCTTCCTTTGGAAATGTTGAGGTGTCTCAGCGATGGAGAGGATGAATCAGTGAACATCCAGCGGGTCTGGGAAAGCCACAGCAGAAAGGAGCGTGTGGGGAGCAGAGAGGATTGCGGAACCTTTGGAAACAGCTTGGCATTGGAGGGTTCTGTCATTTCCCTTTTCTCCCTGAATTTTCGTTAGCAGCCGGCATTGCTGCCCTGAGCAGACGCTGCCCTTTCTCTCCGTGCAGGAAGACCTTGTGCCCAGTTTAAAGGACGACACTCAGAACATTTCAGTGGCAGCTGAAGAACACACAATATACAACGTACACACAATATACTGCTCTGGGCCTGTGGGGAAGAAGGATGATTTGCTGTGAGGGTGCAGATCTGGCTCTCACAGAGGGCTGAGCAGGGAGGCACCCAGGTTTTAATTCCCTCTCAGAAACACCAAATGCCTCATTTTGGGATCCTCCTCTGCCATTCACTGCTTGGTCCCAGCCTTCTGTGGTTACAGTCATTGGCTTCAGCAGCAGTAAACACGCCTGAGAAACGGGCAGGGGTTTGGAGATAGTTCATGAAGTGAGAAAACAGCCACCTTGGTCAAGTGAATTATATGATGTAAAGGGTATTGAACATTTGGCACACAAATATTGAATCAATGCAGAACAATGTAAGACAATGATCTAATTAATGAATTTTTCAATTAAAATAGAGGATGTAATCTTTAGACACCTCCCTACCAAATGTTGGAAGTAATATTCTAATATATTTGTTATTCTTTTTTTCAAGCCTTTTCCAGAAAAACAAGTGAATGAAGTATGATTTAGGTGAAAAACATTCCCCAGTATTAAACATCCTGTGTCTTGGCCCTGGGGCAGGGGTGCACAGCGATTGAAGGATTTTGAGTCATCCTCCTGATTTCAGCCAGGTCAGTCATATCTCAGCCTAAGCTCGGCCATAAGGACCATGTGCCATCAGATTTTTTATTTCCACCAAGAGGAGCTGGTTCACGCTCAGATTTCCAAAAGATCTGTCCATTAAACCAATCTCCATCCCCGTACCCAGAGCATTTGGAAAGTGCTGTATAAAAATGCAGGCAGACTATTGCGAACAGGTTTTATTTCTGCTACAATCAGTTGAATCTGAATCAAATGAATGGGCCTGTTGGAACAAGGACTGAAAACCAAGAGTGTAGGAGTTACGTAAAGTAATAGTAGCACTGCTGGGGTTGAGTAATGTTCTAGACCCTTCTCTGAAAGGGGTAAATATTTTTTGAATTCTGAATGTTTGATACAACTACAGTGACTGACATTCTGGTTTTACTGCATTACTAAATCACATTATAAATGAAATTTAAAGGTAGTTAACAAAATAATCTTTATGTCAAATGGGTGAAATGTGGGTTCACCCTTGGAGGATGTCATTCTTTGGTTTTGTAGTGTCCCTTAAAGGCTAATATAAAAGAAAATTAAATTAATTTCATGCTCACCACCTTTAAATTGCAGAAGTGAAAACCTTTCAGGACTTGCCAATTACTAAGGAAACTTCATAGCTGGATTATTCCCAAATTGCACACCCTTTATTTTAACCACTAAAGGCAAACACATGGTTTTGATGGGTCGTAAAAGAACAGGTTGCTTTTTCAGGATTGAAAGAAGCTGTAATTACTTCCCTTGTTTGGTGACTTCCTGATTTACTTAGGTTGTTATGGGTGATCCCATTCTGCTGAGGTAATTGGAGCTGCTGGAGTGCAGTCGATGACCTGAGGGAATGACCAGTGGCTTTTCAGTCTGGGTGACTTGCACCTAATGAGTGGAGTTGTGCTTCCCAGGAAACCAGGACACTCTAACTGCCCTAAGTGCTCAGTTTGTGTACTTTAGAGGCTTATGTTTCACAGCCCAAGCAAATTATGCCTCTGATTTTCTGAAACCAAAATAAGTCAGCTCCAGATACAGGGAAAATAAAGGTGTTTTCTTCAGGCAGGAATAGGAGAAACAGATCTCACCAGGGAGCTGAGCCTCAGGTATTTCTCCAGACAACCAAATGCTGCCACACCAACCCAAGGAGGTGGCCAAGAGTTCTCAAACTGGTTCTTGTCTGTAACATGACACATAATAAAACACGATCTATAATGAAACATGGTTTCAATGAGGGCTTGCGTGGTTGCAGTGGGTGGGTTACTCTGGTAAGAACTGAACTACCTGAGGGTTAGAAATGAAACCACGTTAGTTTTCGAAGGCCAGCACAGACTGGGGGAGGGCATTGTGCCTGACTCATCCTTGGAGGAGAGAGAGCTGCATGCAGTTGTCCTCTCTACAGGACCCCTCAGCCGAAGTCCCTTCCTTCCCAGCAGATGACACAGGCAGCCAGCCACCAGCTCAGCTGTGCTCCCCACAAAAGGCATTTTTGGCACTTGGCAGTGCCTTGCTTTAGCTGTAGCTGCTGCTTGTTTTGGGTTTTGCACAGTTTTTCAGATGTGTGATACTACCTTTCTGTTCAGGACAGAGCTGGACTGTTGTGTGCTGTCTGAAGTTGGGATACACGACACAAACCCGTGGTGCCTGACCCAGGGTATCCTGGATCTCAGGAGTTTTGGAACTCATGCTGTCTTGGCTTGTTGTTGCGTGGAGCTCAGTGCTCCAAGTGAATTGATGGGAAGAGGTAAAATCGGCCAGCTCCGAGGATGAAAATCCTGTGTCCTGAGTCACACCCAGCTTTTCCTGAATGACCCTGGGATAGCCTGGTGGATCTGTCCAGGTCTGAAGTATTGTAAGGGATATGAGTACACAGAGGAGGTACAGTGAGATAAACACCATTTACAATACTGTGTAAATTCAGTTTACAACACCTTAGTCTGTTACTCAGAGAACAAAAGCTCACGTACGGGGAAAAGCCAAGGGCAAAGACCAAGGGGTAGCTCAGATGGTGGTGGTGAACAACTAAATTAATCTCCCAGTAACCCAACCCCAGATTCATAATCCCTGCTAGGTCACACATGAGGATGTGAGTGTGCCAGGAGAGCCCAAAATCCAGGCCTCAGCATCTATGAACGGATGTTAAAACACCAACCAGGAAAGAGCTGGCCCATGGGATGCCTTCAAAGTGGCCAGAATTTGCTAACACCTGAAGTACCCAAATCTTACAGCATCCTAATTTCAGAAGTTATTTCAATAGATACCTTCCTCACTGCAAGGGACTGCAGGCATTTACAGCTGAGACTCCCCAGCACCTGCTGGCACCAACAGAAGGTCTCACATCCGGTATCCAGATGTCCTGCACAGCTGGAAAAGGCACAGAGAACACAGAATCCTCCAGAAGCCACCATGGAGGGCAGTCCTTGGAGACACAGGTGGCCAGTTCATCATGGCAAAGGCTCACTCCCTCATCTTCTCAAAGCTCAACTGAAAACCTTTCCAAAATACTGAAAAACCTGGACATTTCTTTAAAGCATCCTAACAGTTTGAGCCTTCCCAACCAAGCCACATTTCCAGTGGCTGGCACACAAACTAGATGCAAGATCATCCACTGTAACATTTTACATCAAAATGTAAAATGAAAAAATTAAAATTAGTGATTGAAGAGAGGCTTCCTAAGGCAGGGAGCTCCAGGGGCCTTTGTTCAGCTGAACAACATCACCACCAAGGACTTAGAGATGATCTGAAGAACAAATTCTTTTAATTCATTATGGATTCTGATATCCATTGAGAGGGAAGGAGAAGCAGAGCAACTGCTGATGACACTGAAATAACATTTAGAGAAAGCAGGAGCTAAAGCAGAAACCTGAGCCTGAGCCTGGGAGGACACACGCGCCTCGGAGCACACGCAGTGGGGTGAGGGGGGAAACTTAGAAAAGTGATAATGCAGAGACAGATAATAAATTATAATTTGCAGTGCTGTGTATCAGGGCAAAAGAATCCTATCTATTAATTGGGGCATATCAGATTTCTTTCTATGAGGTAAAAAGGCACGTCCAGATCCCCCCCGTCCCCCAGGGACTGTCAGCACCACCAGACCCCACACCTCCAGACCCCAAACTCGGCACGTGCCAGCACGTGGAGGTGAGGCTGGGAGTGAAGATGCCACCCACAGACTCCAGCTTTTGAAAGCAGAAATCTGCACATCTGACACTGATCAAACTCTCAGAGCTCATTGCCATTAGAGCTCCCAGCCTGGCCAAGAGCTGGGGAGGCAGAGCTGTCCTGGTCTCCGGGATGGACTGTGGGACACCAGTGCTGTGTGTCAGATCCTCCTCTCGTTTCAGCTGGAAAACTCTCCCACCTCCCCTTCCCAAGTCAAGCAACCTTATGGGAAAGCAATGTCCAAACAGAATCTGGGAAGGGCTGACACATCAGTCCCACGTGGGTGAGCAGAGTTATTTGGGTTGGAAAAGACCTCCAAGATCATCAAGTCCAACTGTTAACCCAGCACTGCCAACCCACCCCTAAACCACGATCCCAGGTGCCATATTTATACAGCTTTTAAATCCCTCCAGGGATGGTGACTCCATCACTGTCCTGGGCAGCCTGTGCCAGGGCTGGATAACCCTTTAGGTGAAGAATTTTCCTCTAATATCCAATTAGGGATATCCAGTCAGGGATGTGCTGTGTAACTTGAGCCCATTTCCTTTTGTCCTGTCTCTTGTTCCCTGGGAGCAGAGCCTGACCCCCACCTGGCTGCACCTTCCTGTCAGGGAGCTGTGGAGAGTGAGAAGGTTCCCTCTGAGCCTATGGAGCCTGCAGACATCCACTGCAGCCCTCCAGTTAGGTGACTCATCCCATCATGTTTCCATAAGTAATTAGTGACCTTAAAGGATGACGTTTGGGATTATCTTGTTTGGTTGCTGTAGAATTAACAGCTGAATTTATCAGCTCCCAGGGTGAGATGTAAAAAGCTACTGGAAAATCCATCAGGTCAGCAGTTACCTGGGATCTTTGTGGCCTTCAAGGAGACAGCCATCACCAGCTAGGCCAGCCAGGGCCCAGGCTGTGCCCAGAAGAGGCACGGCACTGTCCATGGGTGGCACAGCCTGAGCCCTCCAGGACAAACAAAGGCTTGGGACAGAATCCTCCTCCCTTTACAAACCTCCCTGAAGGAACAGGCACCACTGCAGCATCCCTGGGGGAGCTCCCAAGTGAGGGAACAGATGCTCTCTGCTTCCCTGCCCACCTCCCCTCCAAACTGATCTGCCATGCCCAGAAAGCAGAGTATGGGAGATGATGATTAATAGCTTTGTTTACTTTTTCCTGATCTGTTATAACAGGCAAGGAGATAACATTTGTTGAAATACAGATCTGTCATAAAAATAAGCAACCAAAAATACAAGTAAAACAAAACAGTCTTCATGTCTTAACTTTCCAGATGTAAGTTTCTGAGTTCCCACTTGGGTTGTTATTATTATTATTACTACTATTACAATAATAATAGGATTCCCAGTCATGGAGTGAGACCAGCACTCGTTTAGAAGCACAAGACTGGAGAGCAGAGGTGAGTGCAGCCAGCCAGGGGAGCAGATGTTGCCTCGCCTGCTTTTTTCAGCATGCTGAGCTCTCATAACCACCACGTCCACCGGGGACCCTCGGGGAGGCCAGGCAGGCTGGGGGGAGCCTCACTGCGCAGGGGACTCCAAATCCTCCTGTAGTCACTGACTCTGAAAGGCTCAGCCACACAGAAAGGAGGAGGAGGAGGCTCAGGAGCAGCCTCAAACCTCTTTAAGGAATGTCCCATCCCTCTGTTGCTTTCCCTCCAAACGTGGGTTTAAACTGCAGGGTCTGGAGCCAGGCTCAGGTGGTTTTGGTGCTCAACTTTCCCCCCAGACTTGGATCAGTTTAAATTTAGGGATTTGGTCCCTGATTGTCAATGAGAAGGGCTTGCTGCAGACTTTGGATCTGAATTCAACCCTTCCCAAACTTGTGTGGGAATGCTCGGACCCATCTCTATTTGTCTTGGGTAGGGGAGTCGCTGTGATGCTCTGCAGTGGAACTTTCCACCAGCAACAACACGAGAGACAAAGAGCTCATGCTCTGACCTTTATGAAACTATTCCTTAACAAAATTTACTCAAGTAAAGAATCCACAGTCCTCTTTGGTTTTAGTCATTTAATTGATACGGGCATAAAATATTTTGCGTTGTTTTAATAATAGTTTGGTTTTCTGCTATTTAAAAAAAAAAGTTCATTTCTCCGAACATATTTTTAGCAAAAATATTTTGCTTGAACTTTTTTCCTCTGCCTTCAAAGGCTGCTGCACAGTTCTGGGGTGCTAAATACTAAACTCACATTCTATCACTCCATCTCCTCCCATTTGGATGGTAATCACAGGATCTTGATGCCAAACTCTGGAAGATATTTTTTCCAGCAGCAGCATCTGGCTTCTTGGCAGACCCCGCGAGCAGTTGTGTTGGCAGCAGTGGGAGCTGCCTGAGTCTGTCATGTGTTTAGGCTGCTGCAGAGCTGTCTGAACCGCCTTGTTGCCTTAGACACTGTGTTCTGCTGACTTCCATCCTGCTCTGATCAATTTGTACTCTCTGGTAACGGAGCTGTGCCGATCCTGACGGCATCTCTGCAGAGTTTCCCCAATCAAGAATAATAACGGATGTTTGTGGAGCTCTTTTCAGCCCACCAGGGCCCAGCTCCTGCTCCCGCAGGCGGAAACTGCTCCCTGACCTCTGTGGAGGGATTGGTTTGTGCTGGATCACGGGAGCCTCGGGCCAGCAGGAGATCCTCGAGGGCCAGGCCCGCTCCACTGCCCTGCCCCCTGGCAGGAGCTCTCTGACTGATTCCTGTCACGGGCAGAGCGATCCTCCCTGCGAACCGACTCACGCAGCTCGTTCCAGGAGCCCCGTTCTGCCTCCCGAGTACCCTCGGTGTCGTGTTCTGGTGAGGGCAGTGGAGGGATCCCCACTCCTGCTTCACAGCCTGCCGGTGGAAAACCTGGCAGCTGACTTCCTTCCATGCTAGAGATAGATAGCAAAATACAGAGGAGTAAAGAATGGATCCATTTCCTGCAATGCAAATACTTCCACATAATTCCTGTTTCTGGAGAAAATGCATAGGAATAAAACCCCCTCTGCTCAGCTGTACAAGCCCTGTTAAACCTGAATTTCTCTCTTGGTTTCATCCACTCAAAAACCCACCAGGGTGCTCATCCAGCTCTCCAGACTGTGATTAAATCTTTGCCTTCCTGTTCCCATTGCTGGAAACCACTGCTTTAAGAGGCCTGTTTCTTTAGATATGCACTTTTCTTCCATAGGCTCAACATTTTATGGGAGGATGAAGAGTTTATTTTATGACGTGGTTGTTAAGGATTTCATTTTGCACCAGAAAGGCCCTGAATGGAAATGCTGAAGCCCAGAATTCTACCTGTGGCTCAAAATGGCTTTGATTTACAAGGTCAGCATTTTGTTGAGGTTTTAACACTTATTCCAGATTACCAGCCTTGTTTAGTTCTAAGAGCACAGGTCCAGAAAGGTGCAAATTGGTCCAGAAGGGAAGGGTGAGGCTCTGTTCTAAACATATGAAAATATTAATAATAACAATAATAATCATCATCATCATCATCATCATGATCTGTCATCATCATCAGGATGAGTGCAGTTTATTGTGTCAGCTCTTGGTCAAGACTACAGAAACCTCTGGTGAGTCCTGATCTCACAGGACCTGCTGTGTCTGGCTTGATGGCCCAAGACTTCAGCTCTGAGGAGTGATGATGCTCTGTGACCAAGTGTGAGCTTCCAGGACAGGACAGAGTGCCTCATGCTGTTGAAATGCAACTGAAAGTTGTAATTTAGACATTTTTCCACAGTGTTATTGCTTGTCCAGGTTGTAATGAAGTACTGACATCTGTAGAAAAGTACTCTTTAATGCATCTCAGAGAAAGTTGGTTTTAAGTTGAAAGAAGCACTTGTGAGAGCCGGGGGTGCCCCCAGGTTCCTCCCCTTGAAGGGGTGTGTTAGAGGGCTGCCGTGGAGTCCTCAGGTACAGCTCAGGGTCACAGCCCCTCCGAGAGCTCTCAGGAGGAGCGAGGACTGGAACCACCACACAGCGAAGCGTGCCAAGCCCCTCTTCCCCTGTTTCCCTCACAGCATCCTCGGGAAGTACAGTCAGGAGATGGAAAGAGGCAGAATCCTTGATTTGGGTTTCACGGGGTCTCTGTGGCAGCAAAAAGACACACGACAGGTTCTGTGATGCTTCAGCGAGGGCCTCTAGCCCTGACCAATCCCTCCTGCACACCTGCAGCACACGCAGCACCCCACAGGTGGGAGTTTCTCTCTCCCTTCTGCTCCCACTGCCTCTGCTTGACCAAACTGCACCCCAGTGACCAGGTGGGTGTCTGCTGGGGAAAATGCCGAGTGAAGATGAGTGAGCATTTCAAGATTTCATAGCCTTTAGGAAATTGCAATAAAAATTGTTTCAGAAACTTGCTGAAAGCAGCAGGAAGATGGATCCTGCTGCGTATGGAGACATTGTGTGAGCACAGAATCACAGAGATGAAAAGCAGCTTCTGTACAAGAAAGAGTGTCTTCCCTTGCAGGAATCAGGGAGGCCTAGTTGTGCCTGGGATGGTTACTGCAGGTCACTGTGGGGCATCCCAAAGACAGTTCTGTGATGGGATTTAGCCCCTCTGGGCACAGCTCTCGGTGCTGGAATTGATGACTTGCCAGATGTGAGGTATTTTGGCCTTGATGACATCTGTAAGTCACCCTCCAAACCCGCTGCCATCAGTGGGATGCTGAGGCTCGGCACTGAAAGCCAGAGGCTCAAACCACCCCAAATCCCTGTGTAAGAGGGAGCCAGGAGCTGGCCCAGCAAGGACCCTATGGATTCCACGGCATCTGCAAGGAGAGGTCACTTGTGTGCTTGCAAGAAAAGAGACTCCTCCTGCAAGTGGCGGCCACCAGGATGGAGCAGGGTCCGAGGGACCAGCCCTCCCTGTCCAGCATCCCCCCACGCAGGAACTGACCCAGCCCCTCTCCTGCGCTGCCTCTCCTGGGCTGCCCCTCCTGCCCCTGCTTCCCTGGAAAACCGCAGCCAGGGGAAGGAAATCCACCTGCACAGATCTCCTCCCTGGGAGTATCTGCAGGTCCTTCAATGCTAAGGTCAGTTGGGAAGCTGGAATTAAGAAGTCAAAGTTGTGAGAGCACTGTCTGGTCAAGGATCATGCCAGGAGTAGCTCTGGCTTCCTGCTCCTCAGGGGAACACCGTGGCCCAGCATGTGGTGAGAGTGTCTATCCCCAAGATTTTCCACAAAAGCAAAACAAAACCACGCTGCTCCAGCCCCAAAGCTGATTTCTATACAGAGACATTTGAAAAGCTTCTTGTGGTTTGACAGAGTGTTTAAGAAGAAAACAAAACAAAAGTTTGGACACGACTTGTCTTGTTTATTTATGAAGTCTGAATTGGGAATTAATTTTGTTTCCCCTGCTTTTATATTCCCTTCTGCAGCTCTGGCATGGCTGAGGGATCTGTGTAACTATCTCCAAAAGATCACAACGTATTGAATTCAGGAACGAGTTTGTTCTTGTTTATTTACCAGTTGAATTCACCATCCCTAATTTCTCAGCACTTGCTGAGCTATGACAATATCCAACCGTGTAAATTCTGGACGTTTCAGGATGTCTGAACGAGACCCCTGACTCAGACTCACTTCCAGGCAGTTTTGCTGACATATGGATTCAGAGACAGCTGATCAGGTTTCAGACTTTTTCAGTTCTTTCTCTAAGATCAACACACATGCCAGACATTTTGTGATTCACTCATCACTAATAAACAGTCATTTTCCTCTTGCAAAACGTCATTCTCCTGCTGTTCCCAGCCCCTATCAGAAATGCTGCTTTAATAAACTCAGCTCATGCGTTTTGTCTGGATTCCCAGGAGTTCCTCCAGGGCTGATTTTGGATCAATATATTTAATTTGTTTCGTGGGATAGAGGAACATTCCTTCCTCATAGATGCGGTTTATATGTGTCTATGCATTCTGCGAAGGAGAACATAAGTCATTTAAGGAGCCAGCTTAGGAAATGTAAGGAACCACATTAAGAATTTAGGGAGATGGATTACTTGGAGGGATTCCTTTAAGACCCAATGGAAGATATTTTGTTGAAAACGTTTATGAAGAACTAGCCCATGAAGCATCTCAGTGTATTCCCAGAAATTCCAGGAATGTTTAATCAGATATTTAGAATTTCCAATATTAACCAGAACTGTTGCCAGTGGAAAGTTGGACTTCTAGCACAAGATTTTTGAGTTATTAAGACAGATTTGCTTGTTGTTAAAAGGTGTTACTTCCCGGAATTCTGCTATGGAAGGGCTGGAGAAGGAACAGCTCATGGCAGTTGTGGATTTTATGGATATCCAGTAATTATAACCAAAATCTCAAGATGTACACTTCGGTTTTACTCAACACCAGAGAAGTGCCAAGGCGAGGCTCTGAAGGGAACCCAAGGGATCCACGTCACTCCCATTGAGTCCGAACCTTTCTGGTTCATGTGTCTCCAAACGTCTTCTGGAAATCCCAGCTTGAATCTCAGCATTTGAAAGGTTTTCAGTGGAGCAGCTGGGTCCAGTGAGGCACCTCTGCTAAGAGCTGTGAAGGGCTGAACACTTTCCACTGCCTTTTTTCCATGGCAGTAAAGCAAGGTCAGCTCTTCCCAAGAGCTGCTCGACCACGCTCAGGATCAGGTATTTGGACAAGAAATGGCTTTTGCAATTATGGGTCTGGCCTGGGCAGGAGAAGGGCAGAGAACCCAAGAGAAATCCTCACTCCACTGACATTGATCAACAACCTGCTGTGCCTTCCACTGAACAAAGGTTTTGTGCAAATACCTGTGAGTTTCCCAGCCTCGGAAAGTGCCCGATGTCCTTTCACACAGCTGACACAGGTTCAGGCTAAACCTTGCTTACCCACCTGGGCAGGTTCACTCTTCCATTTAGTCAGTGCTTTGGGTCACCATCAAGTCTTTGCAAATTGAGAGAAAAGCCTTTTTAAGAATCCCATCATCTTTCGAAGTGGGCCTGGATTATTCTGGCAATGCAGCTTTCCAAACCTGCACTCCTGAAAGGCTCAGAGCAATAAACCTAGCACAAGTACAGGACAGGTGGGCATTTACCACCTAGAAATACAAGCAGTGCACTGATCTCTCTCTCCCCTCCCTGTGGGCAATCCGGGGGTTTTACAGCTTTGCTGTGGAGGGCGACTGAGATGTCAAATAGATCCTGACTGAGGGATGAGACAAAGCCAGAAGGATGCTGGACCACAAAAAAGGCACAAGCAGACAGAGCAATGAAAGCCAGCAGGCCTGCTTATCTGGCACAGACTTCCAGTTTTGCCAAATCTTTTCCTACCTACCAGGCACCTCGGGCCATCCTCAGGCCCCAGGCTGAAGCCAACAGCTCTGCAGTGCGGGGCCAGGTGACAAAGAGGCAGCAAAAGGTGGCACATGGCACTGACGCAGAGAAGGCTCTTGTTCCCTGGAGGGGAGAGGTCTGCAGCTTTTGCAGAAGCACATGAACATCTATGTAGAAATGAAGATTTCTTTTTAAAAAATAATGTAGCTGAAAGTAGGAAAAAGTATTCTCACAGTAACCTGTTCACAGGCACTGGCTAATTTAGCATCAAATCCCATACTCTCCCGGGCACTGCTGCAGAGGAAGGTATTTCCTGAAGAGCTCGTTTCAAGTTTCATTCATAGGTACTGTCTAAAATTAGGTCCACCGCTTTCATTCAAGTCCAATTCCTTTGCCTAGTGCAACATTTTTAAGAAACAGAAACTCAGCTGAATGTGCTCCATCATCTGCCCTGTTCCCCGGAGCTGGCAGAGGGCTGCACGTCCTACCGAGGGATGCCCGAGAGCTGGGCTGGCAGCAGGGGCTCCTAAAGCTGTGGCTAAATGCAAGGTATCCACTTTTATGGGAGATCCCAGGCTCCACGGAGAAACAAACCCTCCCTCTGACTGCAGACAAAGAGATGGAGATGGAGGCAAACAAATGCTTGGTAGCCAAAGTCTGACCTGTGAGCTGGGCTCGGGTGGTGGAGCTCTGAATTGTGGCCAGAGGATGCTCTTGCCATGATCACGTGGAGCTGAGAGCCTTGGGAAGCACCGAACTGCACATCCCACGCTGTCACCACAGAGGATCTGCAGTTCTGGTTGAGGCAAACTGCAAAATCCCTGAGAGGGAAGGCTTGACACACCAACACCCTCACAGCACCTTGGATTTATTTTCACCTCAGCTCAGTAACTTCATCCACAGCCTTTGTGCTCAGAGATAATTTTCATGTTGGAGTCTCTCACGTGGGTGTGAGTGGCACCATGCCCTGGACGCCGTCCCCTTCCCACACTAAGGCGGGTCAGCACAGGTAACCCTGATGGCCGTGGCCACCTCCTGTGAACTGGGCACCCCAGGGTGTGCCTGCAGGTCTCCCTGCCCCAGCTGGGGCCTTCCCACATGGCACAACATGGAAAGGAAGAGCTCAGACCTGGATCCTTCAAAGCTGGTTTGGTGCTGCCAGAGAGGGAAGCCCCCAGGCTCCTTTGGTGCTGAGCATTAGGGGTTCCCACGTTGCGTCCCCAGTGTGGATGTGGGATGGGGGAATCCAGCCACGGCAGGTAGGTGATGCAGCGTGCCCAGGACCACAATAACAACACCAGAAATGCAAGAAAATAACCCTGGGGTGTTCCAGCTCCCCGCCCAGGCCAGCTGGGCCCTGACTCAGGCAGCTGGCACTCGCTGAGGGACAAACGTGCTCTGAGGCCAGGCATGGCCACAGCGGCAGGAGGCACAGACTGCTGGCAAACAGACAGAAAACAGGCCCTTTCTTTGGCAAAATCCGAGAGAGAGAGCAAGCTGCACATTTTTACCACTCGTTAATTGTTTTAAAATCCATCTGACAACAGCTGCTAAATAATTTAGCATTTTGACCCATATGTCTGAAGCAACAAATAACAATAAATAAAATGCTGCCTGGGAGGGGAATGGTGCCTGGGAGCTCCAGCATTGCAGTGAACACTCTGCACCACCCACAGCTCCTGGCAGGGATCAGGCAGCACTGAGGGAAAGGCCCTCCTTGATGTCTGGGCTGAGCTCCCCTGGCCTGTCCCGTGTCACCCAAGGGAGGAGCGGTCAGTCAGGTCAGCTGCTGAGGCTCTTCCATGATCATGGACTTTGTCCTGCCTCCTGTGAACACCTCTGAGGATGGCACTCCTGCCTGTGCACGCACTTGCTTCACAGAAGAACTAGCCCATGAAGGCTATCTAACCCATGATATGAGAGGGAGCCAAAATTATTAGTGCAAACCAGAGGTTTAATTTCAACTGGACAAAGTCATTTGAGGTTTTTGACCTGAATATCGGGTCAAAGCCCTCGGTATCAGCTCCCAAGCACTCGCAAGTGGGACGTTCCTGGGGAAACCCCAGGGCCAGGACGGACAGAGCACGCAAGGATAAGACGTAAGGAACTATTCCTGTTCTTACACTCGAGGCCTTCCAAACCACGCAGCTGGGAAAGGTGCAGCCCACAGCAGGGCTGGCCCCAGAGCCTCGTCGTGCGTCACACCAGGCCTCCTGCCCTGGCTTTGTGTGGAGATTCAGGCACCAGTTGGACACAGCCGAGCGTCTGCTTTGTGGGGAATGTGTTTCTCTTGCATTTAACTTGAGATTTGAAAAGCTCTCGCCTCCCTCCTCCCTTCCTCCTGGAGGCTCATGAATCACAGAGCCGCCAGACGAGTGAGTCACCCAGCCAGCTCCTGGTCAAGCGTGCCAGCCTGGGAGGCTCTTCTGGGATCGAATGAGAGCGGGCCGGCTTTGTCGGTGACTGGCCATGTGTTGAGGCGCAGGAACCGCTCCTAGGGGTCATCCCCATCCTCTTTGTGAGCTGCTGCTGTCAGGTTGTAATTGCTCTTTTGTCAGGAAAACTTGTGAACGTATAAAGGGAGGGCAGTGGGGAGAGGCTGGGGGGCTTCTGAGGAAGGGCAGCTTCAGAGGCTTCCCAGGACGGCGCTGGCAGCCGGGGGAATTGTTCTCCAAGGTCTCAGTTCATTGAGCTTGAACTTCCAAGCGCAGCCGGCGCATCCCTCGGCCTGTGAACCCGCCCGAGGGCTCGGCTCACAGCCCCGGGAGGGTCCCCCGGCCCTCTCAAAGGCTGCCCCGGGCCCCAGCAGCTCCCCGGCCCTGCAGGTGCCCCAGCCCAGCGCTGAAACCCACAATTAAGGCTCTCTGGTGGTGAGCACTGGTACAGACCACACACAGTTTAATAACTGGAAATATGGCAGGCTGAAAAACAGTCGCCTCAATTTATTCCGGAGTAGGAAACTTAAAATCTGCCACCAGCTTGTCAAAATCTTTTTTGTTGTTGTTGTTTTCCTTTTGGAAGAAAAAAAGAGAGAAAGTAGCTGGGGTTCCAATTCTCCCATGTCAAAATGCACACTGGGGTCCTGTTCAGTCATTCAAAGAGAGTCTGATCTCCCTAGGAATCATCTGTTTCATTATCACTCAGTTTGGCATGGACTCTGCTCCCCTTCTCTCCTGCTCCAGGAATGACCACAGTGGGCAGGTGACACATACAGATATAAAGAGGGACGAAGGAAATGGAAAGAGGCCACTTGCAACCAAATTTCCAAAAGTTGTCAGCAATTTGAGCTCTATCCTCAAACAATTGGGGATATGTGAAAATGTGGCCCCAACCCTCTCCTCTCTGTGAAAATCCAACCTCTGAGTCTTACAAGTGAAAATAAGCAGACGAGGGGTTTGTTATTTGGTTATGTTTCTCTTCTAAGGGGTCTCACCAGCAAGCAGCCCCTGGGATCTTCAGGAATTTTAGCTGCTTCTGTGAGCTGAGGACCCATGCCAGCTTGTTTTCACTGTAAGGTCAGACTGCATAAGCTGACATGTTTAAAAGAAACGAAAGGAAGATTGTTTGTTTGCTTGTTTGTTTGTTTGTCTGCGAATGTGATAAAGCCTTGGACCTTCCAGAGAGCTGTATGGACGATAAAAAACACAAACAGGTTCAGAAATGACACAGTAACATACCCAGAGATGAAGGCTTTGCCCACTGCTGGGAATGTGGCTAAACCTCTGCATCCACCTCTCTCATTGAAAGCAGTGCCTTAAGCACCTTGCATTTCCCTTAAAAGATTTCCCAGCCCTTAAATCCTGAGCCTCCACATCAATAATACTGTGAGAATGATCAGTGCTGTACTCCTGGCACACACCACACCACTGGTGATTTCTGCCTCTTGTTGCTTAACATCCACTGACAATTATTCACCTCTCACTCCCTCACTCCAAACGAACCTTTAGGAAGCAAAGGCCCCCCCATCACCTGAGGCATAGACTGAGCCAGATCTGCTTCACAACCCATTCCATCACAATCCTGTGCAAAGGAAGAGAAGACATCAAGAAAAAAATGTTGCTATGAACTGATTTACCTTAAAACCCATGTAGTGTGGAAGGTGACAGGAACTGGGATGAGCTTGGCCCTGCTGTGTCTCTAACACCACTTTGGTTGTCCTGTTCTTTCACGCTGCATCACAGAGGCCGTCTCAGGAGTCCCATGGAAGGTCCTGGATTTACACTCATGTATTACCTTCTCAAGTCTTTGGCTGTAGAGATTCAGGAATGTTCCAGAAATGTTGCACCTTAATAAATTTCTGTCAATGTTTCTAAAATGACAGTGAAAGATTTTCAGCTCCAGCCATGTTCTCTAAGCTTGATTTTCTACAAAGGAACATCTTTCTCCTTTTTTTTTTCTCCCCATTTACTGTAAAACTCAAGGTCAAGGAAGGTTTGATAGCTCTGGGATTAAGCATTTATGAAGACAGAGCTCTGCACACAAGCCAAATAAAACTTGCTTTTAAATAAGGAATACTTACCAGGGAAACTTCTTCATGGTGCCCGCTCCTGTCTAGTGCTGAACTGCTCTTTTCAGTGTGAGTGCTTGTTTTACCTTCATTTACACACACAAAACCATGGCAACAAGGAAATACTACAGTGGCATTAATAGGGATGTCTGCCTGCTTTCCATTGACCTTTTGCTTGGGAAAAGGAAATAATCAGAGCCTCAGCTGATATTGAAGAAAATCAGACTTAACAGTGCCTAACAGAATATCTGCCTTGAAGCATCCTCTAGCATTTCTTCAGAGATGTTTATGGAAGCTCATGGACACGGACTGTACCTTCCTGATACCTCCCTTCTGAAAAAAAGCATAGAAATGTCAAGAAAACAAAATTACAGAGATGTGCAAAGATTTTTCCAGGGATCACAGCATTCCAACTTTTTCAAGATCCTTTCAGGGCTGAAATTCCACAGCAAACATCTCAGCTTCTCATTAGGGTCTATTCAGGAGCAGGGAAGGCTGCAAGAGCCAAGAGACATCAGCTCAGATTAAGACCCAGCGTTTAGGGCACTCTTGCAGAAAAACTCCCTTGTCCCATTTCAGGCAACAGTTTGAAAGATGTGCAGCTTCTGCTGCTGTAAAATCATCCCCAGCTCTCTGAGGAGGAGGGTCTTGGTTTTATCCAAATTTACTGGCACTGGTGTTGTACAACGTAATTTGCTTCATCTCCTGTCTGCAGCTCTCCCCCGCAGCTGTTGTTTCCTCTGCTCCGTGCAGGAATACTTGGGAAGAGACACTGCCAGCCATATACCAAATATATAGATACAAAATTTGAAAACTATCATCTCTTCATATTCTAATGGGAAAATAACAAATGGAAAAAAACCCAGGTTATTGGTGAATGTCAAGTGGATCAAATATCCTATTCTTTAATTGTACTACTGAGCTCAGAGTGGGCAAAGCTTCTGTGTAGCTTTGGACATGAAAGTAAAGCAAAATGTTCTGGAGGGAAAGGAGACAAAATATTTAGGAATTTAACTTATTGCAGCTGGTGACTGATACACTGAATTAACTGAGAGGAGAGGCATCATTATGAAATAAAAGTGCTCTTGCTGCCCTTGAGCTGAATCTCTTCAGGAGCAACAGAAGCACCTCCAGAACATTTCCTGGATACTGAGATCAGAAACAGGACCTGCACTGCTTCTCTGGCACTGGATTCTCGTGTTTCTTCACTCATTACTGAATCAACCAGACGAAAAGATGAGAAGTAGTTTTTGCTGGTGCACACTTTTTTCCTCCTGTGACCAATATTTTAGAAAGTACTCATGACACCAACTTCACCATCCAGCAGGTGATCATGAATAGAATTTTAGTGAATAGATTTTCAAATCCTTAATGTTTACGTTTCTCCTAAGTCTTCATTTGACTGTGTGACTTTGATAAAGCTTAATAAAGCTGCCTAGCAGAATTCCTTAAATTATGCCAAGAACATGTTTTCCTTTCCTGTTCCTTTTGTGTTTTTCTTTTCTGTTTCCTTTTTCTGCTTTATTTTTCAGAGTGGGAAAAATAGGGCTGGATCGTTTTGATTGGAATCTTCTTGGCATTAAATACCACAATTAAAGAATCCCTCGGTGTCAGTACACAAAGGGTAAAATCCTGGTTTCAGGGAAATTATACCTTGGATTGTGGTGAGACCAGTTGGGGTTTTTTCTTAGTCCTCATAATCTCCCCTCACAGGGTGTATAATCATAACAGGAGGAAATATCTGACTGATGGTTGTGAAGAACTATTCAAATATACACCACTTAGCAACTAAGTTTTGTTAAACATTTTTTGTCCCTCTGTGAGTTACTTTATTCCCGACAAGATGTGAAGACCCAAGAAAAGGAAAGCTTTTCCCAAGAGAATGATTACTGCTTGAGAGCAGTCACCTGTATGTGTGCAAAGTAACTGTATGAGGGGTTTTTTTATTCTCTTGATGGTATTTTCAGATAATTGTTTTTAAAGATGATGAGAGGCCTGGAGCATCTCAGTGCCCAGGAAAGGCTGAGGGAGCTGGGGCTGCTCAGCCTCAAGAGGAGCCCCAGCTGAGAGGGAACACAGGTGAGGGCAAGATGCCAGACGAAGCATTATTCCTGATGAAATGGTCATGAGTGCAAAGTTTGGGATGGTCCCTGGGCATTTAGGAGAGGCCACGAGCCCTTTGGAGCCCTTCTGGAGAGCATCATCAAATCCCAGGCCAGCAGCTCCTGTAGGAATGGGCAGTTCCCACGAGCCTTTCCTGTCCCCGATGGTGGCATCACTCCCTCGCTGTGCAGGGACAGACTCAGAGCTGTCACTGGTCCCTCAGTGGTGCTGGCACGGCGAGTGCCTGCAGAGGTGATTTAACCCAGGAGAGGTGAATCCCCCCCAGCGGCTCCAGCTCTGCAGGGAACCCAAACGATTACTGCAGGCTGCTTCCTTAACTTCTGGATTTCTGAAGTGAGAGGTGAATGCCACCCTTTTTATCTTTCTGCACCAAGAACTGGAAAGGGATACAAACAAAACATGCTCAGGGAGGAGGGGTGTGAGTGAGGAGCTGGCGTGGAAGGCTCCACACCTGGGTTTTGTTTCTGAAACCTTTCAACAAGCTGCACTCTCATGGTGCCTAAACACTGCGTAGATGGAATAGGGAGAATTTTCTTGTCTGTTTGGATTACAAGGTGTTCACTGTGAGGGTATGTGTGACACCTGGAACTCCTGAGTTATATTACAAGACAAAACCCCCACACTTCTGAAAATGATTTCATGACTGGGGGAATCAGAAGGACAGAACAGATAAGGAACAAAGGTGCTTAATGAAAAATGGCAGTCAAAGTCTTGTCCTAAATCAGCAGCTCACAAACAGCTGGCAGGAGGCAAAGAAATAAAACCTGTCACTATTCCACCACCACCCATGTGAGCTCTCTATGTGTGCCGGCTGCACTGTAACACTCGTGTGGCTCTTGCACATCCACAACCTCATTTATAGCTTTTAATTTGGTTTTCCTTGAGATCTTTGTTGTCTCAAGCTTCTGCACTCAGTTCCTGAAGAGAAATCTTGAGCAGAAGCTCAGTGAGAACAGTGTGAGTGAGAAGAGCACGGATGGGACCCGTGACATGCCCGGAGCTGAGGGAGCTGCTGGAGCCCCAGGTGTGCTGCAGCCAGGGAAGCTCCCACTGCTGCTCGTGCACTTCCACCAGGTACCTGGGACCGGGAAAGCCTTGTGAAACCGGAGACTTGTGCCTGTAAAGGCAGCTGTCATGGGCAAATGGTTTAAATTAAAGAGCGAGCCAATCCAAATCTCTCCCTGAGAAAAAGGAAAGGGATGGAACGCAGCTATCTGGGAGCAGCTTTTGGGTTTGCTGGGCTCCAAACAAAGCACTCGCAGGTGCCCGAAGGAGGGATATTTGCACTGTGCTGACTTATCAAACCACATGATTTACAGGGATGTGGGCAGACACTTCTTGAGCCATCTCAAGTTTAACTGGGCTGGGCCCATCCCTTTTATCTTTTGAACAAACTCTAGCTTCAATTTCACTCCTTACTAGACATGGCTTACACCCTGTGGAAAAAAGGACAGATCCTGTCTGTTCCATGCTTGCTCATAACTGGATTTTTGGCAAATCAGATGCCTCCGGCTCTGCTGGGATAGAGCCTGGTGCTGGAAATAGGTGTGGGGAGGAAGGACTGTGAGTTAAAAAAGGGATTTAAAATATGGAAAGAGAAGGTTTCAAGGCAGAAGTTCAGCCTCCATTATCATGGCATGGAGAGAGGGAGGGCACACATTCCCTAAGAAGTTGCTGTGGCAGGTGACCTCAGATGTCAGTAATAAAGTCATATTTGGCCAGTTTGTTCAGAGCAGTGATTCCCAAACAAACTTGCCACATGCCTGTTTTCAACACCAGCCAAATGGGGGATGGGGGCTGGGGGCTGTTGGGCGACTCCTCTCGGGGCTAACCAGCAGCACCAAAGGGTTTGATCTGTTATTGTCTCAGCTGCCCAGACCAAATTGTCCAGTCAATAATGATCTATCCAGTTTTTCTGCTGGTGTTCCCAACGTGGCCTGGGACCCCAGGCCAGGCTCTTTGTTTGTTTGTTTGTTTGTTTGTTATTCTCTATTCTTGTGTAAACCCCTCCCAAACCCTCAGCCAGAGGTTCTGGTCCTGCACAGAGGAGAGGAGCTTTTTGATTTGGGAGTTTTATTGCATCTGAAGGGATAGAAGGAAAAGCAGCAAACATCCACTTCTGTCAACAACCAGCAGGAAAAGCACGGCACAAACCTACCCCGGAACTGAGGACACTCCTGCTCTGTGCTGTCACCCTGCTGCCTACAGCTCCAGTGAAAGTAAACATTCAATGGGGCAGCCCAAAGACAATGTGACTTTTAAAGCACCTTTCTCCTGTACCTTTGGCCTACACCCGTATTTGAGTATAAACCACTGTACTTTCCACATTTGGCTTCTCTTGGTCTCCAGTCTGCTGCTGAACCGATGTCTGATGGTCCCTAGTTGGCGTCCACTGACTCATCCCCTGCTCCCTGGGCTGCTCACAAACTGGGTGGGATATTGTTTAATAAATAATGTATAGAGAAATGGAGCTACAACCTCCTCTGCTTCTTTACTGGATTTTCACAGGGGTCCAAGAGTTAGTGTCAGAGCTGGCAGGAGTTGTGTCCTTGGTTTCCCAGGCCCACAAGCAGTGGCTGCGCGGTCCCTCCATGGCCGAATGTGGAGTGCACAGATCTGCTACAGCCCATTGCTGGAGGATGGAACTTTGTAGCTCTCATTTCCCAGGTCTGCTCTTCAGTGAGCCCAAGTGCCAAGTACCTGTGTGGGAGTTTGCACCAAATTCAGGACGTGGGGGCCTCAGAGATTTGGAATAACCCAGTGGGAACAAGCTGGTACCAGCACGAGAGTCACCATCCCACTCACTGCTGAATGGGTTCCAGATTGGCTTTCTCAGGTATTTCATTAAAGAGGAAAAGATTCGGGGTGCAGTTTGGTGTTAGCCAGTGACACTCCCCACTCTCTTGCCATCAATCCCTTTTTCTACACTGTTGCTATTTTGAAACAGGGAAGGGAGAATGGTTTGCAGATCTACCTTTGCTCATAAGCTGCCATCTTAGCTCTGTTCTTCCCAGGGAGAGTTAAACCCAGGGACTATTTCCCTGATATCTTTGGCTTGTTAGAGAAGGAGCTTCTATTTCGTTTGTCCTTGCCAGACCTGGAGCTGAGAGCAGTGTCTCTGGCAGGGGCTTTGAGCAGTGGCTCTGACAGAGGCTGTGTCCCTGCTGGTGTGAGGACACACTTGGCCAGAGCCTCACTGCTGAGCTGGGACCACTCACTTAGACCAAGACTCCAACAGTCTGAAATCAAACTGGCAACACCAGCCAGGATTCAAGGACAAGAAGGAGGAATTCCCTGAGTTAAAGCACCAGGAGCAGAACCTGCAGTGTGATGCTCACCTTTGCAGTGGCTGGGTTAGTTAGGGAAAGCCTGGCTGTTCAGCAAGAGGGACTTCCGAGATTTCCATTTCAGAGACTGCAAAAAGAACTTCCAGACTGAAATTATCATTGTTGCTCATGCAGAACAGCGTGACTTGTATTACTCAGTTTATTTTTAGAATAAAAAGGTGTTTTCCTGTTTCCATCTTAGCAAAGCCACTGAGAAATTCTGCTTTTCCTGTGGTGTTCATCTTTCACAAAATCCTTATGGCAATACCTAAATATTCTTGTTATCTTGGTGACTTCAAGAAGCCAAAATTTCACCCACAAGTACTGCAGAAAGTACCTTCTTGTTGTAGACTGGAATATTTTAAAAGTCCCGTCTTTAATCTCCCAAAGAACAAAGCCAAAAATTAATTAAATAAAACTGGTAAGTACTTTCACAAATGATTTTAATACTGCTGCTGGGAAAGGGAGGGTGTTGGGCATGTTTAGTAATAGTAGGTAAAGAAAATATTTTTCCTTCAAAGAAAAATTTTATATACTGTGACCAATTCGAATGACATGGTAGGATTGGGGTGGATGCTTCAAAATTCTCAGCCTTGTCCACGGCATCCCAACATCAGCAGCCTAGCATCCACTCCTGGATCCACAGCAGCAGTTTCACCTCGTAAAGAGTATTTGTCTGTTGAGACTATCTGCTAGAAATTCATCACAATATTTAGACTGGATTCTGAAACAAAATTGAAATTCCCACAAAATACCGGGTTACCTACAATAACACTCCCCGTGCCAGGCGAAAAATACCCCTACATTAAAAATAAGTATTATTCAGATCACCTACAAGTACTGTTTAAGCACAAATCCAGGGGAGTTCCATTGAGGAAAAGTGAGGTTATATTCTGCTCGGGGAGAATTAATCTGTGGCAAGTATCCTGAGGTTTTTCTTTTTTATCTCAATGTTTTTCCACTCATTATTTCCTTCTCTTTGAATGAACCAGAGTTGACAAATTGGCCTGGTGCTATCCAAGCCACATGCTGCTTGACTTCATGGCACTTGTGGTTTCAGGGGATTCATTGTTTGCAGAAAGAATATCTTTTGCCGGGAAGATCAGGCTTCTGATGCAATCCCATGAAACCCACAAACCACCTCCCTGTTCAGACCTTCGGGGTTGAGGTAATTTTTCTCTTTCTGCTGAATTCTTGGCAAATGTGTCAGATCACAGGCCATGACTAGAATCCTGAAGAAATCTGAAAAATTTGTTTGGCAAAACCTCTGGAGATTGTTCTGCTTAATCTGCAGAAGGCTCCTTTCAGGTCTCGCTACTGTGGAAAATGGCTTTCCTCTTAATTGGTGTCCCCACCCCTCTCACCAGGGATATGCTTGTGAGGAATGAAAATAGATGTGTGCCTGGAATATCTGAGAGCTCTAAGAATAATTCTGACCACCTGTACCAAGTACATTCCTCTTCAGATCCCTTAAAAGTCAAAGAAGCACCTAATTCTCTTTCCAACATGCCAGACTGAGTTTAAAACTCAACAAGTTTTGTATTCCCCAACAAGGCTGGTTGTGGATGTTCCTTCTCAATTCATGTGGGACCCCTCTGGTTGCAAAGCTGCCCTGCTTGCCCAAGAGATCCAAGAGGTCTTTATGGCAACACAGGAAATATGGGACAGGTTCTGGTCCTGAGCTTGTGCAGCATTCCCCATGACCACCATGCCCGGGACGTGGAGGGCAGTTCACTTCTGGATGCAAACCTGCACTGGAGAAAAGGGTTTTACTTTGAACTGGTGCCTCGAGTCAGCAGCCAGCACTGTGCAGACAGACAAGAGCCGGGATTTTCACACCAAATCTGTCCTTTATGGACATTTTTGGGGAAAGGTGTCAGACACTGGTGAGTGCAGCCATCCAGGGACATCGAATCATGGACTCACAGAATGGTTTGGGTTGGAAGGGACCTTAAAGCCCATCCCAGCCCACTCCTGCCATGGCAGGGACAGCTCCCTCTAGCCCAAGCTGCTCCAAGCCCCGTCCAGCCTGGCCTTGGGCACTGCCAGGGATCCAGGGGCAGCCACAGCTGCTCTGGGCACCCTGTGCCAGGGCATCACCACCCTCCCAGGGAACAATTCCTTCCCAATATCCCATCCATCCCTGCCCTCTGGCACTGGGAAGCCATTCCCTGTGTCCTGGTACTGCATGCTTGTGTAAACAGTGTCTGTCCATCTCCTTACGGATTTGGTTATTGTCTCTGCATGCACTGGGTTATATTTTCATTCTTGTTATTCTAGTACTGAAGTCGCTCGTTTCTCTAGTCAGGTGGAAGAACTAAATCCAGCACTGTTTAAGGAACCAGCCACATGCAATAGATAACAAATAACTCATCTCAGAGTGCCCCCCTATGAATGCTGCCAGCACGGGGTGCCTTAGCACACACCCTTGGAAAATGTCACCACAGCAGCAAAAATGAAAACCTGCTCGGACATCATTTGCTATAGAGGAACCAGAAATTACAAATATGGATCTGTAGCATTGTAAGAAACAGCCTGACACTGTGTAGACCCTGCCCAAACCCCTGTCCTCTCAAATTTTAATTCCCCAAGCTCTACCTGACGTGCACTGTAACAGCCAGCACCAGGAGGAGGGTACAGCGAGCAAACCCAGAATAATGACACGTGTGAAAAGCTGCTTCCCAGCATGGCATTGCTCCAAAGTTACATATGGAAATTAATATCCTAATTAATAAAGGTTCATGAAGCACTAAATATTAAGGGCAGGCAGAAATTGCTGGAGTGCTTCTATGACACGACACACTGGGGGCACAGAGATTGGCAAAGATGTGGTAGATGTACAAAAATATTTGGAAAATGTTCCTGTCTTTCCAGTCCAATCCTCTGTCTGAGGATTATATGCGAGTGTTTCACAGCACTCCAAGCCAATTCAGAACGATGTGATAAACCAACTACCAAATCCACTCTGTCTCTCCATGTCCAGCATTCTTAGACGCTGATGGAGCAAAGAAACTAAAGGGAAATAAACTGATAAACATGCCAGAAAAAATTTTTGAGGGCTCATAATTCAGATCCAGTGAAAAAATTCTTTTTCATCCCTGCTCTCTACTTTCTACCAAGAGGTACAACACCCAGCAAGTTGGAACAATGGTGGTTGAGCAAGCCCTGAGCCAGGTAAAAGCTGCCCTTCCACTGGGAACCCAGCAAGCAGGTTACTGGAGCCTTGAGTTTCTGATGTGCCCCCATTCCAGCTGGTTTCCTACCTAAAGGGAACAATGCCAATTTTTACTACAGAAGGATTTAGCCCAGACAACTCCAAAATGAAAGATAGAGCCAGGTTGTTTGGGGGTTTGTTTGATTGCTTGGGGTTTTGTTTCTTTTGGTGTTGAATTTATCATAGCCTGATCATGGAAAATGTTAATCCCGAAATCTTTTCAGAAAGGTATAGTTATAATAAAGAAATCCTCTGGCTGCCTCCAAGAGTTAAACCAAGGAACAAGAACTATCCTTCAACAGCAGCTCTGGTATCCACCCAAGAAAAATTCTATCAGACCAGCCAAAATCATGACTAAGAAAAGCCTGAATTCACAAACATGTTATATGTGCAATGTTAATCCCATGGTACCATCCATCTTCCAAAGCCAGCTGTGCTTTGCCAGAGCCCCTCGGGGCAGGAAGGCTTTGGAGCAGTTGCCCACTCAAGGTTTCCACCCAACACTTGGCCATGGTAGAAACGACACATGACCAGGGCTGGGGAAAGAGATAAGAGAAAATGAGAGCTCCAGTGAGACAACCACTGCTTTTGTCTTCTCTGGGAGGGGCAGGGAGCTGTGTACAGCAAAACTGCCAGTGGCAAGGCAAAGGAATCAGGGCTGAAATCAAACAAGGTTTGATCATTGGTACCAAACCTGAAGCAAGGAAATGTCCTTAAAAGGTGGGCAGGAAAGCTGGATTGCCATTCTGAGCTCTGTGCCTGCCCTCAGTCACTCCCTGTGGGCCCGAGTGGGGGAAAATACCAGTTCAATGCCCTGGTTTTCAGGAGTCACACAGGGCGAGGATGGATCTCACGTGAGGCACACAAGCAGTAAAATGCAGATTTTTGTCATGCTGGTGCAGCCAGCTCTGGGTCAGCTGAGTTGGTACTATTTTCTCTCCTGCTCAGTGGGTTAAATGCACCAAGCTCCTGGTAGCAGTTACCAAACCTCCCAGGACTTCCTCAGGACTGGTGAAGGACACTAAATAAGCCTCATTTTATCCACACAACTTTCTATTTTCTTTGAAAGTTAAGCTGCTTCCTAGACAGACCCCACAACAAAATCTTTTAAGCCTCTTCTCCTGCCAGTGGCTTCACCCCCTTTACTCATTCACAGTCCTGAGGTCTCTGCAGCGTATCCTGCATCACCAGTGCCCGTGCTGTCCCAAGCCTGAGCGTGTCCCCTGCGAGGTGACAGGAATTTGTGGGTAGCTGAGTGTCTCCCCTCTGTCTCAGAGCCCTTCAGAAGTGAAAGGATGCTGGAAGTTTGCATTTCAAGAAGAGACTGGTCATCTTTGTGGGAAAGAAACCCCTGGAGGGCAGGAGCACAGGCAGTGCAGGCCAGGGAGAGACTGCAGCTGGAGAGGGAAGAGCACAAGAGGAACAGATGTGTCTCAGCACTCCTCTTCAGGCCTTCCTGAAGCTCAGCTTTGGAGAGAGGACCTTTGGGCTGGTGAGGAATAAGGAGAAAGAACAGGTTCTTGTCTTCTCAGCTACGTAAAGAGCTGGGCAGGAGAACACATCCCAGTCCCCAGGTGCCAGGCAGGTGCTGGTGCCTGGGCACTGTCACCCAAGGCTGGGCAGGCCCCTGCAGAGCTTCACCACAGGTGTGTCCAGCTGAAGGAAAGTGGTGATGAGGCGAAAACAGAAGGTCAAAGCAAAAGAGAGAAACAATGCTCAGGAACAGCTCTGCACAACACGAGCAGCTGCTGCAGTAAAACGTGTCAGAGGATGCTGCCTCCACTCCAGGGCTCCTGTTGTCCCTTTGAAACTGCTTTTTTTTTTTCAGAAAAGAGTTTTTAAAAGCTTACTGAGCTCACACAACATCAGGCAGTAAAATGTCCTGTTCACTGCTATTTTACTCTGGAAGAAAATCTGGCTTAAACTTTAAACCTCTGGAAAAGCTGGCACATGTCATTACAATACGTTGCATGCTGGATACTTGACCCAGTGATGGTGAACTGCAAAAGAATAGAGCTGATGGTTTTTTACTCCAGAAATAAGGCTAAAACCATGGGGGTGTAAAATTAATGAGAATTTTAGCCCTTCCTGCTTCTAGAGGGGCAGAGCCTTTTCTGGGGTCTCCAGTCTTGGTTTCATGATTGATGCCAAAAGAGGGATCTCAAATCCAAGTTTTTACAAGGCTACCTGACCAACCAATACCTAAAGCTTGGACAGAACCCTCCCTGCAGACTTGATCAAACCCACTCCCAACCCACAAGACCAGTGCAAGGAAAATCACCTACAGAATGCTTTAAATGGACAAAATATGAAGAATATGAAATCCAGAGCAAAGGGTTTTAATATTTCAATCACCAAACTAAATCTTAATATTAAACTGCAAATTCTGACCATTACACAAAGAAAATTTGGAGAGAAGTTGTTTATAACATTTCATGAAGACCTAGAATGGACTTCAGAGAGGAGTGAATTTATAGAGAATCACTGGATGGCCTGGGTTGGAAGAGACCTTAGGGATCATCCCATCCCACTCCCTGCCACGGGCAGGGACACCTCCCACTGTCCCAGGCTGCTCCAAGCCCCGTCCAGCCTGGCCTTGGGCACTGCCAGGGATCCAGGGGCAGCCACAGCTGCTCTGGGCACCCTGTGCCAGGGCATCACCACCTCACAGGGAACAATTCTTCCTCAATATCCCATCCATCCCTGCCCTCTGGCACTGGGAAGCCACTCCCTGGGTCCTGGCACTCCATATTTACTTGTAAGCAAGTAGCATCTCTCCATCTTTCCTGTGAGGTAGGAGACACAAAAATCTCACCTCTTCCTGAGGTCTCATCAGGTCCAGTCTTTCACACAGAACTCCAGCTGACAGAGTCTCCACGAGCTGGACTTCCCTCCTTATGGACCCTGGAGACCTGGAACACCTTCCTGGGCCCAGCTGGAAGAAACTTCTTGTTGCTTTTTTATATTTCTTTTATAGAATTTATTTTGGGGCCTCTGTTGAAGTGCCAGGGGCAACAGAGAAAGCAGCAAGTGAGGAAGAAAGAGCCGCTGGCAGCAGGCTGTGGGTGTTGTGCAAGAGATCCCAGAGCTGGAGATGGTTTGCAGCACAGACACCAAGCACCCCGTAAAACGTTTCAGATCTCCTGAGCACGGCTCCAATAGGCTTTGAAGTGTTGACATCACATAAAATAAAATGCATTGCTGTCCAAATTATCGCATTGGTTTTTCCCCCCTCTCCTCACTTTGATTGCTTCTACAAAGCATTTTATATGGTTGAATAAATTTGAGTAACTCTTTACAAGTAAATCAAACCAAAATGATTAAAAAAAAAAAAATTTGGATGCTTGCTACCAGGCTCTCTCAAAAAAACCCCGCGTGTTTCCAAATACTCTGAGTACAAGATGGTGTGATGCAGCCTGGTGGGTAAACAGCCCTGGAGATGAACCTCTCCAAAGCTCTGGGGTTTTTCAGCCTCAGACATTCACTGCTCCCCATATTAAAGATCAGCTTGGTGATTAATTGACAGCATCTATCATAAAAATCAATTCTCTTGCTTCTCACTTACCTTCTGTCTTTTTGTGCAAGTGGATATGTGAGGTTTTCAAAAATAAAATTTGCAAATTAAGATTAATTTCTAGCAGGATCCTTGGCCAGATCTCCCTCTCTGTTGCAGCAGATGGACTTTTGTGTGAAATATTTTTCCTTAGTTGCTATAGAAACATGCCAACATATTTCTGCTTAAGTGATTTGCTGGAGAACTGTTTGTTGTGTTGCCCAATGCTGACAGGAGTGAATCATTTTTACTCTTCAGTCAAGGCTGATTAAAACCTGGTCCCTGGGTGTCTAACTGCTGCAGACTGCTGCTGGCAGGGGGGACATCCTGGTAAAGTCATTATGGCCGGGACATTTGCAGCGAGCCTTGAAGCAAACGAGGCAGGTGGAAGGTTAAAGCTACAAAAATGACTAAAAGCTGAGAAAAACTCAAGGCTGAAACACAACTGTGTGTAAAAAAGGGCAGAAAATTTATGATGACCTTTAAAAAGATGATTTATAAGACAATTGGTTCTAGAAGCCAATTATGATGCAAACAACCCCCAAATGATGTTTTTACATGAGAAGGCAGGTCATGTGCCTTCCTGAAGGTGTTTGAGGGCATCAGCCAAGTTCATCCCTGTCAGGCACTGCGAGGACCCTGCCCACAGCAAAGAGCAGTGGGTCTGGTCCCACATCACAAACACAGCTCAGGGGATCCCACCAGTGATGTTTTCTTATAAATCAAGGCTGAAATGCTTTTCAGACTCCAGTGAACCCAACCTCAGCAGCAGCAAACTGAAGATGCTGGAGGCAGATGGCTCCAGCTGCCTGTGCTGGGACAGAATCCAGAATGGTTTGGGCGGGAAGGGACCTCAAAGCCCATCCAGTGCCACCCCTGCCATGGCAGGGACACCTCCCACTGTGCCAGGCTGCTCCAAGCCCTGTCCAGCCTGGCCTTGGGCACTGCCAGGGATCCAGGGGCAGCCACAGCTGCTCTGGGCACCCTGTGCCAGGGCCTGCCGACCGTCACAGGGAGGAATTCCTTAAGGGACAGTGAATGTGCAGGTGTGGGACTGATCCAAACATTTCCTCCCTGTGAGTCTGTTCCAGACAGAGGAGATGCAGCCTCAGAAACTGAAATTAAAAACCTTTCCCCCCCAGTTTCTAAGGAGCTGGTGCTGAGGGTTATTTCACCTGTTCTCACCCAGCCCTGCTGTGCCTCTGTTCTCCCCTTCGTGAAGCTCAGCAGAGGACTCTGTTCACAGGCCAGTGCTGTGGGACCCACTCCTTAAATGTTCCTGTAAGGAGGAAATGGTCACACGGTGGTTGGAGGGTCCCAGCATCTCAGGAAGGTGTGTGAAAAGAAGCAAACCCTGAGATTAGTCAGAGGGAGCAATTCCCACTTCCCTCAGAGGCCAAGGTGAGATACAGCCATGTTATTAAATTGCTTGTTAAATATAAATTTCCCTGTTTGACAATGATCTGATGTCTAATTGAATGTTAACAATATGGTTTTTAATGAACTTTCCTGCAGATCTGGCTGCCCAGCTCGCCTTTCATGGGCTACCAAGAGATCTGCTGCTTGGGGTTAGCTCTGAGCCCTGCGCTGGTGAGCCCTCAGAGTTGTTTATAACAGCCTCTTTAACTGGCATTTACTCCCTGCTTTAACATTTTCCTCATTTCTGTCCCTATTTTTGAAGCACACTCCCATAGTGGCAGCTCTCCAACTCCTCTTACCTCCAAGAGAAGGCAGGCTACCAGCTACCTTTATAGTCGAAGCCAATTTTTCTGCTTGGACAGCTTACAGGGGATCTTAGTTGATGGAATAGTTGGTTCTCTGCCCATGGCAAGCGTATGAGTCATCCCTCCAAAAAATATAACCTCTGCTGTCCCTCTGCGAGACACGGAGGAGGCCTGAGGGGCCAAAAGGCTCTCTGGATACATCTCGGGTTATAGTGTTGTTTTTGTTATACCCAAGGTTTGCATGATTTAAAGGTAATTTGCAGGAGATGGAGAACCAGAGAAGTCCACCCAGAAAGTGGTTTGGTTCTTGGCCCCATGAAGGTGAACCCATGAAGTTATGAACACGATACTCAGGAGAAACACAGCAGATGCAAACACTGCTCTCACCCAGGCTCCTTCACTGCCCAACTTGGAGCCTTCAAGGAGTTACTTGAATTTTCATCGTGTGATGCTCCCATGTCTCCCAGCACATGCAAACTCAACCTTCCACCCTCTGTGCCAGCTGGGAAATTGGCATTTTTATGCCTGAGGCAGAAGGATCTGCTGCAGGAGACAATCTCTCACTGAGAAATGTCCTGGTGTGTCCCCCTCTGCCCTGCCAGGCCTGCTCATCTGAAGGAGACACATCTCAGGAGCAGCTTCACCTCACCACAGAGTTTGCAGAATTACAGCAGGGCTTCAGGCTTGGGAGTTCCAGTACCCTCTGACTGGGGGCAGAGGCAAGTTTGGAGACTTATTTATTAAATCGATTTTCCAGGTACTTCTAAAATAGTAACAGTAAAGAAGTCAAAATTCCCTCCCAGTCCTCATATATCTCTGTAGTTGTGGAGCATGAACTTTTCTGGAGGCTCCAGTCCTGGAAAGTGTTATGCCTGTTAATTTGGACAGGTAGATAGTCCCATTGAACTCTGTCAGATGTCCTGCAGATTGATGGAAAACACTGCTCTGCTTTCTTTGGCATTGGGGGACAGTTTGGAAGCATTCTTCAAGAATTATAAAACAAACAAACAAAAAGTGTTGGCTGAATGTCCTGTTTGTGAAAAGAAATGAACTTCAAATATTCATCCTCATCAAAGCCCCCCCTGTCAGAGATAGGAATTGGGCAGACCCTTGGGTCTCCTCCAGGGTGGGATCCTCATGCTCTGGGGTTCCTTGGTTTGCCACAGGTCAATGTGCCTCTCCCACGAGATTCAGGGAGCACCTGCTTTCATCAAAGCGTGGTTCTGTTCTCCTGCTCTTTGCCTTTCAGCACTGATGGGGACACGGATGAGTAAAGTCGGATAAGGGCTGGGCACAAAGCCACAGACTCCAAATCTCCTGTGAATTCAATAGCAAAGCATTGGGAAGGGTAACAGCGCTCCAGGAACATAAAATGTGGATCAGATCTCACTTAAATTACCAAAGGGTCCAGTTTGCTTTAAAGGCTTCTTTTGAGGGAGACAGAAAATACCAAACAGAAATGTTTGGTGAAAGTGCTGAGATCTCCCCTGGAGAGAGGGAGATGTTCCACAGGACATGGAACATCTTGAGAAGTTAAGTTCTACATGATGCTTGTACCCTTTCCCCATGGAAAGGGTGCTCAGGCCTTGGCAGGGGCTGCCCAGGGAGGTTTGGAGTGCCCATCCCTAGAGGTGCCCAAGGAAGGGCTGGAGGTGGCACTCAGGGCTCTGGGCTGGGGACAAGGTGGGGATGGGGCACAGCTTGGACTCGATGGGCTGGGAGCTCTTTTCCAACCTCAGCAATTCTGTGGTTCAGTGCTTCTACACCTTGTGCTGCTGGGCTTTACCTGCCACAGCTACAAGACGTCAGGAACTTCCAGGAAAGTCCTGACCATTTACATCTCCAGGCCCTGGGCACATTTCCTGTTCCTAGCAATGCTGTGAGAAAGGCAAAATGGTTTCCCACCTTCTCCATCCTTACTCCTGCCAGTTCCTCCCCCACTCTCCATAAATATAAACCAAACAGAAACTCCCGACTTGCCATTCCTACAGCATCATGGACTCACACACCTCCAGCCCAGCTTCTGGGTGGAAAGGAAGGCTCTCACCACACTACCCAAGGAGTTGTTTCAGTTCTGGGAAGCTTCCAAAGGGAAGGAGATCTTTTCCATTATCCCAGAAGTCCTTTGCCCACTCTTGGTAGGTTCTTCTGCATCGATCAAATCTCTTCCTCTCATAATTACAGCAAGTTCTTCAACAAGCACCCCCAGCATGAAAACAAATTTTCATCATAACCATGATTCCAGCTCAGCCATCCATCAGGTCAGCTTATTCAGCCTCAGAGTTACTTTACTTTATACTGCATTTGAAGCAATCCTAATCCCACCCTGATTTGATTCCTGTGTTTCTGTGGAAGCCATCCACCTGAAATGCCATTTCCCTGCCAAGGGAATGCCACCTCTTTAGACACAAGGTCTCCGGGAAGCAGCTGTGACTGTCCCTCCTCCAGGAATATTTTTGGCACGGCAGAGAGGAAGCACACTTCTAGGCTGACTTGGCTTTTCCCCGTGAACGCACAAGTCGGGATTTTTCAAGGCAAGAGAATACCATCTTTTTCCATGTTTGTGCCCATCGTGGTAACATTTAGCTGTGAAAATGGCAGAGGAAATTTAATTTGAGAGAAATCCATGAACAAGAATGACCTTATCCAGGGCAGAACTCCTTAAGTTCTGGAGTGTTTTGGAGGTAACATGGTGACTCTTTCCACCTGTAACTCCTGGAAGGGTCAGTGGTGGGTGTGGGAATGCTGCCCCTCCACACAGCCCCCTGAGGGGTCTCCCTGGTCTGAGCACCAGCCACTTCCAGCGAGCAGCAGAGGGGAATCCTCACTCTGGCTTGGGTGGGTGGCTCTGCTATAAATACAAATACTAATTGTTGCTGTTGTCAGAACTACAGTGATGAAGAGGAACAGTGCAAGAGAGATTCAGGAGCTTGGCAGGAGAGCCCCAAAGGCTGTAACTCTCTGGACTGGGAACTGCCTGCAGAGCCAGTGGGACCTGCTTCCTGAAAGTCACAGCCACTGCTGCCAGACGGTTCTTACAACAAACTCTGCGTGGAACTGCACCAAGCCTGCACTGCTGAGTAGCACCAAATCCCAGCAACTACAGGGATGCTCCATCCAGGGTTTTCTGTCAGTCCCTCAGAAGCAGAACCTGTAACAAACTGCATATAACAGAGTAAAAAGATATTTTAAAAAATGTTGCTGAGAACTGATGAAGCTCTTAAAAATGCCAGCTTGCTCAGGGTCACACAAACCATCCCGTGCTGCCTCGTGCCAGAGCTCCACTCAGGCAGTAGATTATTGGGAAAATCCTGTAGTGTTGCAGTGTCCCGGGTACCCCCCAGGCTGGGAGAGGGACGCCGGTGCCCATGTGCAGAGCTGGCAGCCTGTCCCGCTGTCCCCAGGGCTGTGACACAGATGTGCAGCCGGGGCTCTGCAGCCCAGCAGCGCGTGGCACTCGGCCAGGGCTGCCCTGCTCATTTGGATGCATTCACATGCAGGTTGCCACTACATTTCACATATGTCACCAAAATGAACATCTGACAGCCATGGCAAGAACTGCAAACATTGGTTTCTCCCCTTCCCCCTCCTCTTCCCAATTTACAAATTCATTTTGATTTTGCTTATGCTACTCTTGGGTTTTATTTTATATTCACTCAAATACTCATTAAAAGCATATTTGAGTTTAATGCATGAATGTTCACAGGAAAAATGCAACATGAGATGCCACACCAGGTTGCACCAAACCTGCTGCCAGGCTCTGACAGAGACAAACAATCCAGACAGAATTTATCCAGAGCTTTCTCAACACAGCCATGTATGTACATGCAATTACATTGTGTGAAAGCAAAACCCACAAATTTTATTTTAAGTTCTTCTCCAGCCAGCACACCTTCTGTTATTAGTCTGATTTTCCTGGATCCCTCTAGGAAAGACAGCCTGCTTTTTTCCCAGTGCCTTCTCCCAGTCCTCTTGGTTATAACAATTATGCTTTATCCAGCCTGGGAGCAACGAGCCCTCATTTGCATTAATCACAAGTAACCAACATATGCAGAATTCCAAACGTGGTGTGAATCCTTTTGGAAAAATAATTCCCAGTGAGACATAGGAATATGCTTTTATTCACCATGTGCTCACACAGCATTAGCAGAACAGGTCCAGGGGGCTGTAAAAGGGATCTGACCGGTCCAGAACTGGAGCAGGGAATGCAGACGAGGCCACCAGCACTGCTGTGGGTTCTGTAGGTGACCCTCTCCACCTGAACATGCACCAAGTCCTTGCTCCCAGGCTGGCCAGGGCAGCCCCTGCTCCCGAGGATGCTCAGGGAAAAAAGCTCCGTCCCTGATCAGTTGGGGGAAAGAAGAGCTCTTGTGACAACACAACCTGAAGAGTTTTACTGAGTATCTTGGATGGAGTTCCTCAGCAGCTGGAGCTGGAGGTACCGTGATGGTTCCTGGAGTAAAAAATGCTGCACGATGGAAAACGTGGAGTTTGACACAAATCCTCAGCTTATGCAAGTGCCCGTGGCCCTCCTGACTGCACCTGAATTGCCTCCCCTCTCCAGCTGAAGCTCTCCCCCATCACTTTAAGAAAGCTCAGGAGTTGTAGCTGCTGCCATTTACTCCCCAAAACCCAGACTATCCACTGAGGTAAATCTCTCTTACACCACAGGAATTTCTATCAGCAGAGATCTGACTTGAAGTTACATTCTCGTGCAGCAGCATTACCTGTGTTCCTGAAAACTGAGCCCTCAGAGCGTCCCAAGGTGTTGGAGCGAAAACACTCAAAAGTCTGGGGGTTTAAGCACAGCCCAGCTCAATGTGCTGTATTTATTAACAGTCCCTGAACCCACCACCTCCTACTGGTTTACAAAGAGCACTAAATCGAAGACAGTGATGATAAGAATATGCTTCCTTCAGTCTAGTCCTTAAAATTCCTTACTCAATCCTTGGAAACCTTAAATGAAATATTATTTATGAAGTCCTGCAGTAAGAGCCCGGTCTGGGTGTGATAAATTACTAGCAGCAAGCTAAGGTTTTAATTTTTTTCCCAAACACAGAATGCAGCCCCTCCTGTGAACTCTCTCCTGCGTGGCTTTGTTGCAGAGGTGTCTGCAGGAGCCTCCCCTCCTTCAGCCTCCTCTGGCTGCCAGCAGGAGATGCCCACAGCCCTGAGGGGCTGAGCCACAGCCCCGGGGAGCAGCTCTTGTGGGAATATTGCGGAAAAGGCTTCACAGCAAGGGGGCCATGAAGCAGCGAGGGGACAGGCAGGGGAAGGAGGGCAGCTCTTACCCCCACTGGGAACAAACCTCTCATCTGATGGCCCAGGACACAGAACCATAGAACCCCAGAGTGGGCTGGGCTGGAAAGGACATTAAAGGTCGTGGCATCACTGTCCCAGGCTGCTCCCAGCCTTGTCCAGCCTGGCCTTGGGCACTGCCAGGGATCCAGGGGCAGCCTCAGCTTCTCTGGGCATCCTGTGCCAGGGCCTGCCCACCCTCCCAGGGAGGGATTTATTCCATATATCCAGTCTAAATCCACCCTGCTCCATCTTAGGGCCATTTCCCCTTGTCTTATCTCTGAATCCAACCTACAAACCCAGAGGTGATGAACACATCTAAGGGACAGTTTTGGTGGGCATGGTGGGTGCAGCTGCTGAAGAAGCTGTGTTTGTTGAAAGCAGCTCTTACTTTGATCAGGAACAGGCAAAGTGTCAGGCTCCAGATGTGCCAACACCTCCCTCCACTGTCACCAAAGGCCTTAGAACCTGCACAGCATTTTAACTGTGATATTAAAAATATTCTGCATTCCATAAAAATATAAAGCTCTTGTTTGAGAAGCAAAACAAAGTTCAGGGCCATAAGTTCAGCCTTTAATGATGCAAAACCATCCATCCTTCTCCAGCAGAGTTTTCCCCCAAGTCTGAGCACAAATGACAACCAAAGCTGTGATTGTTTGGTTCAGTGTAACCACGGGAAGAACAATTCACCACAGTGAACATTCAAAATTCAGGGCTGCTTCCACCTCTGAACCAATTTTGACACTCATTTTTCTGCCTTTTATAAACCATAAGTTTCATCTGTTCTGGGGCTGAGTCATGATTTTCTTCCCTAAATAGAAAGATTTTCCTGTTAATTTTTTATTATTTCAATAAGGCTACTATCCTATGTGTATATAAACTGTGAATCCAGGTAAGAAAAGCAGGAAACTTTCCAAACACAGACATACTTCATATTTCACTTATTCCATGTGGTTGTGAAGTGGGGTTCAATGGAAACTGTCTGGGAACTGAAAGCAGAGCACGTATTCTGCACCCACGTAATTGAGGAAATGTAGGGCTGGGAAAGGACAAATCAGATGGATGATGTTTGCGTGTTCTTGTAACATAACTTGGGCTAGAGACTATAGAGTTGCACACTCAAGTTCTCAGGAGTCAGCTTAAATTCATTAAGTTGTTAAAACTTTCCTGGGTATGAGAAGCACTGGTAGCACTGTTGCATTGCAGAGCAACCAACTCCTAAAATATCATCTCCTGTTCCCCCCAAAGATGAGAGACTCAGGGTAACAAACTCATAACTGAATCATACATAATTGGCATAACCTTCAGCGTGAAGAAATTTGTTTCCATCACTGGATTAACTGGGAGGACAAGATAGAGACAGAGCTCATGTCTGACATGGGACAGTAGATATTGAAGCAGGAGACTTTACACCTGGAACCCTATTACCACTAAGTTTAATGAAAATGCTTTTTCCTTCAGAGAAAAAGGTGCTTTTCTAGGCTGTCCCCTTCACACCCCTGTTTGGTCAGTAAAAAGGTCAAGTCACCATTTGTTCTATGAGTATTTTGGATTACAGTCACAGGGGGAATGAAAAAGCTGAAGGCAGGAGTTACACAGCTCCTGTTTGAGTGTAATTTGAAAAAAAAATAGAAGGAGACATTATTAGTAATAGCTGAGAGGTGAATGGGAGCTGTGGGTTTGTTTGGCAATGGACCAAGCTCTGCATCAGCACTGAGGAAACAGACCGGGAGTCTCCTGAGGACAAGTGAGCCCCACTCATGGACAGCAAGGACAGAGTGAAACCCTTTGGGTTCAGCACAGCTCCTCTTGTCCCTGCTGCCACTTCAGGAGGAGCCCTGGCTCGGAGGCAGACGGTGCCAACTCCCCCCACTCAGGCACCCTGCCCAGGAACGCTCCAGCTCTGCCAAGTCACCTCCTTGGCACAACACATTTCTCCAAGGGAAGTCAACTGTCCACAGGCATCTAACTCTTCTTGGAAACACTTCTTTAAAAGAAGCCCCTGCCCCAACATTCTCATGCACAGCTTGGATTCCGACATCCCATCTCTGTCATCCAGGGCAAAATCTTTGTTTAAGCGGAATTGGTTTTCTCCCAGAAACCAAGAGCTTTTCTGGGAATTTGTCTTTTCTCTTACATTGACTGGGAACCACTGCAAAGGCTCTCCAAACATTAAACACCCTGAGCCTGAAAACCTCAGCAGATGGCACGAAGGTGTCTCCAAGTAGTAGCTAGTGCTGGAGAAAAGTGTTGGGCTGAGAACAACCTTGGACACGTGTCCCTTTGCACAGCCACAGGAGACAGGCAGCAAGTGGCAAGTGACATCTGCTGTGGTTCCCTTCCCTAACACAGCTCTCTCGTGCCCTGGTGGCTCGGGAGAGGGTGGAAATTCATTCAAACTATTTTTATTGGCCTACTTGTTGCTACACAACACATCCTTCCATTAGAAAGAGGAACATTGCAGTTCCTCTTATCCCCTTCCAGAGACATTTCAAATAGGTGGAGGTTTAAATCCCTCAAGTGAAAGCTGCAGACATAAATTCCATATTTGTTTGTGTGAATCCGCACATGGCCAGCCTTACAGAATGCAAACCAAACCCCAATAATGGGACCCAGATTGAAATGAAAACCAGCTCTCCACAATGAGAGACAGATTCTCGTGTCTGAGAAGTTTGCAGTCAGCTACAATAAAAATCAAGCTCTGCAGCCTGGCCAGCCCCCGAGCCTTCATAAATATCACTTTTCCCCTGTTTTATTGTTAGCAGAAGCAGCTTGGCAGTGGATGCCACCACACTATTAGTAAACACACGTCATTATAAACACAGAACAGAGACCATAATAACCATCAAGGAAAAAGAAGGAACGAATTACACAACCCACCAACTCCTAAGAAAACAATTTCAGGAATACAAGGCAGTTCCAGCTGGAAATGTCACTGTGGCACCCCACACCTGACACATTCTGCCACCTCTCCCTGAGCTTTGATGCTCCATGTGAAGCCAGAGAAGCTGTGAAAACGACCTGGTGGGTTCCTGTATTGTCTGAAAATGACTCCACATGAAGAGACAATTTCTTCACTGCCAGACTGGCAGATCCAGCCAGGTTTACAAGAACCAGGCCGTGATCTTTCTGCCCTTTAACTACCACAAATAATAGCAACACATGTTCTGAGAATAAAAATGAGATCGTGCTTCTAGGGGATCCATCCACACAAGGGACCAGAAACTCTTGGCTGCCCAAGCATCTGCAAGAGCCTGATGATTCCCAAGGAATGGTATTTGAGTTCGGGACTCCAGAGAATTCCTGCAAAATTATAAAGGCTGAAACTGTGAACTCCTGATGCTGGTGGGCTCTGCTCCCCCACAGCAGCACTGCTGGGAGGGGAAGCTCTGGCAGCTCCTCCCTGTCCTGCAGGTCCCTCCTTTCTCTCCACGGGTGAGGAGCCAGGGGAAGCACCAAGTACAGATGTGTGTGAGGGAACAGCACAGAGCCCATGGAGCCGTGGGTAATCCCCTGCCCCAAGCTGTGTGTGGAGACAGCTGCTCTGGGCTGGTCCTGTGACTCTGACAAGAGGAGGGCAAAAGCAGCAAGTCAGAAATTCCTGAGAGGTGTCTGGGATGATGAAAAGGGAAGCAGTGGAAAGACCTCAAAATCTACAGGGATTTTCAGTGTGATAATTGGGATTTTTCTTGATAAATAAAAATTAGTTTTAAGGTATTTAGAGGTGGTAAAATAACTTGCCCTCATTTGGCAGCTGGCAAGAAAGCAAAATGAATGTGGGTATACAGCAAGACAGGGCCAAATGGAGCATGACAGAAAGAGGAGCCTGTGATTTGTCCTTTTGGCATCATTCAGAAGAGTTTATCCTTTCCTGCATATTCCAAAGACCTTTGGACCTGTTTTAAATAGATGGCTTTGCATCCCAAACGTGGGTCAATGTCTGTATTCCTACAGAAAAGGAGATGAAAATATGCCTGAGAATCCTCTGCACTCTCTACCTGGGAGGAAAAATTATCCCACAGTTTGTTAAGGTTCTTAATATTGGATGCAGATGAGTGAAAATTTCTCAGCAATTTTAGCAACATCCCTAAGGAAAATGGTTTGAAGTGATATTTTCCAAGAGGAACTGCTGGAGGGAGCTCCTAAAGCAGTGCAGTTCAGAGAGAACACCCTCCTGGGCTGCTACAGACCAGGGCCCACTGCTCCTCCCGCCCCTGTCCTGCTGCTGGACCACGCCAGCAGCCACGGCTGCCCCTGGAATGCCCACTCCCATGGAAGGGACATCGGGAACGCCCACACGGGGCTGGACAAGGCGTGCATTTGCCAGACATCCTGCGGCAGCAGAGGCTGGGGCTGAGCCTTGGAGGGCTCGCACGTGGACCCTGAATGTCTGTGAAAATAAGGGGGAATTCACACCTCTGGGGGCTGTCCCCCACTTGCTCTCCAGACTCGGGAAGGCAGCAGTGGGGGGATTTACATTAAGGAGCCAAAGGTGCTACACAGCTTAAAACAAAGTTTGAAGACTGGAAAACAGAACAAGATCTGCAGAAAAATGCTGAACCTCCAGCATCCAGGAGTACTCCAGCACAGCAAAGCTGGATGTTCTCTGGCTCTGTTAAAAACAAGGACTGAATGAAGCACACAGTGCATGATTTGAAGGTGGTATAAGGCACCAACAAAGTGGCTGTCACAGTGTCACTGTCACTGAAGGGCTGGAGTAATAAAGGCAGATGGCAGCAGAGCAGCAAACGGGGTTTGCTGCTTGGCAAATGGTAAATTCTCCCTGAGCAGCTCAAGAAAACCCTAGAGTCTTTCAGTTCCACAGAATTTTCTACTCCTATTCCCTTTGCTGACAAAAATTTCATATTGTCAGGAGAGGGGATACATGCACAGTGAAACACTGACTGAATTTTGGTACAAAATCCGAGCCAGACTTACAGAAACTGAATAGAAATACAGCTCCTAGAAGTGGGTGAATCACAGCAATTGAGCCCCCATAAATTGTTTGGGGCTGGATGATGTATTTATCGTAACAGTACAATTGAACAGTAACATTAATTCTGGATTCAAAACATCTGATTTTTTTCCCCACAGGTTTGCACGGATTTACCTATAACTGTTTGGAATGGACTCACAGCAGAATTCAAGTGATGATGTGAACAGGGAATAAATTCAAACGTGGTTTCTTGACTCTGATAAGAGAGAAGATATCTCTGGCAGACAACACACACATGCAGCTGGCCCATGAGACACGTGGGGAGTAGGCCAGAAGAACAAGTGGGAAAATATCAAGGCAATTCAAGGTAAAGAAAATGGACTCATGATTTAAAAAGAAATTACATTTGTCTTTGACACTGCTTGTGGTGTCACACATTAAGATAATTTAAAAGTCTCACTTTAGATACAGAGTTAGCTGAACCAGCCTGCTTTAAATACAAGTCAACATATGCATTTTCACAATCATTTGTGATTTAAGATGTGAATTTTGCACATATTTCCCATCTAAGAGAAGAAAAATTGCATCCACACTGATTACCTTTGCCTATGCTAAAGATCATTATTTTCATATTCTTCTAGCTACCAAAATAATGCCAAGAGCTGGAATAATTATTTCTGGAACATGAACATTGTGTCCTTTTTCCCAAACACAGCCTGGTACCAGGGATGCTCCAGCACTTGGGAATTCCCAGACTGGCAGGCACAGGCAGCTCCCAGCAACTTCCACAGCAGTGAAGGTGCTCCATGCCTTGGGACAGCACAGCCAAGAGAAGGGGGTTTAGGCAGAAGAGAACAGAGCGACTGCATTTAAAGGAGTGACACTGTGCTAAGATGAGCTTAGGGTCAACTAAAATTGCAACCCTCTCCTATCTTGCCCCTTCCTCACCTTCAAAACATGGACAGCGTAGGGATTTGGACACTTGTTCACTGGCATGAATTAATTATTTACTTTCTCTAGTAAGAAATTAACATAGGAGTAGAAAACCATATTTCTTTCAAGAAAAAAAGAGGGGAAAGAGTGAGGCTGTTTTTGAGTGTGGGTTGGGAGGAGCCTGGCAGAGCAGAGGATCCCTAATGCCTTAATGAAGATAAGCAGATGAAAAGGGCCACTGTGGATTGCCACTGCCTTGCAGTTAAGTGGTGGGTTTGGAAAATAATTCCTCCTGATTCATCTTCTGGTTACATTCTGGTTCTTCAGTCAATTATGTGCTACCACATAGGGTTTGAGAGCGGATTCCTGAGTAAACAGCCAACAGCAGACAAATTAGTTGGGAAACCCAAGCACTGCTCTTTATCACACGAGTTTTGATGGGTGCTGGGGCTGATCTGAGACAGTCCCACAGGTGTGTCCGTGCCTGTCAGGCTCCCAAATGCTTTGTGTGCCCAGACCCCCCAGAGGATTTTTTGCAACTATTCCCAATACACTCCCAGCTGCTCCCCAACAAAAATAAATAAGAATAGGGAAATTTTTCTGCTCTGAAAATCGTGGAATGGGGCAGAAGGGGAGAAACACAACCATCAGCTTGTTCAGAGATCTGCCTTAGCACTGGGGGAGCTGGGGGAGCTTCCCTTGGGGGAAAGCCAGCAGGACCTCTCAGGGCTGGGACCAGCAGCTCCCTCCAGAGAGCCCTCGCGTCCCTGCCTCTCTTGGATCTCTGGGAAGGAGCTTTTCCAGAAGGGGAATGATCTCAGCACTGTAAATCCTGTGAAGAACTTTCTCTGCTCTAATTAGGATGTTTAACCTGTGCCGTCTTGCCCCGTGCAGGCTCTGTAGTGGGACAAGCCAGGACTGGGGATAAGACAAGGAATGCAGACTCAGGGAGGGATCTCAGCTGATTTTCTTTATCCCCAGGGCTGTTAGGAGAGAGAACCTGGGCCCCTGGAGGTGTGCCAGCCCTGTGCCTCCAAGCCTTGAGCATCCACATCCTTTTGGGGTCTGACAGCTCCATCCCCTGCAGTGCACCCCACCGCCCTGCCTTGGTTCTGGGGCCTTGGTGGGACAAGGAATTTGCCTGCACAGATCCCATCAGGAAGGACAGCACGAGGAGCTCGTCCAGAGCTCCCATAGGATGTGTTAGCAGCCCTTCCAGAGCAGTGCACTGGGGTTTGCACTGATATGTTCTGTTTTGGAGATGAAAAAAGGAGAAGTTTACTTTTCCATGGCTCTGTGTGTGAACAAGGGGAATTGTGGAAGGCTATTGACTCCTGAAAACTTAGGGCACCACAGCCTGCACATGTGGGAAATACAGGGGCAAGGGAAGAGTCTTGGGAGACCTCAAGGGGAGACAAATTCTTTTTTACAAAAATGGGAGCGGACGAAAACGAAGGTTGGTGGAAGGTTGCCCAAGTGGCCACCCCAAAAAAGGGAGGTTGGCCGTGCCAGTTTGTTTAGACTGTCCTGGAAAGCTGAGGTGTGAATCCAATCTACTTCACAAACCTTTCCTTGGTGTAAAGGTAGGTTTCAAATATATAAATAATTAACACCAGGGAAGGATACTTTGCTGAACTCAAACCCCTCTTTAAACTATAAGCCTGAGATCACCAGAGCTGTGCCCTTTGCAAGCAACAGGGGCTGGCTTGGCACTGGAAAACTCAGATATTTATTTGGGATCTGCAGGAAAAACTAACCAACTCCAAATCATTGCAGAGACTAAAATCCTCACCAGAATTTGGAAAAAGTCACCTCTACTCTTTCCAGCACCTTCAGCAAGTCACCTGCACCTTTGCATTTTCCCACACATCAGGCTACCCTGGCTTCCTTGGAACGCCTGGTTAGTTTAGGCATTTAACTTCAAAAATAACCCCTCTCCTCCAAGTTTATAGGATTGGGCTGGTTAGAAATGAAAACTTGTTTCTCACAAAACCTCGCTGTGGGTTTGACAGTGTACTTCTGTGGCTGATGGCTTGTGATAGTAAATGAGTATTTATGAGTAAATGAGTACTATGAGTGAAGGCAGCATGGGCAGGTCAGCCAAGACTGACTTAGGAAGGGACTTCTTTGTCCTTGTTCTGTCCATGTCCTGCTTTTCTTGATGGTTTTGACCCCCTCATTGCAAATTCCCTAAGTTTCTGTCAGACAATGAAATTCTAGGCAATGGTTTTCTTAAATAAATATTTTTCTTTCTTTGTAGAGTCAATATTCCTTTCTCAGCTCAAGATCTCGTGACTTTCCTGTATCAGCCTTTTACCAAGCCAAAGCATTTCATCCCCCCAAGGGTATGTGGGAATCTTCCAACATTCCAAGCAGTGACAGAAAGGAGGCAGGAATTGCAGAGTGCCTCTGTCACTACTAGCCTGGCTGTGACACTCAGAGACCATCAGCCAGCCCAGCCTTGTGCCTAGAAATACAATCTAACCACCTGGAATAATTTGGCATCTTAACTACACTTTCCTTCCCTGAAACGTTGAGTGCAGAGCTCGTCCTCGTGACAGGAATGTACCCAGAGAGAGACAGGACACTCAGCTGCAGAGGGGAAAGGACACGTTAGAGCAAGATAATCCAAACATCACGAAAATGCTGCAGTCACGGAGCTCTGGGCTGCTCTCAGCTGCACTTGGGTGTACAAATGGAGGGCAAAAATGATGGGTTTTACCTTTTGTACCCACCCAGACACTTGGACAACTTCTCCTGTGTTTACAAAGGGCCACTTCAAGCCAAGAGGGGACAGGAGAGAGATGTGTTGCAATCATCAGATAGGAGACACTTGAATGGCCATTGGCTCCTGAGCTGAGAGATCAGAGTTATTCGCACACACAGAGTTTATTTTCCTATGGCCCCTCTCTTTGGCGAGCTGGCTCATGCCAAGGGCAGGCTGGGGGAGATGAGGCCGGGGATTCGTTGGCTTTAATGCACAACTGAAAGATGCTTTCAGTCAGCTGCAGCCTGGGTGCCAGGTTTTATTTTTTCAGTGCTCTCACTCTGGAGTGGAGAGGGCCAGCCCTCTCCTTCCTCGTGCCTCCTTCGCTCTCGCACAATCTTTGTGGAGCTGCAGAAAAGAATTTTCCCATAAATAAACAAAATATTGAGTTACACACCATGTAAGTGACGACAGAAGAGAGCCCCAAGTCATCTTCTTAATTTCTATGCACAACACAACGTGCCAGCTCTCAGATAAAAGATGCATGAAAGAAAATGACATTGCTTCCAAGTCCACATAGTTTTGAGGTAAAATCACCGAGTCGTCATTTCCCACGTGCTCCTGTGCACATTGGGGCGCAGGCTCAGCCCTCCCTGCCCATCCCAGCCTGGAGCTGCTCCTGCTGCTCCCTCTGCTCCACCAGCCACGTCCTGCTCCGAGGTTTCCTCACGTTCCCAGGCCCCGGATCACTCTGCTTTAACTCCTGCAGGCCAGCAGGTGACTGATTTTAGGGTCAGAAGGCAAAGTGCTGACTTGAGACCTGGCGCAAGGCAACGCCCACATCCTGCTGCAGTCACAGCTGCAGCTTTGCTTCCCCTGGTGGAAATCAGGGCTTGGCTCTACAGACTTTAATTGGGGATAAATTGCTGCAAAGGTCTTTGCAAGGCCCTCTTGCACAGAGGTGGTTCCTTCGGATTCTACCGGGCAATTTACAATTACGCTACTTTTTAAAATAATTTGATAGCAGAAACACTTCACTGAATAATTTTCAGGCTCACTACAGACATTATTCATGAGAAAGCGATTCAAAATATTCAAGAGAGAAATATAACACGACCCTGGTGGATTTGCTTGTCTACACAGGCCTTGCTGCCTTGCTTTGGGCCCTGGTGGGGACTCTCACACAGTTCAGCTGTGAGGAAACATCCTAAAAGCCAACATTTTGCTTGTGGCAGGAGGCAAGGCACAGTGAGAGTGTCACCACACAGCAGCCTCAGCCAAAAGGTCCACGATACATCCAGGCTGAGAAGGAAAATGAATTCCTGGGAAATGAAATAATTTTCCAGATTCCCAGACAGCCTTTGGAAAGGCAAAGGACAGGACCTCTGCACCCTCAGGTCCAGTGCAGCATTTCAAAACCACGCCCTGCTTTCTGCCCGGTGACACCTCCCTGTGTTAGACCTAAGACCACAAAGCTTATTGGAAAAGCTTTGTAAAGGCTGCTCTGATTAGGAAACTCATATTACTTATGAAATCTCAGGAACGTTTTGCTCTCTCTCCCGTGGGAGGTGCCCCTCAGTCCCTGTCCGGAGTGGGCAGCTGGGGAGGTTGTGCTGCAGTTCTGCTCTGTGTCCCCCTCGATGCCAACCTGGCTCTGCTGGGGAGGGAAAACTACAGGCACCGTGCTGAGATCTTGGAATCTCAGGCTGGTTTGGGTTGGAAGGGACATTAAAGCTCATTTCAACCCATCCCCTGCTGTGGACACCTTGCACTAGACCAGGGTGCTCCAGCCTGGCCTTGGACACTGCCAGGGATCCAGGGGCAGCCACAGCTGCTCTGGGCACCCTGTGCCAGGGCCTCCCCACCCTCCCAGGGAACAATTCCTTCCCAATATCCCATCCATCCCTGCCCTCTGGCAGTGGGAAGCCATTCCCTGTGTCCTTTGTCCAAAGTCCCCCTCCAGCTCTCCTGGAGGCCCCTGAGGCACTAGGACCATTTTGTAGTTTCTTTATAAAAGGTTTCTGTATAGATATATTTTGTGCTGCTGGATCTCAGCTGTGGCCTAATTCAGTCCCACCACATCCAGCTGCAAGTGCAGATGTGCTGTTCATGTTTGTGACACCCAAAGGCAGGGCTGTGCTGTCCCCCAGCAATGCAGGGAAGTGTGGAACAGCAGCCTTGGCCAGAGGTCGGGAGATGAGAGCTGTGCTCATATTGCTCACTTTTAAATATCCAAAATGTGCAGGCTGCATAATACAGAATTTATTGCTGTGCTCATACTGCTCACTTTTAAATATCCAAAATGTGCAGGCTGCATAATACAGAATTTATTTTCCTGTAGCTGTGTACATATTAATTTATGTTCTTGAAAAAGAAACCCAAACACAAACCAGAAGGTGAAAAAAAACCTAAAAAAGGCTAAGAGACAAATATTCATATTATTGAAAATGAACTCATTCTGCTGCTTCAATTATTATTACCAGGGTGCTCTCAGACTGAAAGATTTTATTCATAATATTTCATCTTTTATCGATAGAAAAATGTCAAAAAGAAGTGTCTATAGTTAGTCACAAAAGGTCTTTCCCGACTTCAGAAATTTTTAGATCTTGTCCATAGTGAAGAGACAAAGAGAAAGATGAAAAAGGGCTGAAAAAAGGCTTTTGCACAGAATATAAACTGGAGGCTTGAGCAAAGTCTCTAAGGAACGGGGCACTCAGTTCCATTGAAGGTGGAACAGTTACACATTTATGATAAATTCATGGAATGGCAGATTCCCACTGCCACTCTGAGGTTTTGCTTGGGTAATTGCTGTGTGTGACCCAGCACGTGGAATTGTCTTCCAGCTGAGTTGGACATGGCAGGAGGGATCCCTGGGAGCCAGGGGCTCACATCAAACCCCAGCTGGGAGGCGTTTGCTGCATAATCATAGAATCATAGAATGTTTTGGACTGGAAGGGATCTTAAATACCATCCCTCCTGCCATGCAACCTTCCCCTGTCCCAGGCTGCTCCGAGCCCCCTCCAGCCTGGCCTTGGGCACTGCCAGGGATCCAGGGGCAGCCACAGCTGCTCTGGGCACCCTGTGCCAGGGCCTGCCCACCCTCCCAGGGAACAATTCCTTCCTTCTATCTAATCGAAATCTCTCCTCTTTTAGTCTGAAGCCATTTCCCTTTGTCCTCTCACTATCTATAGTAGGGAAGGAGCTATTTAATTTTGTGTAGCTTTTATCTGTTTGGAATGTAATTTCCCCCTCTCTTATGCTTTGCTTGGTCTGACTTAAGATCTCTCTTTTTTTGGTCTGACTCAGGCTGCAGTTCCTTTCTCCTTGTCCTGCAGGAGCACCCCCATCCTCTGCCTTTTCCTCCCCAAAGCTTCCTCTGGAAAGGCACTTACACCCTGCAGTTGCTCTCTCAGTATCCATTTGTTCCTCACACTACATCAGAAGCTGGATGGGATGGACTTTTATTTCTTTTTCTCTCCTTGTTTCATTTTTTTATGTCTGATTTCAATTTTTTTCTTAAAGAGAGGAAAAGATAATTTTGGCATTGCCTTAATTGAAAAGGGAAACTGAAGCCTATTGATTTAGTAGGAGTCAAAAGCCCAGATGAATTTGACTCCCTGCCCCTTCTTTTCTAACATGAAGTTGTCACTAATAATTTGCTGTATTCTTTAAAATTTAATTTATGGAATATCATTGAAATTTGGAAGAGTTCACAGTGACTGGAACACAGCAAGAAGTAGAAGTTTATAGCCCCTAACAAGAATAAACAGGACCAGAAAGTCCTTCATGTTCTCCCAGCTAACCATAGAAACAGCCATTTTTTCTCTTAAATAATCTCAAGGAAAAGTTAGCGAAACATAAATTATAGCGACTGCCACTGATTTATTTTTCTGAATAAAAAGAACATTCAGTAGCAGGTCATTTGTTTTTGTTTTCTTTCAGAGAGTAAATGGAAACAGATTCTTACCTCACTTTTCTCACAAGTACAGTAGATTTCCTAAGCTTGTGTCAAGGTTTTATTGCCAGGAAAAAGTGGTTGAATAGTCAGCATTTGTAATGAGGGCATCACCAGACATGGAATACAGCTGGCAAACTGGTACCCTCCTTTTCAGCACTGGCTGATTGGGGTGTGATCGTTAGTGTCCCTGCGCTGGACAGGTGCCGATGAGCCCCGAGCCTTCCCTCGGAGGGATCTCGGGAGGAGGTGCAGCTCTGAGTGAGGCACTGCCAGGCCCTGGTGACAGGAGCTGTGCCAGCTGGGAGGGGGACAGGGAGCTTTGCTCACACCCAGGCACGGGATGGAGCCGGGGGCTGCGGCAGTGCTGAGCCTGCCCTCTGCTCTCAGCTCTCCCAAAGGAAAGAAATCCATGTCAGAAGGGGTTCGTGGGCACTGACAGGAGCACCGAGCATTCATCCCGCTGACAAATTACAAAGCCAGGGTGATCAAGTGGATTACAAATAGGACTGGAAACTCCTGAGTTCCTGTTCTGGCTCTGTCCTTGATTTTCTGCTGTGACCTTAAGCAAACCATTTGAACTTCTCTGAGCCAGATTCATTGCTCCTGTGATTCCATTTGATAGAGTAAATGAGGAAGTGTATGGCCCTCTCTGTCTTCATTTCCCTATCTGTAAACGTGGGTGAATGCTTTCGGGATGTAATTATTGCCCACAGGTTCTGAGATGTTTCAAATCCTCGCAGCTCTTTGATGTCTGCAGACCTATTTGTTGATATATGGAGTACCTGTGTGGTAAGAAGCTTTAGAAAAGCTCTAAGCTTTCATCCCAGAGTGGGTGGGAAAACATTGTATGTATATTGTATAAGTTTAATCTTGTTTTCAGCTTTCTTTTAAGTGTAAAAATTTGCCTATCATTTTGTGCCCAACAGTTACCTGTGTTCTGCTTGAAATACCTAACAGCTTTGTCTGCCCTGTTAAAAAGCAGCCACAAGCTTGGCTTCGATATTGAAAAGCCCTTAAGAAAATTTTTTGTCTGGGTGTCTGCACAACTGTGATCAACGAGACAGTGGCAAGGGTGATGTCCATGATGCACTCGAAAAGCACTGAGCTCTTCAGAGACTTATTGCAAGCTCGTTTGAATTATTCTCAGCTCTCTTTTCCAGCTGGGAGGCAGCTGCTGTTCTTTTTGGGCTGTTTGGGGTGCACATGTTCAGCTGGGCTTCTTCAGCAGCCCAGCTGTCCATGGCATTTGGGTGCTGGGTGCTCTTGGGGTGTCCCGCAAAGCTCCCTGACGGCTGTGGGTCCTGCCATGGCACTGGGGAAAGGAAACTGGGGATTGCCAGAGCACGTGCTGGCAGCTGTGCTGGCATGTGAAACCCGTCCTGCTGGGATGCAGATCCTACGGAGGCAGATTCCCTGTGGGAACGCATCATACACGTGGTACATTGAGCTGTCAGGACTCACATCCATGTGTGTGGGAGAGAGAGCCACTGGAAAGCCGCTGAGAAATGTCCTGAAGTCCATTGTTCAGAGACAAATAACACTTCTGAAAAGAGATTGTTCCTAAAAAGAGCCAGTATTGACAGCTCAGTGTAGGTGTGACTGCTCAGAGCTTGTGGCGTTAGAACTCAGGGCCAGGGCCTGCAAAGCGTGGCCAGGGAGCTCTTCTGGTGGGATGCTGCTGCAGGGGGAGGTGGTGGCTGGGGTGGAGGAGGAGGCAGACAGTGTCTCACAAGGCTTTGGTTCTCTCCCAGGGCTCCCAAGGAATACATTGCAGGTGAAGTCGTTTTGCTCTGCCCTTTGTCCCCCAGGTGCCTGGGGCCGGCAGTCCCTCAGTGTGCAGGGGCACTGTGCTCTGCAGCGGCGCTGTGATCTCAGCTAAACAACCCAGACAAAGAAATCATAGCAACCCACCATCCTGCAGTTTGGTTCCAGGATTGCTGCAGGGATGAGCCCTGACTGTAAGCCAGGCTTAACAGGGTCTTTTTTCAGCCCTGGAGCACCCGGTCACAGTGTGGGAGCAGCAGAAGCCACGGTGTTCCATGTGCTGAAAATCAGAAGTGGAAAAGGACCCTATTAGGTCATTCATTTTGTTGGCTCTTGACAGAATTATTCCTGGTGCCATGCTCTCCCAGGAGCCTGATCCTGTCTAGTTTTGAGCAACTCAAGCCCTGCTGCCCCAGCTACCTTGTACTCGGAAAAACCATTTCAGTGTCTAAGAGACCTCCTGGGTAGGAAACTCAGACACAGTCAGGCCCAGTTGATTCCTTGAACCCTCTGAAACAGTTCCACGTCTCTCCTGGGTGGCTGTGCCAGTGCAATCCCTCGAACCTGCTAAACTGAGCTTTAGTCACCGTTCTGGCCCTGTTCCTCCAGTGTTTGATCTTTCCTTGTGAACCTGCCCCTCTAGGCCCAGAGATTCCCACACAGCTGTCAGGAATGATTAGTCAAAAAATTATGCAGTGGGACTGGGCTGCATTTGCGCTAAGCCCTTTTTAATAGTTGACTGACTATGTAAAGGGTCCTTAAAAATGAGTGTTTTGTGCTGTTTGTTTAATATCAATTTATAAAGGGAGTATTTTCACAAAGTACAGTAAGCACCACTTCATCAAAATTACAGCTTAAATCCCCATTTCCTGGATTCATGTGTTTATCAACAAACCTCTCTTTTTCTTTTTTTCCTAACATAAGTATTCCCATTCCTCATTGCTGTAAAGGAAAGGTTTTAAGAGAAGAAAAAAAAATTAGGTCTTGAAAGCTCAGAGGCCATTAGAAAAAATAATAATAAAATTGTTGGAGTTTTCTCTTTTCCCTCTTCTACATTTCATCTGTCACAAGCTCTCTGCAGCCTGGGCTCTCGAGGCTGGCAGCACTCACTGGTTTTGCCATGATGGGGCTGTGGTGCTGCAGCTCGTCCCAAAAAATTAACGAGGAGCGAGATACTGATGAACATGGAGGGGAGTGAACCACATGTACTTCTCTGGTCAGAGATCCATCTTCATCTCCGTGCAGGGCCTTGGAAGAGTGTGAAACTCCCACCCCAGGCACTTTCATCCAGGAAAGTCCTGCTGCCCTTTCTGCTTGTCGTGTTCCTACACAGCCAGCTCTGCACGTCATTTACAGAGCCTTGGCACAGAAAATCCTTAACAAGTTCTGCCATGGAGCCAGGCTGGGCTGGTGGAGTGTCTTGGGCAATCCCAAGCACAAATCCAGGCTGAGGGTGAGCAGCTGGAGCAGCCCTGGGAGAAGGACCTGGGGGTGCTGGGGGGGAGAGCTGGACCTGCCCCAGCACCCAGAACCCCCCAGCCCTGGGCTGAGCCCCCAGCGTGGGCAGCAGGGGAGGGGGGATTCAGATTGACAAATAATTTTAGATATTAAGAAGAAATTCTTTATTATGAGGGTGGGGAGGCCCTGGCACAGGGTGCCCAGAGAAGCTGTGGCTGCCCCTGGATCCCTGGAGGTGTCCAAGGCCAGGCTGGAGGATGGGGCTTGGACCAGCCTGGCCTATGGAAGGTGTCCCTGCCCATGGAAGGGGGATCAAAAGAGATGAGCTTTAATGTCCCTTCCAATCCAAAGCAGTCTGGGATTCCATGATTCAGGATTTAGCAGTTGCTCTTAACAGAAAAACAGCATCATATTACACAATGCCTCTCAGGTGGCAGGTACAAATGTATCTTAAATATTCAAATTTAATGTTTTTTTTAATCTGAAAATGTTAATTTAATCACAATGAAACATTTTCCTTTATAAAAAAACATAACCCTAATGACTGAAAAAACCCCCCCTTTCTTCTACTTTTTTCATCCAGGAAAAAAATTAATTTCCTTATTAGTTCTATTTACCAGCCACATAAGAAGTTTATTGGTTGCAAGCATTCAGTGCAGAACTGAATTAACAGCCCCTGCAGTAATGGGGAGCTCTGCAGAGCTGGGGCTGCTCCAGGAAACCTCCTCCCTTTACTGGGAAGGTGCTTTCCCAGCCCCACTCCCCATACCCCAGCCAGCCCTCAAGTCTCACCCTTAGACCTGAGCCTTGCTTAGGCTTTTGGGAAGTGCTAAAATGGAGCAGAGCCACAGCTATAGCTCCTAAAGAAAGGCTGGCTTGACTGTTCCACCAGAACCCGAGCAGGGAGCAGGAACAGGGTGAGGAGCAAGAGGCCTGACCTGCAGTCACGTCAGGGCTTGTGTCCTTCAGGCGGCTTTGGGTCCTGCATTGAGCCTTCCAAGGGACGGTGTATGGTCCAGTCTGGTGGAAAGTGCCCCCTCCTGCACCACGGCCTCAAACCTGCGTGGGCAAACCTGGTAACGGGGCCCAATGGCCTTGGCTTAATTAGCAAAGTCAGGCAGTGCCTTGTTAATGCAAGTAAAAGAGGTGCCAGTGTAAAACAGGCTGTGGAAACAAAGAGGATTCACTGTTTGACATCCTTTGTCAGGTACACGTGCATTTATTAGGAACCCAAAGTTCCAGTAACTTGACCTGGGCATCGATGATATCCAACACGGCCAACTTTAGAGCAGCACTTTTGTCTCGTGCTCAGCTGTACTCATGGTGCCTCAGGCATGGAGAGGAGGAGAGCCGTGGCTGTGAACAGGAGCAGGGGCTGCAGGCTCACATCTGGCTTGGCAGCCCTCCTCCTCCATCCCTTCCACACCAGGCCTCGGGTGTGTGACACCGCAGGACCCAGGTGTGTGACACCGCAGGACCCAGGTGTGTGACACCCCAGACCCAGGTGTGTGACACCCCAGACCCGGGTGTGTGACACCGCAGACCCAGGTGTGTGACACCCCAGACCCAGGTGTGTGACAC
>VZRR01009406.1:262193-273885 GCA_013398015.1 Oreocharis arfaki
GGTGTGTGACACTGTGGGACCCAGGTGTGTGACACACCAGGCATTGGGTGTGTGACACTGTGGGACCCAGGTGTGTGACACACCAGGCCTCGGGTGTGTGACACCATCGTACACAGCCCCGTGTGCCCGGGGAGCCCCTGCCATGGCCACCTGCCCCACAGCTGCCTTCCTCCCGGGGAAAGCCCTGCAGGGAAAGGGCAAGGCTGACTTCATTTGTAGAGGAGGTTGGGGAAAGGGCGGCTCGGGTCTGGAGGGAGCGGTGACGAGCCCGCCGTGGTGATGGACAGCGTGAGACGCAGCCCTGGGACTGCACACGCGGGGCTGTTTATGATCTTATGGCATTTACCTCCCCTTCCTTTCCTCACCTTTGTCTTCAGCCTCTTTCAGAGCAGAAGGAAAAGGAACGCCCCGGCCCCTGACCTCTAAATTGAGCTCTCAGCAGTGTTCCCCCATCGCAGCTCCGAGGAGCGCCGCATTTCCGCTTGGAAGGGGCAGATTTGAAAAACAGAAAATATATTAAATGGAAAACACAACTGGTCAGAAGAGCCATTCTATAAATTATGAGCCTGGGCAACAGAGATATTTTTCTTTGGAAATCAGTCCCTTGCAGTCTCCAGGCTACACGATGTGTAAGAAACAAAAAAACCAAACAAAGAGAAAAAATGAAGGATTTTTAGGCTGACTCAGGAAAGGCATTTTTTTCAAAGTTGGGGAAAGGAAATTTAAAATGCCCGTGAAAGACCAACAGCAATCAGGCCCATCTGGGCACTGTGGTGATGGAAACAAGCAGCCCTCGATGTGTGGGGGACACAGGGGATCTCAGCACGCTTGCACTCCTTTGGGAGAGATTATCTAACCAGAACTCAGCTACCTCTGCTCCTTAGACCATTCTGGGATCATCTCATTGCTATGAAGGAGATCATCATCAGTCCTGGCAGCATCACCTCGAGTGCGTATTGGTCATGGCCCCTCCTGCAGCGTGGGCAGAGCCCTCTGAACCTGTGTCCTTTCACTCAGTGCATCTTCACTCAGGGAAACCAGCCGGACTTTAAACCAAATTTACTTTTGCATCGAGCCAGAACTCCCAGGCTCTGCCAACAGTGAAGCTTGATGCCTTGCACACAATTCTGTGTGAATATTGCTACTCTGGATGGGAGGAGACTCATGGAGAGCCTGCTTGGTGCCTCACTAAACGTGGCCTCATAAATATAACAGGACTGGGATCTTCAAATTACTTACAGGCAGTTAGACATTCAATTTCCATATTTTGATGTTATTAGGATATGGAGCTCGTCAGGCTTCTCTGAATCACTTAGCTTAGCATTTGGCTGCTGGAGGCCATCCCATCCTCTGAACCAACTGGAGATATTCCAGAGCATCTCAAGATACAAGTTACTCCTCAGGCTTTTTGCAGGAATTTGCTCATGCCTTTGGAACTGCAGCCACCTGCTGATTGAGCTGGCACAGGGATGGAGGGAATCAAGCAGCAAGGGAGGTGCAGCCTGGCTGGGTGTGGTTTCTGAGGTGAGCAGGCAGCTCTGTCTGAGGGCAGCATGCGAGGGCTGCAGCCCTTTCACAGCTGCAGGCGCCAGCTGGCAGCTGCTCTGGCAGAGGTGACACTGTCCTCATCCTCTGGTGTCCCCTCTGCTTTGTGCCACTCCACAACGTCACCAGCAGCAAACAGAGGCCAGTAAGGACCAGAGAGTCTGAACCTCTCTAAAATGTCCTCCTCCAGCAGCACTCCTGAGCAGTGCCACAAGCATTGAGCAGGAGCTATTGTGTCTCACTCTGCCCTGCTTTGCTGCCCTGGCTCTCACAGCCCCTTGGAAGGAACTCCCCCATGCCAGGGAGCTGCAGAAGCTGCACCCTGGAGCACTGAAAGGCAAACTGCTGCTCTCCCCCTTGGGTCCAGCAGCAGCAGCAGCAATACAAACCCTTCCTTCGCTGTCTCTCTGTATTTATGGACAGGACATAAGGAAAGCACTCAGGCGTTAAACACTTTGGGTTGAGTTCACTTCCCCCTGACAGCCTTGCTCCTCGGAAATCAGCGCTTGCATCAAACTGGTGTGACACAGGAGAATGTGTGATGTGACACATCCCTTGAGCTGCATTTTGGGGCTGTTACCCCTATGGAACAGGGGGTAGCTCTTCCATGACTTCCCTGAAGCTGCAGAAAAATAACATATTGCAGAATTTGGCCTTATTTTTGCAAATGTATCTTTTAAAATTGTGCATCTGGAATTTAAGTTCTCTTCCAAGTGCTGTGTGTGATTTGCTCTTGCCAGAGAAGCACACCTGGGACTAAGAAGGGGGTTTAGATAAGTGCCTTTCCATATGGCCCACTGATAAATGATTCATTCTGCACAGCTTAGCTTTGAAAATAAATTCAGTATCGTTAAGATATTAAGATACCAGCTTCATATTTCACCTCATAATTGCACTTCACATATCACAAAAAGAGCTGGGCTGTTGTTTTCGCTGCTGCTGTTTGCAGATGCAGCCTGCAGAGCTCTGGATATTGCATCACAACTCACTCCCTCCTTCCTCCCATTCCAGCACACATTTTGCTCTTCTTTGAGGGTAATTTTTAGGTGGATCAATACCAAAAAACCAAACAATCCTGTGAAGTACAAATTCAGTGTCTTCAGATGAGGAAATAGATAAATACAACTTTTTAGGGTAATGCTTAATTAAACGTACTGATGGGGTTGAAGATCACTTGAGATGAAAACAAGGTCAAACAAAGCAACTCTTCCTCGAGAGGCAGCAAGCCCCACACTCCTCATCCCAGCATTTTGGCACTCCTGGTGCCCACGACAGCCTTGTACAGCTGCTCCTCTCTTTGCTATCCTATGTTCAACACAGCCTCAGCATCTTCATCCTCATGGCTCTTTTGCCCATGAACTTCCAGTGTCCCTGCTGGCACAGTCCTCTGGAAGGGTGAAAATGATCAGGAGATTTCCCAGTCAGAATCAGAACATCATCACATTTTCCATTTGAACCCAAAACACAGAAGAATGGGTACACCCAGCCCTAGCAGGTTTAGGATTGCAATGCACCTGGTAACGGGGTTGGTGAGGTTTTGTTTTTTTAAGGGAACCAGGAGGGGAACCAGTAGCCAAAGAGAGAGACTCTGGGACAGGAACCCACATCTCCATCTCCTAGTCCTGGTCATCCCAGTCCATCTCTAATCCCCACAGGAGCCCAGCCCAGGGACAGCACACACTGAGCTGCAGCCCAGGAAAAACAAGGCGTTGTGACAGCATCACACACAGATAACAACAACCACCCTGAGGCACACCTGAGTGTTGCCAGGGCAGGGAACCAGGACAGTGCAGCACATCCACAAGGGCAGTTAGCCTGGTGCTCTCAAGGCACCACCTGGGCCTTTCCTTGGGCAGGTGAGGACCAGTCACAGCCCTGGATGAAGATGAAAGGACCCCGTGTACACGAGCCCAGCCTGGGTGACAGCAGTGCACTGAGCTGTTCTCATGAAGAGGCTCCTGATGTGTCGGAACGAAAAGCGAGGACAGCCCCTGGGAGATGCCCTGAGCCCCTGCAGTGCACACAGGAGGGTTCTGCTTTCTCACCTGACTTAGGGGCCAGGACAGTGCAGTTTCTGCATGGGAAGAAGAGCCAGTCTCCAAATGCTTCCAAGTCCTCATGGACAGCAATTCCTCCCAAGGGTTGTTTTGTATTTTTATTTTCTTTGGCCATGAATTCTTTTCAGAACCAGTGAAAATATTTCCTTTGGTCCTACCAGGATGCAGCACTTTTGCTTGAACACATCTTACGTAAAAAGCACACTCAGAGCCCCCGGGCACAGCGAGGAGCAGAGCTCAGGCTGCACATCTGGAAAATATTCCTGCTGGTGAGACCTGCTGGAGCAGGGAAGGGGCTCCCCAGGGAGCCAGGGGCGACCTGACATTGGCAGTGCTGTGAAGTGGATGAGGCCAGAGCCCCGAGGGAGCCGTGGCAGCAGCAGGAGCTGTTTGACAGAGTAGGTGCTGTCTCCAGCTTTGCTGGGGGATCACAGAGCTGCCCAGGGCATTTCTCCTTGCCTGGTGCACAGGGACAGGCACAGTTTCCCTGCTGAGGATCCTCTGAAGGAAGATTGGGAGGCAAAAGGCAGCAAAAATCCCAGTCTGGGGCGCAGGAGGGATCTCTCAGGGCACACCTTCAGCTGGCACAAAGCAGTGTAACCCAAAGAAAGCAGATCTGAGCCAACAGTGCCCAAAAATGGGGCCTTTCTGATCCTCAGGCAAAAGCCAGAAATGGTCATTTCCTGCCTATTCCAAGACTTTACTGTAAACAAAATGCTAAATATTGTGTTAATTGCAAACAAAAGCCCAGGGAAATAAATATATGACAAGCCAAATTATGGTCTCGTGTGCTCCTTTCAGGGACAGACAACTGAGAAATATGGTCAGAGCCGAAATCTATTTTCAATTTCAGGTTCAGTCTGTACAGATTTAGGCACATGATATCTTTTTCTATATAAAAGCAGTCCCAGGTGAGTGTTCATAGATGATATATCTAGAAAAAGAAACAAAAAGGAAAAACTACCCAAAAAAAGCCTTGCTCTCTGTTCCAAAAAGCTGTCTTTTTTCTTAATTCTATCCATTTAAATTTATTGCTGCCGAAATTCCCAAGGTTTGCCAAAATTTAAGGAAAGTCGCAATAGAGATGAGTGTTACCAGCAGAGAGGAGGGTTGGGAAAGGAGCGGGGAAAGGAACAGCGAAAAGGACAGATCCATCATTTTCAGTGGTTACAGCAGCTGGGGAGAAGCATCTTTGTGAATCACCAGTAGTAAAAAGAGAACCAGAAAACAAAGCAAGAAAACCCCTGCCTCAGAAGAACAGATCAGGTGAGTGCTCTGTTATTTGTTGTAGCAGTTGTCTGAAATTGAAAGCATTTGAGGCACTGCAAAGCACTGGAAAAGGTGTCTCTGTCCAGGAAATCCTGCCCTTTGTTCCAAGGTGCACCCAGAAGGAATGTGAGCAGGGAAAGGCAGTGGCAAAGGGATGCAGCTCGAGTGCAGGCACTTCTGTGCCAGGGCCACCGCGGGGCCAGGCTCGTGCCCTGCTCCCTCTGCTCCTTCAGCTCTGTGCTCCAGCCGGGCCCTCCTGGGGGAACCTGGGAGTTACCTCCACAACTTCTATCCCTCCTGACTGCAATCAGCCAAATGGTCCAAAGGTCAATAGAAGAAGTGCAAAAGGACTGAAGATACTTTGAAATAGTTGATAATTTTCAAGAACAGAGGGCTCTTGCAATTCCACAGTTTTCATTTATCAAAAAATCCAATTGAAAGAAACCAAAAAAGTTTTTAAAATTCTTATAAGATTTGAAGTACTTTAACCCTATTAACATTTTTTTAAAATACTAAATATGTTTTAGAATAGGAAAATTTGCCAAACAGACATTTTAGATGTATTTAAAGACCAGTAATTTTTGGAAGAGTTATGTTAGAAACATCCACTATCTCTGCTCTACACTAAGAATTCATGTTACATAAAAAGCCAGATATAGACAAATAACGCAGAGAAGCCCACTGTGCAGAGCTGAGCCCAAATGACCCTGTTTATTAAATGTACACTGAGTGCAGTGAGTGCCTCCACACTCACTCTGTAGCTCGATTTGTGTGGCTTTTCAGCCACGGAGCTCAGCGAGAGCTCTGTGAAGGGCTCTTCTCTGGATGCTGCAGTTCCAGGAAGAAAGGGGCATCCAAGCAGGTGAGGGAGCAGCAGTGCAGCCAGAGGCCCCAGCCGAGTCCTGGGCTGAGGACACGGCATCCATTTCTAGGAAAGCCACGCCAGCAGGAAATGGGGGGGTGGGAACGGCTCTTGTGGAGAGCTCTGACACTCTAAGGCAGATGCATCTGTATTTTTCCATTATATGGAAAGCTTTGCCCATATTTACTGCTCAGGGATTGTTTTTCTCCCTGCTGTTGTCCTGCCAGCAATGAGCACTGAGGGCCAGAGCTCTGCAGTCCATTGGCACAGCAGAGTGGACTTTGTGGCTGGACCTCTCTCCACTTGTGCACTTTGGCTCTGCTCCATCCCCCACATCATCAATAACCAGCATTCCCAGTGCATGGCTGGCTGGGAATGCTGGAGCACACTAGGCTGGACCTGCCCTGACACGGATCCTACTTCCCACAGCCCAGTGGGAATGGAGGGAGCCCCAAATGTCCTGTTCCTCAAGCACTACAGACCTCAGCACCTGGCATAGCCCAAGGGCATTCACTGACCATTTGCTGGAGATCAGGTACCCACGTAATCCCTCTGCTTGGATGCCAGAGGAAAAGGAAAGCCTGGCTCCAGGAGGGATTTCCAGGCAGCATGGTGCTGCCTGCCCACCTGAGCAGCAATGCCCTCCTGGTCCCCACAAGGGCTGCAGGCTGGGCACCAAAAGAAGTCTGAGCTGCTCTGAGGTCAGGCACCAAAGTCTTTTTCCAGCTGTTATTCTGGGAATTTTAAAGATATTTTGCCTTAGCTGCAAACAGAGGAGGTTTTTCTCACACAAAATGTAAGAAAACTGCAGAAATGAATACAACAGCGTAAGGAAGGGGCCAGGCTGCAAGGCCGGTGGTCCCTAGTGGTCCTCAGATGTGTGAATCAGTGAAAATCAGAAAGGTATCATAGCACTGAGCAAAAGCTCATTCATAAAAGTGACAGTAACAGCTCCAAAACAAGGAAAGTTACCTAAGAGCAAAACTCTAATTACATTTGGGAACAGCCGCCCCCAGGAGAGCAGCACAGTCCTGCTCCTGCAAGGGGTTTATTAACCAGACTCATTAATATTCCTAGGAAGGCCAGGTTAAGAAACACATCTCTGGGGTGCCGTGTCCAGCTCTGGATCCTCCAGGGAGCTCCTGGACCGGGGCCAGCGGAGGCTGCAGGGCTGAGGAAGGGCCTGGAGCATCTCGGTGCCCAGGAAAGGCTGAGGGAGCTGGGGCTGCTCAGCCTCGAGAGGAGCCCCAGCTGAGAGAGGCCCCTCAAGAGCAGAGCCTGGGCCCTGCTCGGAGCCCTCCCTGCAGCCAGGGACACCCAGGCCTGAGGGCCCCTCTCAGCTGGGGCTCCTCTCGAGGCTGAACTGTACCCAAACCTGACACCCACTCACAGTCAATCAGCTTCCTCAGCAATACTGAGTGAGAATATCTTCCTTTTAGCCAAACATCCTTCACAGCCTCTTGGAGAAATGATAAACTCACCAACTAAAGCCCTTCAGCAGTCCTCCTGCATTATGAGCTGCTGAAATCTTATTTTTATGATAATAAAATGACTTGAAAACACTTCCATGTATTAAAAAACCTATTAATACATTTCTTGTCTGACAGACTTGCAAATGTAATTCTGCTTTGTGCCTTTGGCAGCAGCATTCGATGGCCAAGCGTTTTCAGAAAATTGAAAGTTTTCCTGACCTTTCCTGCAGCAAAAAGTCACCGACTTCCCCTGCTGTGTATTTGCATAGGGAGTGCTCTTAAGCCAGCAGCAGTCAAAGGAGACTTTAGTAGTTGTGTCCAGGACTGTATCCTCAGCTAGAGGTGAGTCCTACAGGAGTTCCTTCAACCAAGTGCCTTGAAACCTGAAGATTCAAATTTTATGATTTTTGCCTTTTTTTTTTTTTTTGTATTCCTTATCCTTTTGTTACTAAATTCAAAGTTGTTGTCACCTTTAAATGGAATTGGTCGAACCCTAGTGTGGCCAGAAGAGGATCTGGGCTATGCGGAGCTGGATGATGAAGTGTCACAATCATCAGCCTCCTGCCACTGACCTCTCTGGGTAAAGCCTGGCTGTGGATGATCCTTCTCCCACACCTTGCAGTGCTAAAGGACTGAGATACAGCCTTGGGCTGGATTAGTTCTGCCCACTAACCTCCCTTACCTGAGGGGTCTGCTCTTGGCGTTCTCACTCTGCTGTGGAGCATTAATTTGCTGCAGCTTTTGTCATTTGAAAATGGCTATTTGCACGCTTTGTTCATTATTAGAGCCTGACTCATGTGCCAGGCCAGTCACTTCTAATCATCCCTGTCCTAAACACTCAGCTTTGAAAGAAAAGCCCAGCCCTGCGTGAAGCATTCGCTGGTGAACGGGGCCATGAATCACCCTGGCCGAGCTCTCCAAAGCAGCTGGGCAGGGAGAACTTTCCGAGCTGGAAATGCTCCCCCACCTTTCTGCAGGCTCTCGGGCTTTTGATAAACACGAGCAATTAGCACCTTTGCAGACATCATTTTCCTTCCTCACTGATGGAACGTTGGATACCCAGAAGGAAACTGGGCCTTGGAGGGAGGCTCCAGGAAGGTGGGCAGGATGGTGGAGGCGATGATGAACACTGCTTGGACTCATTCACAGAGGGCTGTGCTCACACATCCTCTCTCTCAGCCACATCTCCGTGCCCCTGCAGTGACAGCAGCTCTGACAAGCCCATTTCTGTCTGATGGGAAGAAAAACAAACATTGCAGTGGATAATCAAACAAATGTGGGCTCTTCAGTTCTTGGATGGGAACTCCAGCTAATGTCATAAAACATGGGAAGAATGCTCTATAATTAATCCCCTCTCTGGAAATATTTGACTGGGTTTGGGATGTCCTACAGGAACAACACTGAAGTCAGCAGCAGCAGTAAAGGTTGCATGAGTCTGGAACTGAGGGATTTTCCTCAAAGTATATACCTGGGAGAAGCTGGAGCTAAGATGCCGTGGGGTTAAGCAGGGGAATGTAGTGAGGGATTATAAACACACCCAAGCAAACCTGCATTTCCTCCCACTCACATCCCTGCAACCACCTGGGGGAAGCTGTACTTGCAAAGAGGACACAGTTTTACACCTCTGCAGCCACTGTCACACACATATTTCCAACGCAAGCTTCAGCTCCTGCTTTCCTGCTGCCTTCCCATCTAATCTGTTTCCAGCCACGACAGTAGCTGAGCTATTGCCAAGAAAACCACATCGTGGTTTAAGTGATGCTGTGATCATTTACAGCCTGGAGCATGGAGCTCTGGTGTGTGACTGCAGCAGTCACAACAACGGCATGGGCACCTCCAGAGAACAGGACGGACATTCACAGTGTTAATTAAACCAATCACCACCAGAAAATGCTGGCGAGAAGAGAAGCAAGTCATGAATCCTAATGGGGCGTAGACACGGGAAGTTGAGCCAGAGGAAACTCTCTGATTGCTCTGTTCTGGATCCCAGGAGGATCTGAGGGATGCTCCAGAAGCATGGGAGCACATACAGCCATCTTTTAAAATTTCCACACCACCAGAGCTGCATCTCATGAGGGTTCTCTCTTTATTTTGGACTGTGAGCTTCCCTTCTCCCCAGCCTACCTCATTACACAATTCCTCTGTCCATCACTAATTCCCATCTCCTCCAGGTGATGAGAAATGGGCATTCCCCATCCTTTGCCTTTAATCCTCCTCCAGAACATGGACCCCACCTCACAGCCCCTCAGAGGTTCAGCCTGCAAGGCCCTGTTTGCCCAGGGCAGATTGTCGAGGTCACTCGGGGCTCTCAGTGCCAAGGTGGCACCCACATCCCACAGATGTCAAACCCTAACCCACAGGGTGTAGGATACATTAACTGGTTTGTTAATTCAGTTTGTGGGGCCAGGTTTTGGTAGTGGGAGAGCTACAGGGGTGGTTTCTGTGAGAAGCTGCTGGAAGCTTCCCCCACGCCCAGCAGAGCCAATCCCAGCTGGCTGCAGGATGGACCTGCTGGTGGTCAAGGCTGGGCCTGCCAGGAATGATGGGAACACCTCGGGGATAACGTGTTTAAGTAGGGAAAAGAAAAGTTATGGCACAGATGTAATTGGCTGCAGGGAAGAGCGAGATGAGAACATGGGAGAGGAGCTGAAACCTTAAGAATCAATTTTACTTTTGGCACAGCTTTGGTTTTACTGAAAAAAAAGAAATGTAAAAGGAGAGAAGATGTTAATAAGATGTGGTAAGGAATTTTATCTGTGGAAGGAATACAAGATGAGCCTATTGAGTGCTGAGATCTGCTGTGGGTTACAGCTCCTCATCCTGAACACAAGCTGAATTTCTATGCCTCAGTCTGTTGCACATTGAGATAGATGAGCAATAATTAAATTTGCAAAATGTGTTGAAGTCTTTTGAGGAAACACACATGAGATGATAAATAAATAAATTTCAAACCAGGCCCTCTGGAGTCACTGATCCGCAGGAACAGTGCTGTGTGGGTGCCTCCAGCAGAGGAGCAGGAGCAGGGGCAGTGACAGCTCCAAAGGCTCTGAACCCAGCCAAGATCGCACACCTCAAAACCCCTTTTCAAGAGAAGTCAAGACACATTCCAGCAGTCACTTCTTCCTGGAGCCATCAGGCGAAACTCAGAGGAAGTCTTGGAAAGCTGCTTGCGCAGCTCCATAGGTTCTTCAAAAGAGACAATGTCAAACTCGGACTATTGAAATGATTTTTTAACTGAACGGCAAAGCAGAGGATACAAGGAAAAGAGTATGAAAAAGCTGAGATGGTGACCAACCCCCAACCTACTTCCTTCTTGTTTTGAAATACAAATCGATCTGCAAACAAAGTGTCAGATGCCATTGTCAAAAGCCATCATTCCTACAGCTGTTGGCCTACAGGGGGTCAAAAGAGCAGTACAGCATTGGCAAAACTGCTCCTTACAAAGGAAAAATTGAATCCACATTTCTAAACCCAGGGGTGGATCACCAGGAGGGCATCAGGGTGCACAATGCCATGGATTTCTCTGCCTCCCCTCCTCTTCCTCCCGAACCTGCCTTCTCAGGCAAGCCATGCAACAGCGCTGAGCTCCTGCAGCACAGCAGAGCCTGGGAGAACTCACCCGTGCAGAGAAAGGGTTAAAGAGGACAATAAAACACAGCAGGTGCAAGCACACGAGAAAGAAACAAAGCGAAATTCCCTCCTTATGGGAGCAATAGAAATGATTGAGAGCGTGGACTCTGTAATCTGCAGAAACTGGGGCGACACTGTTGAGTCAAATTAAATGCACAGAGTGGAAAAATCCGAGCCCGACAGTCCGTCTGTGTCATGTGTCTGCAGATAATTTACTGCCACGGTTGGAGTCTGCCTTCGAAGGATTCAGGGGGAGAAGGAACGTGTGGGACTTGTTTCCCTGCACTGTATGGACACGTGTGCATGTCTGGAACCACACTGAGGAGTGAGGAATGGGACAGGAAATTTTTTGCACTTCCCAATCCCTCGGCTCCTGGTTGAGAGCTGTCTCCACCCTGTCACTCCAAGCAGTGCATTTGCTTATCAGGAGGCAGTGAAAGAAGAACCGGGGTGAAGCCTTGGAAGGCAGGGGTTTCCTCCGGGCAGGGAGCAGGGAAGCCCCTGGAGGGATGTGCCCTGTGCCCTGCTGGGAGCCGCTGAGCTCCTGAATTCCTGCCCTCAGCTGCCAGCTCACAGCAGTGCCGGGCCAGAGCCCCACATGCCCTCCCTGAGCCCTTCCCAGCCTCCTCAGGCAGCCTCAGGTGCTGCCACACAAACCATTGTGACAAAGCCAGGCCCTGAAAACACACCCAGGAACGCTGGGACACAGGGCGATGCCACACGAGGGATAGAGGGGCAGGATACGGGGATGGGATACAGGGGTGGGATACAGGGATGGGATACAGGGGTGGGATACAGGGATGGGATACAGGGGTGGGATACAGGGGCGGGATACAGGGATGGGATACAGGGGCAGG
>VZRR01009406.1:274188-449193 GCA_013398015.1 Oreocharis arfaki
ATACAGGGATGGGATACAGGGATGGGATAAAGGGATGGGATACAGGGGCAGGATACGGGGATGGGATACAGGGCTGGCATACAGGGGCAGGATACACCCCATGTCTCACTGCCCACCAGCCCGCCGTGGTTCAGGGCAGGGTAAGTGTAACTTCCCTCCCGGCTGCAGGAGACTGGAACAACTCAAGAAAAGAAAATTCCCTCCCATGCACTGCTCCAAGGATGGGAGTGAGCACAGCACCAGCAGATCTGCCTGGCCCTGCCTTTACCAGGAGTCTCAGCCAAAGCCCCTGGTGCAGCTAATCCAAGCAGACAGGTCGGTATTAGAGCCCAGCACGCTTTTTGGAGGAGCCCTTCTCCTCTGCAGTGATTTTCCCTGCCACCCATCGGGCTGGACTTTGCTGTCAGTGTTGGATTTCAGCTCGGAGGTTTGCAATGCAGCTGCTGGCCGGGTTCAGCTCTGTGTGATCAGCTCTAGGAGCCTTTCAGGGTGAAATACAAAACTGGGGCATTTTGGTGCATTACCAGCGATGCTCTGGCATGACTCCTTGGTGTTCATTAATGCCAGGCAAGTTTCAAGTGCCCCAGAGCTATTTATTTTGCCTAATGGATCGATGCAAAGCAAGAATCAGTTTGTCTCCTTTGTGTAACACACACAAAACCCAGATCACAAAACTCAGCCGAAGGGGCTTCGTTACCTTTGTTGCTTCACTGGTACCAAAGGCAAATTGCACCACAGCCAGGGAGTCCCCGGGGGTGCGAGGGGAAGGCTGAGACACGGAGGTTTGCGAGTCCTTCTGGAATAGAGAGGCTGCCTTCGGATCAAATTCCCCTGCAGGGTGCACATCTCCACTGCCTCGGTGCTGCACCGCGGCTGTGGGGAGCAGGGGCTCTCCTGCTGTGGGAGAGACTGTGCCCAAGCCAGGGAGGTTCAAATTCCTCCAGTTCTGAGTCTTTCTTGCACCTCCCTTCTTCTGATCAATTATCACCGTTTGGAGAGAGATCAGCAGGCCTGCCTTCCCCTCCACTGCTAATTATTGGATTTAGTTACCTGCCAGCAGCAATCTGCAGTGCTGAGATGGGAAGTAAATACTCCCTGGCTCCCTTCCAGCACCCAAACATTAAATTGTACTCCAGTAATCATATGGAAGTTAATTAGGTATCTCAATAGGCTGGGATTGTTTATTCTATAGTGTCATGGCCCGGCAGTTCTCACAGGACATTTGTTTGATGCTGCTTACTTCAGTTCATGGGGTTTTGACAGCAAACTGCTCCGTTGCTGTCAGGGGGAGCAGGGCAGAGCAAGGTGGGCATCTGGGGGGCTTTAGCCTCCAAAAACACCCCCTGCAGGGGCTGGGTTTCCAAAATCCCAGACTGCTCCCAGTGCTCACCATCCATGCAGCCAGGACACGGGATGTCTTTGACAAGGAAAGGAAACCGGAATGAAAATTTCTGAAAGAGAAACACAAACCTAGGGCCCTCCCTCGTATCTCTCTAATAAAACTATCTGGAGGGAAAATTCAAATGTAATTTTTTCTGTATTTCTACACAAGAAATCACATTGGAACCAAAGCAGTGTCTAATTTGTCTGTCAGCAATACTAAAAAAACATCAAACTGAACACAGCAAGGCTTCACTGACAAGTTTACAAGGCTCAGAAATGTCTTTCAAAGATGTAATTTTGTTTAGCAAAATGGAGTTTCAAAATCCGTACCTACACAAAGCTAACACAGGAGAGCTCAGCTGGCTGGCCTGCACTCAGGCACAGCCATTCCGGAAGGGAAAAACACTGTAAAGAATTATTAGTTAAAGTATTTACAGGAATTTGGAAAATCTGAGTATGTACAAGCCCGTTTCTCCAGACAGGAGCTTCATCTTCTCAGAGAGCTGAGACACTTCTGTCCCCTCTGCCTCCCCAAGAGCCTTCCCTACCCCTGAGTGACCAGGGGACAGTGGGGTCCCAGGGAGACAGCTCGGTGTTCTCATGGACAAAGCTCAGCAGAGTAGGGCATCAGTTATTGCACAGGTGATTCGTGTGCCTTGTGCAACACACAGTGCTCTGCAAGATGCACAGCCTGAATTCCACATTCTCACATGATAAAACCATCCCGTGACAATGGGATGACAAGGACTGGCACAGGGAATCAGACACACTTTATCAGACACAAGAAGAGCTCGAGTATCCAGGCACTGGGGGACTCCCAAAGCCTGTCAGAGGATGCCCCTGCAGCCCTCAGCATCAATTAGGATGTAACTAATGACTTGTTTGGACCGTGAAAGGACCACAGTGAGAGGAGGCCGTGACCCCAGCCCTAATGGAGAGCTGTGGCCTGTCCTGCAGGGTGAAGCGTGGGGACTGTGGCAGCCGAGGACTGACACCAGGATGAACGGTGTTTGCTTGGACAAGAGCTCTTTGTTGGGCACTCCATTGAGGGGTTTGGTTTCAGGCCTGAAGAGGTGTCTGGTTACTCTCCCACTCGGAGATAAGGTACCTGAATGTCTTGTGCAAACACAGCGGGGCCACGGGGAGAACAACCCCTTGTGGAAAAAGGCTCTTGGTTGCACACTGTCAAAGGGGAGAATGTTCTGAGGAAAAACCAAACAATTCCCCCTGACTTTTGTTAGCACTGATGGAAAGTGGCAAGGTATAAAAAGGAGCTTTACGGCTTGCCAGAGCGTGGCTGGGAAGGAACAGATGGCCAATTCATCTCCACCGAGCTTGGCACTTCCAACAAAAGAAACAATATGTGTTTGGCTGCCCTAATTTCTCCCCCAGGTATCCTGGCAGGTGACTGGGATGTCTGATGACAAGAATGACTTGACTTGTGCTCCCCAAGAGCACGTGTTGCTTGTTGCTGTGGCCTTGCCATTGTTTTGCCCCAAAATCTCCCATTCTTCTGCAGCACTCGGGGACGTGTCTCCAGATCCAGGAGACAACAGCAAACCTGGATGGCACCACCCGAACCCAGCACTCACAGGGGCTCCTCTTTGACATGGAGATTCATTCCAGTAGCCCTCATTTCAGCCTGCAAACATCTATTTTCCAGCACTGGAGTTGCACACAGCACATCCCAGGGATGCTTTGCTGAATGCAACTGGCTGTAAAAATTCCAAGATTAGACCGAGGGATTCAAAACCAAGTTGGCTACCCCAGCATGTTTTCACATTTAATGCTATTTCCCAGGCACAACCTGGATTTCCAGTTTTGTATTTTCCTACACAAGGGATAAGCTGCTCCACTTTCCCACAGAGAGTTTGAGGGCTGCACCGGGGTGGCTTTGGCAGGGAAAGGAGGGCAGGGGAAGGGGAGAGATCCTTCTCACCCTGATGCAGCGCGTGGGGCCCATGTACCAGAGCTGAAGGAGAGCCACGGTTGAGTCAAACACAAAATTGTATTTCTGGGTAAAAAGCATCTTTGCCCAGCCCTCACACTAAGCTGGGCGTTGGTGCAGTCTGGCACATACCAAGATCCCTAAAGTTTGCAAACAAAAAACCAAAAGGGAGCAGTGGGTCACCAATGCTTGGAGTGTTCTCAGGGTGGGCAGTGTGGATCCATCAGCCACCAGCAGGACTCTCCTGCACTTTTATTATTCTCCTGCCATTGGTTTTTTTGCAATAACAGCAGAGCAAATTAAGAACCAAGTCTAAAAGGCACTGGAGGCTGCTGCCCGATCGGGAACAGAGGATGGGAGTTCACATGGTCTCTGCAAGATTATCCTGAAAACCCCACACTACAGCTTTCCCGGGAGTCCAACTCTAACTAAAGTTTATCTGGCCTCACAAATGATACTCTAGAATATGTTAATGATGAGGCCAGATTATTAGGTTGAAGTAAAAATCATTGATGACTAAAAATTATTCACTGGAAAACTTATAGAGAAATATTATTAATAGATCAAATTCAAGTGACATTTTAAAGAAACTGATTTTTGTTTGTATTAGTGATGCATGAGGAGAACCTGTAAGGGGTTAACTAAGGTTTTATCCATAAGCTATTATATTAGGAAATACAATGTTATATTCCCCACTAAGCAAAAAGTTGTTTTGTCTTATTAGTAAATATTGACTAAAAAACACTGATTAAATGAGTGTTCCCATGCTGCTGACTCAACCACATCCATGTTTGTTCCCTTAAGAGAGCATTGCACAAGCTGGACATACATCCAGAGGAATCAATCATTTGACATATGGTTAGGATATTATCTTTCCCAGCCCAAAAGTCCAGGCTTTCAGGCAGAAACCAAGAGCCAAGACAAGTTGTTAGACTTGGTTATCTCTCGGAAGCACAGCAGAACAGGTCACACCCCAGCCTTTGCCACATTCACATATTTTAAGGAATTGCTAAAGAAAAATAATCTAATTATTTTTATTTCTCATCTCATTATTTTATGCTGTGGCTATCTACAGGGAAATAGGACAGTCTTGCAAGTAAGAATACAACCCTGAATCTGCATGATTTTAGGCAAATAATCTCCAGCCTGGTTTTAAAGATCCTTGATGAAGGTGCAGAGCATACTTTAGAACAGGCCTCGATGTTTCCCTGCCACCAGTTTCAAAGGAATCGAAACCTATAACCTGTCTCACTTAAGCCTTGCAACAGGGAGTGGAACAAGGCCTAAATATCTTTAAAATGCTTGGGTTGGACAGATTTTCAACACAGCTCAGCTCAAATTTCCCCTCTTCAGCAGGATCCACATGAAGTCAGAGCACTGGGCCCGGGGCTCGCTAGCTCAGCTCTCCAAAGGCTGCCCAGCATTTTTGGGAATCTTGCCCCTTTCTCATGTTCCCAGGTGAAAGATGAGCTGCTTGAAAAGTCCAGCTTTCCTTTTCTGTAAAAGAAGGCTCCCAACACGCTGCTGATTCACACAGGCTTGGGAAAGCAAGCCCTGCCCAGAGCCCAGGCCTTTGAGAGAAGCAAACAAGGTCAGCCAGTCTCCCTGCACTTCCCCTTCCATATTATCATCAGTGTTCCTCGTTTCACTCGGCCACAGCCTCTTCTCCCATCTCCACATGCTGGCTCCAAAGACGAGGCAATTTAATTCAAAATATTTAAAACTACTGAGAGAGAAAAGCTGCTGCAGCCCTTCAAGTGACAGCTTGGGAACAACCTGGGAGGTCACATTTAACAACCTCACCGTAAACTATTTCTGATTATAGTGAAAACAGTGGGATCTGAAAGTCCTCAGATCTACTCCTCATTTCAAATAGTGTGGACAATGACAGTTAGATGTACACAGACTGAATTTTTCTAACCTAAAATTTCTCTGTGTGATCCTAATACTGTTAGTTCCCAGCAGGCTTTTGAGGAAGAAAAATTAACTAACTGAAGATAGTTATTAACCAAGAGTTATATCCTTGGTTCTGAAAAAAAATTTATGGCCCTTATTTTTGAATCTTGTCATGTGTGATGGACCAAAACCAAACTTAAGAAGGGAGTACAGGTGGATTGTGACAAAATGGATGATCTGAAGGGTAAAATTCCATCAAATCTGGAAAATTCCTTCTTGAAAAATGATGTTTAAAATAAGGTAAGCATTTTCTGATGGAACCTATTAACAACACTCCTTTTTAGAGTGCCTGAGTAATGCTCAGTGGTGTCTCAGCCACATATTCCCGGGGTATATTCCCCACATCTGTAGCTCCGGTGGCAGACCCTGTGTAGCTCCTTGTGAACGAGAAAATTGTTCATGGCCCTGCCCCAGGGCCACAGCAGGGCAGCTCTCCAGGTTCCAGTGGCTGCCAAGACCAGGATTCAGACGGAGCTGCCCTGTTGGGATGAGCTCCACGTGCCATGGGATTTGGGAGCGCGGCCGCCCCGCTGGGCCAGGCTTGGCTCTCTGCTGCTCAGGCGTGCTCAGGACTGGCCTGGGCCGTAGCTACAGGAACCCTGGGAACGTGAGGCAAGGGACAAGTGCAATCCTCTGTAAAATATGTCCCAGCTGGGTATGACATCATGGCCATTGATCAACCTGGGAGCCCTGCAGTCCCGATCCAGCCTCTCATTTACACGGAGCAGCAGAAGGGAAAAAGGTCTGCTCAGCTGCCCTGGGGAGGCACCTGCCAAGAATTTCTTCTTGTCCCAGGACACTGCCAAGCCTCTCCAGGACTTTTCTAAAAAGAAAAACCAATGAACAGCTTCTTTCCAAGGATACTGGAATACTTCATGCCCATGGGTCAGGAGCAGCTCCTGAGGTGGTTAAGAGCTGCTGAACTTCTTCTTCAGGTGGGCAGACTGAGACACGGAATGGCTGGAGTGTGACACTTGAAACTCTTACCAACCCAGGCAACTGCCTTTATGTACGTTTATATTTTAAACAAATGCACTGAGTGATGGGGTTTTCTTCTCCCATTTATCCAACTTACGGCTCCCAGGCGGAGCTAAAGCCCTCTCCAAACCTGTCCCAGCTCCCAGACTGACCTAAAGCCCTCTCCAAACCTGTCCCAGCTCCCAGACTGACCTAAAGCCCTCTCCAAACCTGTCCCAGCTCCCAGACTGACCTAAAGCCCTCTCCAAACCCGTCCCAGCTCCCAGACTGACCTAAAGCCCTCTCCAAACCCGTCCCAGCTCCCAGACTGACCTAAAGCCCTCTCCAAACCTGTCCCAGCTCCCAGACTGACCTAAAGCCCTCTCCAAACCTGTCCCAGCTCCCAGACTGACCTAAAGCCCTCTCCAAACCCGTCCCAGCTCCCAGACTGACCTAAAGCCCTCTCCAAACCCGTCCCAGCTCCCAGACTGACCTAAAGCCCTCTCCAAACCTGTCCCAGCTCCCAGACTGACCTAAAGCCCTCTCCAAACCTGTCCCAGCTCCCAGACTGACCTAAAGCCCTCTCCAAACCCGTCCCAGCTCCCAGACTGACCTAAAGCCCTCTCCAAACCCGTCCCAGCTCCCAGACTGACCTAAAGCCCTCTCCAAACCTGTCCCAGCTCCCAGACTGACCTAAAGCCCTCTCCAAACCTGTCCCAGCTCCCAGACTGACCTAAAGCCCTCTCCAAACCCGTCCCAGCTCCCAGACTGACCTAAAGCCCTCTCCAAACCCGTCCCAGCTCCCAGACTGACCTTAAAGCCCTCTCCAAACCTGTCCCAGCTCCCAGGCTGAGCTAAGGCCCTCTCCAAAGCTGTCCCCTCAGTGCAGCACATGCAGCCTCATGCTGCATTCCAGTCAATCAGCAGAAAATCCCACACTCCCTCCTGGATGTTTTCCCTCCCCTCTGGATTAGTCCCAAGCTCCGAGCTCTCCAGTAGGCACTGACAGACGGCAGGAGATGATGTAGAGGCGCAATCAGATCAGACTAGGGAGAGTACAAATCTGTACAGCATAATGAGTCTTCTACTGCATATATCAGAGCTTTGAAACTTTTTCTACTTAAATATATATTCTGAAAACGTTCAGCATATATCATCTCATCGGAACAACAGGCTTCCATTGTTCCCGTGGCATAAATCTCTCACAGGCTCCTAACAGCACATGATTTCCACCGGCTCCTGGCTGATATAGTGTGGCACGAGGAGAGGAGGGGTTGTACATGGAAATTGACTTACACTGTAAGAACAAATTTTGCATTGTTCTGTACCTGCAGGTCACACGTCTCCAAGCTGCCCAACAAACTCTTGCACAGATTGCTGTGAGGGGAAATAGCTGAATAATCAGGTGTGTTCTGCCTGGGGGTCTGCTGGAGCGATCTGCAGCTCGGGGCACTGTGGCACCACAGCCCCATCTGCTCCTGCAGCACAACCCAGCAGTGGCAGCAGAGAACACAACGGCCCCAACTCCCCCAGGATCCGAGATGGTTTGGGGATGCCCCAACCCCACACAGCTGTGCCACTCCCTGGCACACAAGACCTGTCCCCTACACCCTGCAGCCCCAAAGTGGATTCCTTGGTGCTCTCTCTCAGCTCCGTGAGTGAGAGTAGGACACTCCCCCGGGGAACCAAGGATCATTGACAGCTTGTGCTCCTGTGTCAGGACGAGCAGCAGACACAGGTAGGCACTGAGAGGCTGCCAGGTGGAAGATATTTGCTTGGCAGGGAAACATCCACATTTCATCTTTGCTGGATGAAGCTCCACAGCTGGCTGGAGACAGCTGCTGCTCTGGGGCCAAGAGGAGCTTGGTATTAGGCCCTCTAAAGGCAGTGGTCCCAGCTGGGCAACCTGCTGCTCTACCTACTGTGAGATCCTTCTCATCAAAAACGACCTGCTCCTGCATCACAAGAGGCTGCCTGGAGTTGCTGGATGCTGGAGAGAAGTGTTTCTATCCTGAAACAAAACATGGTCATCCTTAACCTCCTTCCTTGTCAGCTTTGTTTCCATCCCCATACCTGCCCCTGGTCACTCTTCCCTGCAGCTGTCTTCCCATTCCTTCTTTTTAGGAACAAATTCTTCCCTGGGAGGGTGGGGAGGCCCTGGCACAGGGTGCCCAGAGCAGCTGTGGCTGCCCCTGGATCCCTGGACACGGCCAAGGCCAGGTTGGATGGGGCTTGGAGCAGCCTGGGATAGTAGAAGTTGGGACTGGATGATCTTTAAGGTCCCTTCATCCCAGACCATTCTGGGGTCCTGTGGCAACGATCACACCATGCCTATCCATACCCCCTCCAGATGAAGACATAACTTTCCCAGGGCTCTCGTGGCAGCTCTCAAAAGCACAAGAGAGAGATTTCAGCAGCTGGTAAATGTTGGGGACACTTCATAAAGCCATCCCTGCATGAGAGGTGCTGCTCCAGCGGCACCCCCGGCTCAGGTGCTGCCGGTGCCAATCCCTTGGCCTGGAGTGCCCCCAGGAGGGGCCTGGCACATCGCACCGGGGTGGCCAGAGGTCACTTCAAGGGCAGGATGCTCTCATGTTCCCCCGAGGATGGAGCAGATGGAGTGCCATGGAGATGCTCTCTAGGGCTCTCCTGCAGCAAACAATTGACAAATTCAGCCTCAGAGGCATTCCCAAGGATGAGGTGAGTGCAGCCATAAAGCCTGGTTTGTGAAAAGGAGATAATATACACTGTCAAAATACTCCCATTCGACCTGGGGATGGGATTGAAGCCTTTCTGCCCTCACCCTGCAGCCTGTCCTTACCTCTGAGCAACCAAGGAGATGCCCAGAATGCACAGAGCAATTCCCAGGGACAGTAGGAAATGACTCACTCGCTCGCTGCTGGAGGAGTGCATGAAACACTGGCCGTGCTCTCCCCTCATACCACACAGGAGAGAGAATTCCTATCAGCACTCAGAGGCTATAGGGTTACATTTTCTCATCAGACCCAGACAAGCACCACAGATTGCAGTCACTGCCCTGGCAGCCCTGCAGGGTGAGGAGCTTGGCCTGCAGCATCCTCATCTGTGTTTTGCTGTCACTCAGCTGCACTTCGTGAAATCTGAAAGCAAGAGGTCATGAACTACAGCCTTGCCAGAGTGGGAGCCAGAGTGCAATCATCATCTCCCCGGCCCACAGGCAGTCTGGGATAAGGAGCAAACTGCAAATGCATCTATTCCTGGATCGGGAATGGTGTGGCCAGCAGGACCAGGGCAGTGACTCTCCCCCGTGCTCAGCACTGCTGAGGCACACCTCGAGTGCTGTGTCCAGTTCTGGGCCTCCACTTTAGGAAGGACATTGAGGGGCTGGAGCCTGTCCAACCCCGAGTAGTCCAAGGGAGCAGCAGTTACAGATGTCTGGGATTTCTCTTTCTAAACCAGGAAACCTTGGAATGCTGAAACTGAAACTGACCAGGACAAAATCTCTTACCTTTAAAATATGGTTAAATGACCGTGTTCTCTTTCAACCATTTCAAGCATAAAAGCCCGTTAGCATAATGTTTTTACTTAAGATAATCAGTAAAAACACTGCACAAGTTTCTTATTGCCAGTGAAGTAGTTTAACTCATCTGAATAGTGTTTGCTTCATGAACAACTTTTAGATCTTTCAGTAGATTTCAATGTCCGTGAATGCCACAGTGATATTAAAATCTGCATTTTGCAAAATGCTCTGCAACAAATGTTGAGGGTTATGGGAACCTCCCCAATGTACAGTTCTTTGATGTGTGTGACAAGGATGTTCATACAATTTTAGCACACAAAAGGACAGTGGGATTAAACTGACTCTATTTGAAAGTACATCAAGATCCTTAGGAGAATGTACCAGAGATAAGAGGGGCTAAATGTTCATATCCAGAAACTGTCATATGATAAGGTCAGTATATTGTGAGCTAATGAAATACAGACTTAATGTATCTCCTGCTGGCTGTGGAGCAGGCAGGATGTCAGACTGTTTATTAGCTTAATGAGAGTTTGAACATCAAGACATGAGAGAAGGTGGCCAGACCAACAAATGCTTTTTAATTAACCCAAGAGGGATAATCTGTTAATTTAACTTCTCAGCTCCAGACACCAACATAACCAGTGCTGGGACACCTTCATAGGCCTTGTCACCCTTCCTTTAGTGAGTAACAGCCACAAACATTCACAGGTTTAAAACAGCGAAGTATCTCATTTTATTAAACACAGAATAGGCATCACATTGCACACATTTTCCAGTCTCCTGGGTGCCTGAGGCACTGATTAGACTATTCCTTCAGGGAGCACCCAGGAAAGCCAGGAGAAGGCCTTCAGTAAAGGTTTTGGTCAACGCTTCCAGAGCAGACCCTAACGATGTGTCCTTGTTTGAATGAGAAAAGGAACTTTGTAGAAATTCAGATCTCTAATGCTGAAAGAAAATAATGCTCTTAGTCATGACTCATTAGAGAAAAATAAGTTTCATTTGGTGCATTTAGGTTCTTGTTTACTTCCTATCCCGTCGAAGGCTGTTTGCCACTGCTGTCACCTCCACTCCTGTGCGTTTGTTCTTCACACTCCTGCCTGGGGAGCTCAGTGTTACCCGGGGTTCCCCACAAACACTGACACTCATTGTTTCCTTCTGCTATGGCTTAAACACCTCCTGTGCACTCTCAGGTCTTCCCTTTGGCTTTGAGGCAGTTCCCAGGTATAACTGAAGGAAAGAAAAATTGCTAAATATTTCTGTCTTTGCATTTCTTCCTTACTTATTTCTTCTTATGTCTTGTTACCAGGCCTCGGCTCCCTGCTCTCGCTCTGTCTTGGGAACTGAGACATTCATATTTTCCTTCAGAATGCTGAAATCAAAGGTTCTTTCCCAGCAGTTTCCCCCCCAGACCAATGTGGGTATCAAAGAGCAGCGTTTGTATGCGTGCTGCAAACCAAACCCCAAAGACCTCCAGCCTCTCCTGGCACTCGGAGATGGCATTACTGCTGCAGGACTGTCTGCTGTGGATGCACTCTGCAGCACCCTGATTCCCACGGAGTCTGTGTGCACCAGGGCTGAAAGTGTCTCTTGAGATGTATTTTCTTCTCCACTGGTTGCTCAGGGGGTCACACAATCCCACGAGGCAGCTCAGAGACTGAGGTATTTCAGGGAGACAGAAGAAATTCCAGTGTGAGTATCTGACCCAACCATTCCATGTCAACAAAACACTCCTTGGATCAACAAACCCCTCAGCTGGGTTGATGGAGTCACTGTCCTTTGGATTAACTGGCACCCAGCACAACACAGGCTGCCACAGCCTGCCCAGTACTGAGGGAGCAAACCTGAAACAGCTGTCAGAGCATTTTCGGCTGTAATTCCGAGAATTCAGGAGATGAAGCCTTTGCTGTGAGAAAGAGGAAAATGACCTCTTTAACCTGCCTGGGTCCCTTCATGGGCAGGTGCCTCACAGGTTTCACATCAGCTGGACCTGCACCTTCCAGGGAGTGACATCCCCCAGAATCCTGGCACAAATCCCCTGAAAACGGGTCCTGGTGCTCCAGCTCTCCCACAGGCTGCACCTGTGTCCCTCACCACCGCCCAGGGGTTCTCCTGGTGGCTGCATGGGCCCCTTCCAGGCCCTCCAGCCTCTGCAAACACATGCAGAACTCCACTGGGGTAAGTAATGAGATGCAAATGTATTCCTTCAGAGGTTGATCCAAAGCCCAGTCAAGTCAATTATTATTAATGCAATTAGTACTGTATAAGCAGTTCAAGGCATAATTCACGTCAGGTCTCCATCCAGGCAGGCTGTGGATATGTGCAGAGCAGAATTAAGGGGTTTACAAGCTGACTGAGTGTGACAGACAAAAAGAAAGAGAGGAAGGAGATGTGAGGTGATATAAAAAGAGCAGATAATCTGCCACAGAAACTCAATCTTAATCCTGGGCTTTGTCTGGCAAACCATGCAGCCTTCAGCGGGAATTTCCAACAACAGTTATATCGGCAGTGTGTTCATTAAACAGGATTTGGAACCTTTATTTGTCATGAATTTTCTCTCTCCTTACGTTTTTATTCATTTCCCCCTGCCTTGGGCTGGCATGGGCACGCAGTTTATTTCTCTGGCAGAGACTGTGTACTGGGGGTCATTCGAGCCAAGCCAACAGCATGACCCTGGAGCTGCAGGCATGAATGAAGGGCTCAACAAAACTCACCACGAGCTTTGCTTTCTTCTGTATCGGTAATTAAACATGCCTGAGTCACACGGAGCGCTCCCCGCGCCTCCAGGGGAGCTGGTTTGCTCGAGTGTCACGTCCAGATGCCAACCCACGAGCCCCTCGCTGATCGCTGGCACTCGCCCAAAAGCTCTTTCCCCCCCTCTTTTTCTCCTTTTTCTTTTTCTTTTTTTTTTTTTCCCAGTCCAGAAGGGAGAGTTTCCATGGGCGGAGGCGGGTGAGGAGACGCGGGGAGCAGGGAAGGCGGCTCGCTGGGATGCTCGACACCCTCTGCCCAGGCTCCAGCCCGCTGGTGCAGCCAGAGCACCCTCTGCTGCTCCGCTCCCTCCTGCCAGGCAGCCCCTGGCACTGTCAAACCTTCCCAAACACGTGCTGGGATGCTCCCGGCACCCAGGCTCGCTCCCGGCCTGCCCCCCGGGCTCTGCGAGCGCACAATCCCATATTTCGGGTGGTGATGCGGCACGGGATGAGAGCCACGCAGCCTCCATCAGTGATTCTGCAAACCTGCTGGTTACTGCGCCACGAGATCGTTAAAAAAGGGCAGGAAAGTCTCCTTGTTCCGGAACCCCAGTGCCTGGTGTAACTGGGGGTACAAGGCTGCACAGAGCCCTCGGCACCGGCACGGCTTTTATCTGGAAATATTTGTAACTGCCCTTGCTGTTAGAGCCTATGAATGCAATGAGAATATTCCGGCAGGAATCAGCCGAGAATGTGGTAAACCAAGGGAACACACGAGGGAATGTGTGTAAGAGAATCTCCCTATCATGCACAGCCAGGGCACCGGGATTCCTTCCAGAATCCCACCGCTCCCCACGCGTCCCTGCTGCTCCCGGGCAGGGGAGCACAGCCTGGCTGAGCACAGCCTGGCTGCGGCCGCACTGCTGGGGTGGAGGCCACCAGGTCGCCCCTGGAGTGGCCAGACAGACACGGAGAGCAGCGGTGCTGAGATCTTTGTAGCTGGAAAAGGCAAGTCAACATGCAAATCTTAGTTAAAATAGCTTTATTAGCAGCATTTTAATCACTTGCAAAATCTGGACCGGGATCAAACCAAACATAAGGCAGCAGCTGCTGTAAACAGCCGTTGTTGAAATGGAAAAATGATTAGTGCTGAGGGAAGGATGTCAGGTGTAATGAGCCTGCCTTGGCTGCTGCTGAGGCTGGGCACCGGGCACGGCCGGGCACCTCTGCAGCGTCCTGCCCTAAATCCTCTCCTGGTGCAGGGATCCCCTGACCTGCAACCTCCCTGCCGACCCCAGTAACCATCCTTGGCCATATTTACAGCACCAAGGGGCTTTTCAGACTCTGCTTGGAGAAGGGAACAATTCCACTGGTGAAGGAGCCTCTCTCCTTCCGTAACACTGAAAGTCATTTTAACTTCCACAGAATTTGGGAAGAGTAATTATCCACCAAAACTTGCACTGAAACAAGGTGTACGTTACCCATATTTTGGCTCTGGTATTAATTACACTTTCTTCCCCTCTGCTGCAGGAAGGGACCTGGGGCCCTGGTCCATGGCCAGTTGGATCTGAGTCAGCAGTGCCCTGGAGCCAGCAGGGACATCCCTGTCCTGGGGACACCGGGCCCAGCATTGCCAGGGAGGGATTGTCCCGCTCTGCTCTGGGCTGGGGCAGACTCACCTCCAGTGCTGGGGCAGTTTGGGTGCCACAATATAAAAAACCATTAGAGAGTGCCCAAAGGATGGACATGAGGATGGGGAAGGGTCTGGAGAGGAGCTGCTGAGGGGACTTGGTTTGTTCAGCTGGAGAAGAGGAAACTGTGGTCATCAACATCCTCCTGAGGGGCAGCTCTGACCTCTTCACTCTCGTGACCACCAACATGATCCAGGGAGCGGCTGGAGCTGGGCCAGGGCAGGGCCAGGCTGGAGAGCAGGGAAAGGTCCTTCCCCAGAGGGTGCTGGGCACTGCCCAGGCTCCCCAGGGAATGGGCACGGCCCCGAGGCTGCCAGAGCTCCCAGGGATGCCCAGGGTGGGCTTGTTGGGGGGTCTGTGCAGGGCCACAGCTCTCACTGTGACACCTCAGGCCCTCTCTCCACACAGAGAGCTTCTCTTCCCTTCCTCACTGACAGGTACCACGAGAAACTCTCCATGTGAAAGCAGCTCGAATCATGTGGAGCAGCAGCAGGAGCACACACAAACCATCGCTCATTCCCGTGTGTCACGAGGAGCAGCAGCCAGCTCCTTAAATCATCTGCATTTCAAATGCGGGGCGTCAAAACACGACAAGTGGCTTCAGACAAACCAGCTTTGAGTCTCGTCCGAGTCGGGAGGGGGAAAAGCATTGTTTAGTATTTTTCATTTCCATCAGGGGGAGCCTGTGCACAGAGGATCGGTCCTGGTGACTCCAGCCCAGTCTCCCCACAAGCGCAGCCCGGTGAGACCTCGCCGTGTGTGATTTGGGCTGCGAGGTCCCGGCAGCTCTGCCTCGTGTGAGAGAATTCAGAAACATTTCTGCATTTGCAGAACTGTTTGAGCCGTGCTCAGCGGTGAGATCTGTTTATCTAATTACATAAGTAGAAGGCTGACATTTTTATTTAGCTGGTGTATAATTCATACCACCAACAATGCAAACCACGCTCTGTGGTTTGGAGGTTGACTCTACCTGATAAATATTAACATTTGTGGCATGAAAAATAATCAGAGGGTTACGTGTCAAGATCTTTGTCAGGGTTATGTGGTAACAGGCTATCGACTGTCGGGCTTGAAATTAAAGACCTTGCTGTAAACAGACTTCACAAAGCACCGCCCTGGATCAAAGGGAAGCAGTAGTTTCTATCTGTTATGGTAGCACTTGAGTAAGCAAATGGCTCGTAAAAGATTCAAAAATTCAAACACTTCCCATTGGAGAGGTGGCAAAGGAGTCATATGCAAATTATCAGGTGTGATACAGAGTGAATCAGGTGTTGAACACACTGAACTTTCTACACAACATATGAAAAACCTCTGTTGAATAAAAAGCAATGAAAATCTAACACTGCAAAGACCTCTGAGGTGTGATTTTAGAGCTCTACTTGCAGTTCTCTTGGAGGAAAAATTGGCCTTCGTGGTTAAACCTGTCCTATTTTTGAGAAAAGAGCAGTGGCCACCACTGACCACTGTGTGCAGCATCTGCTGAAGGTCCCTCACCTGGTCCCACCCAACCCAAACCATTCTGAGGTTCTATGATGGGTGTCAGCAATTTATGATATATTTTCAAGAACAGGCTCTGAAGTTCAGTGCAGTCAGCAAAACATAAAAACATGTTTTGATTTGATCTATTCCCATATTTCATTTGTGTAACATGATTTAAGTGCTTGGGCATTAAATGCACACATATTCTATTTTCACTGGGGTAAGAATTAAAGATTTTGTTGTCTGTATACAGTGGAGAACCCTTTTACATTAAAGTCTAAAGAAATCAGCTGGTGCACAAAGAATCCACATTCCGTGCCCTGCCTTTGATAGGGAGGGAGCACATCTAGAGACACAAAAACTGTGTAAATAATGAACACGGGCCCAAAGCCTCACTCCAGCCACCCTGTCCAGCAGAACAGAGGACAACTATTCCAGCTACCCTGCTGGGTGTTAAAGTGTGGGTGCCCTGTGGGGTCATCCCTTATCTCCTTATCTTATTCTGTGGGACATGATGGAGAGGGGCGCACAACAGTTCACTCCTGGCCCAATTACAGATGAGGCCATTACAAAAATAATAAAAATATAGTGAATACAAAGCCAGCTCTAGTGGCTTGAGTGCAGACTCAAGAGTCAAAGAGCTCATTATATTAATTATAAAATAACAATGGAAAAGGCTAAATTCCATCTTCTGAAATCTTTCATCTGAGTCTGACCAAAATATGTGCTCTGCTCCTGCAAGGCTTACAGGCTTAATAGAGGATTCAAAGAGAATCAGAATGGTATCTCTTGGCCTTAAACCTCTCTGGATCTTGAGTGAGCAAATGAGTTGCCAAGGAATAAAGTCCCTTTTTTAATTCAAAGTGAAACACACCTACATCTCCAATCTGGGGAGACAGCTACCGAGGAGATCCGATATCAGACCTCAGTCTTGTTTCCTCTGCTACAAGGCAAGGGCAGATCAGTCCAAAGAAAACTCCTCAGCAGATTGAAGCAGTCGAAAAAAAAGTACATTTACTTGTTAATGTCTCGTAGTCTCAGATGTCTACGGTACAAAGGAAAGTATTTGAACAGCTTAAAAGTTTTATGGTTAGAATAACATTCAATAAAAAATACATTTTTGCAGGAGTGGCTTAGGAACCACAGGCAGGCAGGAATTCCGGGAAAGCCCCCGTTCCTCTGGGAGGAGCCAGTGGGGAGCAGGGAGAGGGGTCCCTGTGCTGCCCTGGTTCCCCAGAGAGACACGGAAGGGATGCTTGGGATTTTTGCCTCTGGAAAAGTCTTTGATCAGGCAGCTGGGCTCGGTCTCAGAGATGCAGCTTTCTGCTAGAAAAATCCCAAATCCAAAAGCTGGGTGCTACGCCTGCAATCTCCCAAAAATCTGGTGTATTCCATGTGCCACTGAACCTCCCCACATCCCTGAGCTTGCTTAGAACAAAGTCATGAACTTTTGGAGCAACAACTGACTCTTGGACAGAGAGGTTCTGGCCAAGCTTCAAATACCCCTGCCCCGTGATTTATGGATTGGTATCCAAAGCAGAGCAGCAGATTTACTCTTTCTTGTGATTTACAGAGCTGAAACCAGGTGAGATTCAGGGTTTTTAATGAGTTTGACCTAGAATTTGAAAATCCCTTTGATGCCCAAATTCAAAGTGAACTTGAGTCAGAGAAATGAGCCCACATGAGCCAGACCCAAGAATGCATCTCCTCAAAGCCCTGTGAAGTGAAAGCACAGCTTTGCAGCAACTTTTGTTGACATCTTCCCTTGCAGCACCTTTCTAAAGCTTCTGACTGCCCAAACGCAAAATGTCCTCACCTCACTATTCACAGATGGTCTTTAACAAATATTCAGAGCTCTGGTTATACATTACATGAGCATTTTGAGAATGCATTGTCTGGCACCAGCATCTCACAGGCTTTCCAGGGGTTATGTTCTCTCTCTCCAATAAGAAAAAAACCCTTCCTGTAGCTGCGATGAGCATCAATAAACTGGAGTGGTTCATTCTCAGCGAAATGACAAGAAAAGCAAGGGAAAGCTGTGGACATCAATCCTGAAGAAAGTGGTGACTGACCTGAGCACTGGTCAAGTGCTGAGCTGAGCTCTCCAGAACTGGAGCTCACAGCTTTTCATTTTAGAAACTGCCTATGGCACAAGGTCGAAAATGCCCTATGCTGCAGGTTACCAGGAACCTTCTGCCAAGGGCAAGAGAGGGAACCAAACCCTGAAAATGGAAAGCCAAAAGGTCCCACTTTGGCTGAGCAAACCTGGCTCTACAGCCCTGCCCAAGAGATGGTGCAGCAAAGCTTCTTGGAAGCCTCCTGAGAAACTTCTCTGGTGTGTGGCAGTGCCAGCTGACACAATGGAAAGCACACAGGGCATGTTTCAAGAAATCACTTCACTTGGAAAAAAAACTATGAGCAATGCTTTTTTTCTGAGAACTAATTTTCCAAATAGAAGGTTCATTTTCTTCCTCAGAACAATTTCTCCCTTCAGCTGTAAACTCGACAATTTACATCTGAAGCAGCCTTAAGGTTCTACTAAGTCAAAATCAAGGCAAGTGTTCTGAGGCAATCATTCTTTCTCAGACATTTCTTCTCTGGAAAATGAGAGACCCAACAGAAACTGGAAGATTTTAGTGCAAGTGACAGAACATCAGGCTCAGCGACGGAAGCCTCAGCCTTGGTGTTAACTTAAAGCTCCTGACTCCAATTAAGTTTTGTTCCATTTATATGGGCATAGAATTGGGTCTTTTGAAAGAAAAGTCAGTGGGGTCCAGGGAGCAGCCATGACAGGGAGACACCACACGGAAATTGCTTTTATTCCTGTTCCCGAGACATCAATCCTGAAGGAAAGGCTATAGGTGCTGACAAGCTTCAGCACTACAGATTGAACCAAGACAGGAAAAGTAATTAAGGGGGAAAAATAAACAAAAGAATATTTTAGCTCTCTTGAGGATGAAAGGTTCTTTTGCCTGGCATTATTGGTCTTCTCACACTAACCTTTAGCTTTTCTGGGGAGAATACCAGATTCTCCCTGGCATGCCAAGTCCTGAATCCATCATAAAAATCTATTTTGGAAATCTTTCTATCACACTATTAAAGGAAAAAGTTGTGTTGACAGAAGTGCCCGTGGTGTCCGAGGCAGCCTTTCCGTGCTCTCGTGCTGAGGAACATGGAGGAGGTTGGGACCAAGGGGTTTATAAACGTTAAGCAAACCCCGTCCCTTTAATCTGAAATCTGCCTCGCTTTGCCCTTAGGTTGACATTTATTGTTTAAAAACGTTGAGAAAATGTGCTGAGGAATTGCCCATTCCCATCAGTGTCAGGATGAAATGTTTAAAGTGCACATTTTTCACCTGGTGCCAGGCCCAGGCCTGCAGCCAGGCCCCGTTTGACAACCAGATGAGTAACACAGAGGGGATCCCCTCGTGAACACGTCTGGATCCGGGAGCTGGCACAGGCTGTGGATCACAGCATCCCCTGCCAGGAGCTGCGCTTGGGCGTGGGCAGGGCACAGGGGCAGCCCGGCAGGAGCGGAGCCACGCCGAGGGAATGGTCAGAGGGCAGCATGGGGGTCATGTTCTGTTGCACTGGAATTCCCAGGGCTGCTCCAGGGCTTCCAGAGGAAACAGTCTTAGGAGGGAAAAGGAAAGCAGAGCCCCTGATGCCTGGGGGTGCAGCAATGCTGGTGTGGGGGTTCGAGATGCTCAGTGGGAACACTGCCCCTGCCACGAGAGTCCCCATCAATCTCTGGGCATGAAGCACTAGCAAAAGAGCAGGTGAGTGGTATTTTTCCAGAGTTTTCCTTTTTCTAGTATTTCTTCTAATCCTAAATTTCATCTTCAGAATAATTTGTTGTGATTAACTTTAGGCAGAAGAGTTATTACAGGGACTGACAGCTAAACCATGATCTGCGGATCCCATTACCATCCAAGGGGAATTTGGATATCTCTAGACCACCTCACGTGGGTGTCCTTCCTCCCAGCTGCATCTCTCCCTCCAGGCCCCAAGGGTGCCCACCATGCTCCATGCACCCACCTCAAATTCCAGTATTTTGGGGGCTTCAAATATGTGCTGGGTGATCTTGGAAAAGACCTGGACTTTATGGATTACACAGCTGAGGCTTTTGTGTTTATGAAGGAATCTTCTGGGTTTATCTGAACGTAAAATATCAAATATTTTCCTGGGTGCATCAAAAATCTTAAATTTAAAACTTCGAATGACTATGATGTGCACTCATTTCTATTAACATGAGGCTCATATCTTAAATTTTAAAATTTAAATAATCCTACAAATTCAGAACAATTGCTAAAAATGCGGGTACTGATCAATGCCAGAGACTCATGAGCCACAGATGATGGCAAAGGTGTTTCAGTAAGATGTGCCTAGCAAATTTTCAAATAATGGTATTTTCAACTGTATTCACACTTCTGACAGGTAAAAATTTAAAATATGGATCTTTTAATGGGAGGGGGTTTGAGTACATGGGGGAGCAAAAGGTGGAGATGTGAGTTAGAGCAGTTCCTTCAGAGTGGGGACCCCTCGCTGAGGCAGAACAGCCTCGTGTCCAAGGGCTCCAGGCAGCTCTGTCTCCTCCCGAAGCCCCTGCACAACGACCACATAAATACAGTAATTAAACTGTGCTTTCTGCTCTAACTCAGTGAATATTTTGCATGAAGAGAAGGTAACGTGGGCACGAGGAATTTCTTGGCAAGAGCCCCTCTCCCAGTTAATGCTGAGCAGTCACCTCGCTGTCACTGCCCTCAGAGCTGAGCACGGGGCTCTCCAAGGGCACCGTGCAGTTCAGAGCAATCTTCTCCTGCAGCTCTTATGAGGCACACTGTTCCCCAGAACTAAGGGTGGCTTTGACTCCCCCTTTCAGCAGCACCTGCAGACAAGGTGGGGCACCCATGGGCAGTGCTGTGTGTAACTCAGGGCCTCAGAACACATCCTTAACCAGCCAGGGACCAATCTTCCTTCTGGGTTCCTTCACCCAGGCCTTGCTAAGTTGTTTAAAGTCTGACAGAAAAAACAATACAAAACTGATTGAAAGCCTACAAAAACTTCTATCAAAGCAATCCAGACTTTGGATCCAAGGGAGTGGCACCAGTTTGGCTGCAGCCTGACCCATCAGAAATTAAACCACAATTTCTCAAGGAGAATCCCTGGCCATTACACCTCATTCTTAACATCCACCCAAAAAAGCAGTGCAAGACTATGCTTTTAATTACTATACTCAGGGAATTAATTACTCTTTGAACAATTAGGAACAGATCTGAAATCATCTGGTTACTGTCCAGGATACAGCTGGAAGCAAGAAGCATTTCCTAATAAGCTCCTGCAAAGGACAGAGTTTGGAGTGAGCTGGATGCATTCATTCATGCAGGAATGTCCCAAGTGCATTTGTAGCACACTGCCCCTCTCCCGAGTAATAAAACACAATGCAGTGACTAAAACCATCACAGCCACTAAGGATTTCTTGAAGTGCCCACAGAGATGCATTTATTGGTGCCTGCTCCCAGCTCTCCAGTAGTTTGCTGTCAATATAAATCCTTTTCAAAGGGTTTGTGATTGAGAAGGGCATCAATTGAACATTTCTGTCTCTCACTGGAGAAAGTGAGAGACAAAAACTGACCCTGGTGAGCTGCAAGAGGAGTTGCTGAGTGCAGGTTCCAAAGCAGAGTGGCTGGAGTTCAGCAGACCTAACAATCCCCTCTGCTGCTGGGACAGCACCAACCCAGTGGTGTGGCACCACACAGTCCCTACAGTCCCCAAACAGGACTTCAGCAGTTTCAGTGGAAAATAGGTAAGGATTTACTGTGACAGAGCTGTAAAGTCCCCATGATGTGGATGTGCAGCTGCATGAACTTCTCTGGTGACAGCATAAGGGACTGTGCTGACTCAGAGGTCAGGGGGCCTCTGACCACCTCCTCTTCCCAAAACGCTCCACCCAAGGCCTCCATTTTCAAGCAGAGCCTACTCAGAAGATCCTCACAGGACAATCCAGGTGGGAAGGGACCTCCTCTTCTCCACCCGCTGTTCAAAGCCAGCCAGCTGTGAGGGCAGGCCAGGCTGCTCAGGGCTTTAACCAGGCTGCTCTTGAGAAGTGTCCCAGAGTGGAGGCTCCTCAGCCCCCCGGCTGAGTCTTGTTCCAGTGCCACAGAGAGAATTTGGCACAAGCCCAGGGCTAGCTCAATGTGCTGCTCCCTGGCTCTCCCAGAGCACCTCTGGACCTCTGCCAGTGGTGCAGACAGAATTCTAAGTGGCTGCCTCAGTGCCAGGAGTCCCCATCCTCACAAAGCCATTGCATCTCATTGCAGTGGGGGGATAGTGTCTGGGCTGACAGGGAAATGTCCTTCTGCCTTCTCGTGAAAGCCTCGCTTCCTGCTCCTGTTCCAGAGCACCCCCAGCGCCTCTCTCATTTCCCTGTACGGCCGCAGGGATGCACATCAGCACTGTGATAAGAGCTGACAGCAGCTCCTGAGTGCTGCAGCTGAGATTGCCAATGACCTTCAGAGAGCTCTGCATTCCTCCAGCTCTCTGAACCCCCTCGGGGACTGGCGTCTGATAAAACTGCTTCCAGTGATAACAGAAACACAGAACATGCAACTGAGGTTTAAGCACTTCATATACTCGGTTGAAGGAACTGGCAGGTTATTTCACATGCCTACAAATCAAACCAGCAAACTCGGCATTCAGCACTCTTCCACCACCTCTCCTTTTAGTCAGTGCAGTGTAACACATTTCTTCTCTTTCATCGTTGTTCAGAATGTGCCCCTAAACTGAATGCAACTGGGGCTGTTGCATCTGCTTCACTGATTTCTGCACTGAATCAAATTAACCTGCAAAAATAGAATCAATCTCCTTTTACTGGCCAAAATCTGTGGATGAAAAAATCTCCACTTACAAGAGCAGGGTGCTTACTTCCCCTCCTGGGCACAGAAGTGCAGAAGGTGTATGTGTGCTGATTTCTTGGGCAGAGAACAGAAAATAAGTTGATTTCAGAGATGTATTAGAAAGTTTGTAAATTAAATGGGTGGTGCTCTGCTCAGGGCCACACTCATTGCCATCCTTGCATGGTTTGCAGGATTTACTATTGTTAATCACTGCTGGTTGTGGGGTTTGAGCTGTGCAGATACTCCCACCTCAGGGCCACCCTGCAATGGCAAGAGCTGCTCCTAGTTCATAGTGGATTGGGATACAAGGGTGTTGTTACCTCCTTATCTCCCTGTTAACGGCGCAGAGCCAGAGGTTTGGGTTTGCAGAGGGTGGGAAATGCTGAAATGCAAAAAGGCAGATTATCTCCCTTCTGCTCTGAGCTGAGAGAAAGCTCCTGGAACATTCCTGTCAGGGCTCAGCCTCCAGCACCAGCAGAACAACTGCTGGACTGGGCCCTGTGTTTCTTCCAGGCATTAACAGCCGCTGAACAATGGTCCTGCCTTCGCGCTGGGAGCCTGCACGCAGCCCAGCAGGGCAGGCTGGAAGGACAGCAGCAGCACACTGCCCCACTCACTCACTCACCACGGCACAACCTGCTGCTGGGGAGCTTTACAGGCTGGGGGTGCAACTCAGTCTGACCCTGGCATGGGGCACACCTGGCTGCAGACCAGAATTAGATGTTGTGCCAAGGAGCTGCCTAAAGAGCACTGAGACCCTGGGCTGTTATCAGACCTGGGAGCAGGACAGGATCTCTCTGCCCCACGTTGTGCCAATAATCATATTGTCAAGCTGGCTGCCAAATGCGTGGCTGCCAAATAAATTGACCTTGTCAATTTTAAACCATCAGTTATCATCATTACATTATTGAGAACAGCACTGTGCCTGGAATTACACCAGTAGGAAGATGCTCTCTGATGATACCATTTTGATCCCACGTGGAAATCAACAGATTAGTCCACAGCACCTTTACACTGACTTAAAGTCTGCATTGCACAGCTCATGCTGCTGTAATCATAACATTCTCATTGCTGGGAAAGGCTGGGAGGAAGCTAAACACTGAATAAAGTGAGTTTCTTTATTTTATATCAAATATAATGCTGCTTCCAAACTCAAATAATGTCCCTACAGCACCTGAATCCAAAGCTGCACACTGAGATCAATGCACACTGAGCACAGGACCCAAAAAAGGTCTTGTTTTTATGCAATGTTCATCATCCCAAGGATCAGAGAGCACCTTTGTTTTCAGGCACAGGAGTGTCTGCACCGAGGCACGGCCAGCTTTGGGACAGGGCAGCAACCCCCAGAGGCAGAGCCAGTCCCTTTTGCCCGACACCCACCTGAGGGAAGGGTGGCTTCCCCAGGTGCCCTTTGGGTCTCTAATACTCATCTTTGATCCTTCCACAGTCTTTGCAATCACCTACAGCTTATAATAAACATAAAATGACTGGATCCCCCCTGCCAGATCCATTCAGGAAAAGGAACGGAGAACACACAGTGATAACTCCAAATTCTACTTCTGCAGCCCAGCAGGGAGAGGTGCAAGCTCCAAACCCTCAGCAGTAATCAGAGAGGACCTGAGCACTTTTGCCAGGACTGTACCAGAGGCTGAGACGGGTCCTGTCAGTGCCGAGCACTGAGCGATATCAGCACTACAGGAGAGGCTTTACAAGCAGATTCCTACAGAAAAGAATAAATGATTTGCGGGGATGGCGGGCAGCCAGAGTGACATTACCCAACCCCATCCCAGCGCAGCTGAGCCGGGCATTCCCGGAGGGTGTTTGTGTTTGGGAAGAGACGCTGCTCCTCCACACCCGATCACAGCTGGGCCCCAGCCAGGGCTGGCACCCGGCCCGGGAGAGCAGATCCCCCTGGGATGGGGGCTGGAGCTGTGCCACTGCTCCGGAGGGGAGGGAGGAACAGCCCCGAGCTGGGGTCACTCCTTCCTGCCCGGCTCACCGGGGGCACGAACGGAGCCGTGCACACCTGGGAGCCTCGAGCTCCAGCTCTTCTCCACTTCTGCTGAGTCCCTGCAGCCCCACAGGAGGGACCTGCAGCCCCCGGCCAAGGCTGGGCCTCCAGCACATCCCCAGGGAGCCCGGAGGAGGATGCTCTGTGGTTTTATGCAAAGGAAAGGTCTGTGTGTCTTCAACACTACGGCACCTCTGTGTGGATCCCTTACACTGCGAATATTTACTTCCATGCACCCCAAAATTAAAATTTGGCCTTAAATTTTATTAAATGTGCCACAGGAAATAAAACCTTTCATGTCAGTGATTTGGAGAGAACAAGTGGTCACAGTTGCTTGGCTAGCAGCAAACCCGTCTTATTTTCCAAGCCCAGTCTTTCCCAGAAGCCCATCATTCCTCATTACAACATTATTTGGTTTAATGACTTCTTTACTTGCTTTGAGTCCCTGCCTGCATCCTGTCCTGCTGGGCTCCCAGAGAGGCAGCTCCCACCAACAGATTCATTTTCTGCCTCAGTATTTGTATTGAGAGAAACTTCTGCATCCAGAATAACCCTCCCCACTCAGAAATGTTAATCCCATAGATCCTCCAGCGTCTTTTAGTGATTTTCCCGCTTCTTCCATGGCCTAAGCTGCCTTCCCTGAACAGTTATAAACTTTCACTGCCAGAACACCACTTAACCAAAAACCCCGAGTCATCTGTGTTTCCCAGATTTCCCAGGGAGCACTTGGTTATGTGAAGGTTAAATGTGTTCTCCAAGGTTTTGTTCCACGGATTTCTTCACGTGCTGCAGCCAGGCTTCACTGCACAGACGTTTGTGCCTGGACTGATCTCAGTGCAGAAACCTCAGGTGCTGAAGGCTGGCTGAGCTGCTTTGCCTCAGGGAAGCTGCCAGGCTGAAAGTTACTGCAGGGACTGGACATCAGCTCTGAAATCTCCTTCTGAGGCCAAAAGACTCCTAACAATAACGGCAGGTCAGCCTGGAGAAGTATTTCTAATTTGGTCAACAGCTACAACAAAAAACCCACTTTGGTTCCACTGAAAATTATCTTGGTTATTAAACCCCCAAAATGCCTCAGAACAACCTCTGATGCTCAAACTACTTCCACTAAAGATTTTCCCACAGTAGAGAAAGCAATTTTCTTTCCCCGTGTATTTTCCCCATGTGCAAATTCACAATCTGACTTTTAGAAGGACCAGGCACTCAAATTCCCATTGCTGAGGACACGCAAATTCATCAACAGTGAAATCTGGGAGTGCCAGCTATGGCAGCACCTTGGAAAAAAGTCCTCGGGAACCTGAAAAGAAAAGAAAATCAAAGTACTACAATCCTCTCCACTGCCCAGGCTGCCCTGGCAAGGCTCCAGCGTGGGATGGCTGAAAGCAGACTGGGAACCACAGGAGTCCTCCTGCTCTGGGGCAGCCACAGCCTCCCTGTCAGCTCCTGAGTGCGAGCTGCTGGGAAGGGCAGGGGTTCTACTTTCCTCAGTGTTTTCCTGCTTCTCTGTCAAGCACTGGAAGTAGAAGCATCAGCAAAATCATCACTATTTGGAATCAGAGAATCCCAGAATCCCTGAGGCTGGAAAAGCCCTCCCAGCCCATTGAGTCCCAGCTGTGCCCCATCCCCACCTTGTCCCCAGCCCAGAGCTCTGAGTGTCACCTCCAGCCCTTCCTTGGGCACCTCCAGGGATGGGCACTCCAAACTTCCCTGGGCAGCCCCTGCCAGTGCTTGCCAACAGTGACTGTGCTCAGGGAAGCCCACGGGCATCCATCACATGCACTGCTGCTACTGGAGCAGGATGAAAAAATCACAATTTAAATGAAAAATCTCCTGGTAAAGCTTCTTGAACACGAGTGTCCCAGCTGCAGATCAGTTCTGTGTGTCACAGCTGGTCATCCTCTGCCTTTCTGCCTCAGGGACCTTTGGGCTTCACTGCCCTTCTCACTTCACACCAGCAGTGTCCAAAGGCTCTTCCAAACCCCTTTCCCAAGGGCTTTTAGGAATCTGTATCCATCTTTTCCTAAAAATACCACCCACTTAACACAAGATGGCACCGCTGACCACCTCAGGGCTGAACGCGAGCCCAGGTACCCGGGACAGGTTCAGATCTGTTTATTCAACTCATTTCATGGCTCCTGAAAAGCCTCTCCCGCTGCTTCTCCTCCCCACCCGTCGCTGTGCTTTGTCACAGACACAAATCTGTCCTCTTGCTTCATCTTCCAACAGCCCCTTGGGCAAAACAAGCTAAAATCTTCCCCAAGATTTCATAATTCCCTGATTAAGGCTGGCAATATTCTGATTAATAAATGTGGAGGAGTTGTGATAGATCAGACTCTGTGCAGTCCTGCATCTCTCTTATTTTGCAGTACAAGCAGCTCACAAGCTGTGCCTCAGTGAGAGGTGAACAGTGCCCCACAAAGCTGCAGTGAACTGAGATTCAGAGCTCTGTGCAGTCTGTGAGAGAGCTGCCACCCCGGGCTGGACACTCAGCACCACCACCCCGACGGGATCAGCCCTTCCTGATCCATCACACACAACTCCTCTGACGGGTTTTAGTCACCACCAATCTGGACCCCATTACTAAGGGGGGAACAAAAATAGGTTGACTTGATATTAGCATTTCTCTCGAGTCCCTGGGAAGCAGAAAGACTGGGGGAAGGGTGAATTCCTTCCCTATACAACAGAGAATTACATCCTTTCTCTGGAATGTTTAAGCTAATTTGGAGAATTTAACAGATATTAATGTTCTTGCTGCAGAGTCATACACACCAGTCCACAGCCTGAGATGAATTACTTGTGAATATTGTTCTATTTCCATCGTTCTCTCTTGAAACAAGGCATGTTTTATAGCACTTTATACTTTTTTTTTCAAGTAGATTTCCCTAATCATTGCCCTTCTGTGAAGTCCATGGCATTCCTTAAGCTGTTTTAAACCTAGACAGGACTGAAACTTCCAGACCCCACTCACGGATACAGTCTCCTGGTTTCTCATTTCTTGAGGATACACAGGCAGAACTTGCCCTGTGTGTATTCTCCAGGCTCTCATTTTCCAGTACCTCCCCTCCCCTTAATGCCTCAAAATGCTTCTGCAAAGAACCCAAACCCACGGGCCAAACTTCTGTGGTTCTCACAAAATATCCCCCAGTCGCAACTGAACAACAACTGGTCCTGCTGGGCTTGAATCTCCCCCTCAGCTGCAGAACAACTCCGTGGGTTCCAGCTGAGGAACTCGGGCATTGCCCAGCGTCACCACCTCAGCACTGCTGGAACAAACGCTCAGAAAATCAACTCCCAGGGCCATGCCTGGGTATTTCTAGAAAGGTTCCTCCCACAGTCAAGTCCAGAGTTACAGAATCATCCCAGAATCCCAGACTGGTTTGGGTTGGGAGGGCCCTTAAAGCCCATCCCACCCCCTGTCATGGCAGGGATACCTCCCACTGTCCCAGGTTGCTCCGAGCCCCAGTGTCCAGCCTTGCCTTGGGCACTGCCAGGGATGGAGCAGCCTCTTCTGCCCTCACCAACATATGAACTCATCAAAATTACAACTCTGAGAAAAATCCAGTGGTTTATACAACTCACAACTTACCCAGTATCAAGTGATTTGTTACGTTTTCTATTACATACACCAGAGCTTTGCTGTGCAGGCAGTGTCCCAGCAGGGAAACCTGCAGGCCTCATTTCCAGTATTCCCCACATCCTGGCACTAAGGGATATCAAGCACCCAGTGTTGTGGGAGAACACGCTCGGAGTGTAAAGGTTCATGGGAAAAACACCAGCAAAGCATCTCTTAAGAAGTGCATTTGACCTCAAAATCAAGCCTAATCTCTTTTTTAATGAGTGTCTTTGGGATGTTTTCACCAGGACAGGAACCCAAATCGAGTCAAGAGATTTTCCGTATTAAAAGGAATTCATGTGTAACTCCAAATTGCAAATTTATCCCCAATTCATGCTCTTTGATTCCATTTGGTTCAGGTTTTGTGCTCGCAGCAGTACCCCTGGTTCCCAGGCAGCAGCAGGAGCGACCTGGTCCCTGGCAGGGGGAGCTGTTATGTTTCCATCACAATGCACAGGCTCCACTCCGAGAGGGCGAGCAGGCACGGGGCCAGGAGCAGAATACCTCTGCTTTGCAGCCATCCCCGAGCCAAGGCATTGGCTTCACTTTTCGAAAGCATGAGTGGTCAGAAAGCCCAGCCTGGAAATTGAAACCATCCTCCACGCACCTCGGCTCTGCGCACCGGAGCTGAGCCGTCTGTGGGTTACATGACTCACGCAGCGAGGGGACTGCAGCTGCCCTATCAATAATGCTCTCAGCTTATATTTCTCATTTGCACCTCGCTGCTTTTCCTGCCCTGATCACCAAGCGAGGACCAAGGCTGTGGGTGCCTGCAAGGAGCCCTGATCCGTGTGGTGAGGAGCTCTCTGGGCAGTCCATCCCCACCTCCATTGCTCTGGGACAGCTGCTCCTGATCCATCCTCCCTCCCAAGGGTCCTGAGCAGCCCCCTGGAATCTGTGGGGCAGCACTTGGGGTGTGGGACAGCCCCAGCCCTCTGTGCTCGCAGCAGCCCGTGCCACGCTGGGATTTGCCTGACATTTCCCCAGCTATCCAGGGCTTGCTTTCATCTCAGGAGCAGCCTGAAGTGTTTTGCAAGCTGTAGCATTTCTGTTTTATGGCTGTCCAAATGCTGCAACGTTCTGCTGGTATTACTATAAAAATCCAGTGGGAAAAGCTTAAGCTGAATTAATTCTGTGCAGATTGTGATTCTCCATGGGTTCACTCGGTTCTCAGTGCTGACTCAATCAAGTTTGGCCCCTTCTGCCTGCAAACTCTGGGTTACAGCCCCACTGTCAGGTGCTGGGGCTGATCTCCTGGGGTGATTTATGACGAGGGATAAAGCAGGGGCAGCACATCTCACTCTGCGTTTTAGACACCGGGAGGGTCCATCGTGCTCAGGACAGGCTCCACTCCATCCACCCCTGATGCCCACAGTTAACTGGGACCCCACAGTGACTGGTGCAGGTTGGAAATGGGAATTTTGGTGAAACCCATGGTATTTCACATCCACAGGCTCCGATGCCACGGCCTCTCTCCCTTGGCAAGCCCGCCTGGACACCGAACCTGAGTGGGAATTAACTCAAACTGCAGGCTGGGGATGGGGGCTGCCAGGAGGGAGCTGGGATCCCTCCCCAGGTGCTGTAGGCTCTGGCAGCATCCCCTCCACTCATTCTCTTATCACAGCCACCTGCACATCTCTGACACCATGAACCTGATAATCCAATCCACAACTGAGCACTTCCTTTAACTTCTGCAGTGCCTCATGCAACCCTCACGCCCTGCATGGGGCAGTTCCCTTTGCCCTAAAAGCCAGAAAAAAATCCAGTGGACCTTGACCAAGTCAGAACATCCCATCCCAGCAGATCTTCTGAAGGAAAGCAAGCTAGAACAGGCCAGAAATCGCACAGAATAAGACATGGCCGCTTTCAGACATTCCCAGAGCTGGACAGACAATATTATTTCAGCCTGCTCCTGCTCCTGCACAATCACTGCCAAAAATTCAGTGTTGGTTCTGATTCTCTGTGCCCCTGACTTGCACCCACACCCAGTCAGGGATTAACTGGCAGCAAGGAGAAGCCCAGGACAGAGTTTACAGACCAGGATTTCAGCTTGGTCAGTGCCCATTCCCTGCCCAGGACCTGGGCTCTGTCTCTGGGGTTCCAGCACTGGCTCAAGGGGTTCCCACTGTTCAGCACAACTGAATCCACCCAAACCCATGTTCCTGCAGCCAAGCCAGTCTTCCACATGCTCCAAAGCTCCACACAGAGTGGAGCACCACCAGGATGTTCTACCAGATTCTGTTTAATGCCCTGGCACCTTCAGGGTAGTGCAAATCTATGAACTTTGGTCCTTCCAGGACCTGAAGGGAACGACAAGAAACATGGAGAGAGACAATTTATAAGGGGTGGAGGGACAGGACACAGGGAATGGCTTCAAACTGCCAGAGGTCAGGGCTAAAAGGGATGGTGAGGTCCTGGCACAGGGTGCCCACAGAAGCTGTGGCTGCCCCTGGATCCCTGGCAGTGCCCAAGGCCAGGCTGGACGGGGCTTGGCACAGCCTGGGACAGTGGGAGGTATCCCTGCCCATGGCAGGGGTGGGATGGGATGATTTTTAAGGTCCTTCTGTGATTAGCTGTGAGCACAGGGAAGCCCCATGTCCCTGCCTTGCCTGAGCTGACACAGGCAGGTTCATCCTTCATGATTTGTCTAAGCAGGAGCACCAGATTTGCTGTGGGCTGCAGGAACAGGCACCTAAACTGGCACCATTTACAGCCCATGGCGCTGTTGATCTCCCTGTCTATTCTGACTCACGGAGATTTCCTCTCAAGCACATGGAAGGTTTATTCCCTGCCGAGGAGAAACGACAGCAAGGTTTGAGTTCCCTCCTCCCAAACCAAAGGCAGGACAGACGCTCGACAGCAGCCACACAACAAACTTGGGATGCTCACAACAGGTGGCAGCTGCTTCCAGGGACATGGAACGGGCCCCACATGCTGCTGCTAATGAAATAATCTGAGGTCAAACCAATATTTGTGTAGAACCACTGTGTTTATCTCATACGTCAAGATAGCACACACAAATATTTATCTTCCCTGAAACCATTTTAAACAGAGTATTCCTGCCGGTTGGAGCGCTGCCGAAGTATTCAGCAGTCACTTCCTGAAGTATCCTACAGCTCCCGGCACAGTTCGCCTCTGGTTGCGGCTGGATGAAGCGGGAGCCGCCCCCGGCCCCTCCCGCAGCCCCGTCTGTGTCCGCAAGGGCTCTCAGCACATCTCGAGCTGTTATTCCGGGGTGCCAAGTCCACGGAGCAGCTCGGAATTTCAGTCCCTCGCTGCAGCTTCCACAGGCTCCCGCTGGAACGTCCCTCGGATTCCCGGGCTCTGATGATGTTTCAGTGGCACAATGAGAGGCAAGAGCTCACCACAACAAAAGGCAGAGCACTGCGCTGGAATACACGGAGTTGTCTGCCCCACAGAACTTGGGTCATTTGGATGGCTTTTCCCAGGGATTCCCATCTTTCTGCAGTGGGCTGTGTTGCGGCTCAGGACTGGGAATTGCTCTCGAGCATGGGATCATGAACAGAGCTGACCATCACAGACTCAGTTACCCCAGACTGGTACAGAATGAGGGTGAACCTCACAAGTGGAAGCAGCAAACCCCTGAGTAGGTACTACAGCTGCTCACCACAGTTACCACAGAACACATCACGTTTTCCAAAACCACTTCACTTCTCAGTTGGGTGTTTGGTACCTGCAATGAAGCTCCCAGAACACCCTGGGCACTGACAGTTCCCTGTGTTAACCCTTCAGGCTCAAAACCACTCAGTAACATTTGTCACTGAGGAGCCTCCTCATGGTCAGAGGGGTTTTGCTGTGCTGGCACTGACTGTTCTGTTTCACTGTGTACAAACACTAATTCATACCTATGTGTGCATGCACAAATGTGAACATCAATGCACTGGGAACCTGGCACAGGTAACCTGGCATTCAAATCAAAAGCTGAGGTGAGTTTGCAGCATTTCTAAATTAACCTGTTGTCATCTTCAAAGCAAGGCGGGTGTAACATTAAAACACAGATTTGCCTCCACAGCACCCTTCTCTCTCCCCCACATTCAGGATGTTGAGCATTTGAGGTTAGGATTGGAAAGGCTCTTGAAGGATGGGACAGTGAAAAATTGACTGCAGTGACCTCTAGAGTATTTCTACTGTCAGAGGCCAGCAGCCAAATGACCTTAAGTCACGAGCAAAGGATGCAGCCACTCCCTGCTTGTGTGCAGAGACATCAGCAAGTACCAGGCTTCTGCATCTCCCCCAGCTGAGAGGGGATCACCCTCAGTGCAGGTCAGTGGAAAACGGACATCTCCAGAGAGTATCACCCAAATAACTTCAGAGATGCTGGGGACAGCTAAAGCAGGTGGTACCCAGCAGCCAGTAAGTTATAAAAGAGCTTTAATGTGACATTGGGCTTTACTCAGCCCAGCGTCACAGTGAGTATCCTTGTAGATGGCTCTGCTTGCCCTCCTCACTGAGGCAAATATGTACATGGTTCATCTTGGTTTTCTTTTTGAATTCCAAAATCCCTTTAAAAGCCATTTTTATACCATCATCCTTGCTTGTGAGACCAGCAAGTGTGTGGAGGGAAGTCACTTTACAACACATGTGGTAGATGAGGCCTTTGTTTTCAAGACCTTCCAAATAAAATTCAGATTTTTTCAGCTAAACCAGTTGCTTTGTTGCTGGTCCACCCTAGGACACCATACCCCTGTAAAAAGCATCAGTAGATGCCCCAGATTGTCTGAGCAGAGTCCCTGGGTGTGAGCACTCCATGGCCAGCAGTTCGTGCTGGAGAATCCACGGGAGGGGCAGGAAGACAGGAACGGCCCTGGGACACGGCCCTGGGACACGGCCCTGGGCACAGGATCCCCTGCCCCAGGAAGCTGAGCGAGCCTCACAAGCACCAAGTCCTTGTGGGGAGATCCAGGGGATCCCAGATGGACCAGAGGGTCCATCCCAAGCCTGGATCAGGCCAAAAACATCTCGTTACACCCAGGGGTGGTTCAGCACCGAGGCAGGAGCAGTGGGGGACCCTGAGGCACAGAGACCCAGAGCTGCCCCCAGAACCATCCGTGGCTGTGAGGGGAGGGCACTGTGTTTCCCAGTGTCACCTCAGATAAATCTCTGTCTGTTTGGTTGCTCAACCTGCTGTGCACAGGCTCGTGTATTAAACACCAGCTTGCACATTCCACAAAGAGGTTTGGGGGCTTTTCCTGCTTTCTGGGCTGTCAGAAAGGATTTGGATGAGGTCAGTCTCTGAACACAGAACATTAAGTCTCAACTGAAGGAAGGACACAAAAGCTCTGTCCCTGCTGCACAGTGCTGCATATTGTGCATATCAGTTTGAGCTGTTTTATTACCAACAATTGCCAGCTCCAGGCAGGGTGACCTGCTGAACGAGCTGTCTGACACAGTCATTAGTCACAGCTCAGCAGACACCAGCATGGGGGGGTTGGATTCTGGAAAGCAACAGGCACTTATCAAACAGTTGAAAAACCATAGACTAAGCACAAGCAGCACCGTGGCTGCCACGGGGGGAAGAACCCTCCTGAAATCTGGAATGTGTTTCTACTTACTGTCCATCCTAGTAAAATAAAATGATCTCTCATTTGAGCATATGGTTCTGCTTAGACAAGAAACTGTATATATTGGTCTAAATCCAGAATAGCCCTTCTGACATATTACTCAGTATTAGAAAATCACTACAACCTGCATGCTCTGCAGCAGTTCCTAATGCTAAGTGCAACCAACCTTCAGTGAGCTTCCTCCTCCCTCTCTCCTCCCCAGCTTTCTGTCCTGGACCCATTTCATTCTTCTTTTCCCAGCCCGATACCTTCTCTTTATCCTTCTCCTTTCTCTTCTCCATTTGATGCCCATCTCCTCATGAAGGGATTGTGACTTTTCCACATGAAAAGACTTCCAGCAGCATCCCAGAGTTCTCACTTTGTGTGGCAACCTAGGGATGGCAGAGCCTGAGCTTTCAGATGGCAAATACCTCATGGATAATCTGCAGATGTATTTTTAAGGCCTTCATGTATTTTAACAAATTGCTAAGCTTTTGTTTGAGCACAGGCAGAGGGACAGAGGAAACTCCAATGCTTTGGGGATGCTCAGGTGACAATGGAGATGGAGTCTCCGATTTCCAAAGGAGATGTCTCTGAGAGTGAAGAAGGCTTTGCAGATCATGGACACTGAATGGGAACTCTCTGAAGAGAAGCTAGTTGACATTTTTCTGCCTGTATTTGCCTGAAAATGTATTTTAGGCATGATCCAATATTTCCAGGGGAGCATACTGATTTTCAGAAAATGGCATTGCAAAAGAAATATTGAACTGAAACATTTCAGCGAGATCAAAACATTTGAATGGGGAAAGCTCACGATGTAAGAATGGATACGGATAGGAAAGGAGCCTTTGCCAGAAAACCACGCAGCCAACTGGGCCTGGGCTGGATCCAGCTCTGTCAGAGATGGATTCATTTCTGCTGGGCTCTTCTGCAGCTCCCAGAACCCGGCAGCCTCGGGAGGAGGGGGCAGCTCCAGGGCACCTGAGCTGGGATGAAACGAGCTCAGTGCCCTGGGTCCCTGAGCTGTGTCTGCAGCAAAACCTTCCTGGAGCGAAGGTTTTGGAAGGATGGAGCGAGCTGGGAGAGCCCTGCGAACACTGGCACCAGACACAGCCCAGAGCTGCCCCTCAGCCAGCACAGAGGGAAAATCTGACCCCAGCAGGGGCAGAAAATGCCTGTGGCAAGGGGTTGCCCAGGTATGGCCCCTGACTCCCTGCTTCTAAGAGCTGAGACTGAAAAGGAGAGTTTTTCTATGAAAAATCAGCTTGTTAGCTGAGTACCTGAACATTTACACACATAAGCAACAGGTAAATACAACTGCATAAAGAAAAAGTGCAAAAATAATTCTTTGGAGTTTTTTAGAAACAGAGTCCTTTTAGCAAAGCAATGGACTGGCAAAATCACTCCAACTTCTCATAAGGAAATTATTCCTTTGGGACCATGTTCATGTCTGTGGACTAAGAAGTTATTTACTGAACTTCATCCCAGCTCTTAGTTCCTGTTTAATTTGCCCCACACCAATTCAAGCCACGCTGTCTGAGGAAATGGGCCAAATCACCCAGAAGAGTAAAAGCTCCAACCATTTCAAGTCACAGAAGAGAGGAAAGGTGATCTCTTGGGATATCATGCCATGAGGTCGGAGTCCTCTCTGCACTCCAGGACTGTCTGTCTGTGCCAACAGAATGGATTCCTCCTGCATAGAAAGGATTCCCATAGACCTCAGCCAAGACAAGGGTTTGTGCCGGGGATAAGGGGGCCTCAATTATTTGTGTAATCCTGCTAGAACAAGCTTCAGCTACTGACAAGGCTTACACAGGGCTGAGTTAAAGTGAATGGCTTCATAACTTCTCAAATAGGGAAAAAAGGGTATTTTGTAGAGTAGACACCTTCATCGAAGGAGGGCTGAGACCCAAACCCCCCAGGGAGCACTGCCCATAGGATGCAGGCTGGCATCAGGCAGGTGGAGCACAGGCTGGGGGGGACCTGCTGGAGAGCAGCTCTGCAGGGAGGGACCTGGGGGATCTAAAAAAACACCTATCACATGACACAACCTTCAAATCCAATGGGATTTCCATGAGTGAATGCCAGTGTTTTCTGTGGGCTTTGTTGAAAAAATTGCTCTGGTTTGTTTTGGTGAGATGAAGTTAATTTAGGCAAACTGGACAATAAATTAACAACCATTACCAGATGAGGAGTTTTTCACCAAGCAAGGCTGAGTTAAGTCCTTCTTTCACAGTGAAAGAGCAGAGGCAGCACGGGGTTTGTTGGCCAGAGCTCCCTCCCCTCAAAGCAGCACGGGCTGCTGTGTGCCAGGGGCCAAAGCCTCGCACAGCTCTGAACCCCCGCACAGCCCACGGTGCTTTATCCACTCACAGCCCTGGTGCAGAAACCAAACACACCCCCGGGCCCCTGGCACTCCAGCCCCGTCCCCGACACCTGCTTGGATTGCTCGGGGTTGTGCCCTGGCCGTGGGCCAGGTGTGAGCTCAGCCCCTGCAGCTGGACCCCCCCGACACATCACAAATCCTGGCAGGGCGCGGGGCACGCGCTGGCCCCACCAGATGCTCTCATTCCTGCTCCTCCATCTATCATCCGGGGGGAAAAGGCACGGAATGAGCTGGCCGAGGAGAAAAGGGAATGGCACGGCTTGGGACAAAGTGGAAAGGTGCCAGCAGAGGCACATGGCAGAGGGTGAGCTTGCAGAGCAAGGTGGCAACCTGAGAGCAGCAGGGCAGGGAGAAGCACCCAGGGCACCTCCTGGCCAGGGAGGGAACTGGGATGGCAAAGCCGGGAAGGAGGAGGCCAGACGAAAGGAGCAAGGATGAAGGTGGAGGGAAAAGAGCAGAGCTGCACCTCAGCACAGCCCTGGCTCCCACATCCCTGGATCCCGAGCCTGAGCATCCTCCTGCTGCCTTCTGCCATGCCAGGGATGTTCAGAGCAGGGCAGGGCCAAGGCACTGCTTCCTCTGACAGGCAGACTGTCATCCTTTGGGAATGCCCTGGGCATATCCCTGTTTGTGAGTGGCAACAAATCAAACCTTCCTGTGACAAGAGACAGCTTGAGCAGGGGCACCAGGAGGTCAGTAAGGTGTGGGGAAAACCCATGGAGGCGTTTCCTCATTTAGTGATAAAAGCCAACTAAAGGTGACTCTCCACAGCAGACGCGTGGTGGATGTGAGAGCTCCTGCACCAGCCAGCAAGAAATCTGTCCCCACTGTCCCACTGTCCCAGCAGGTGTGGCAGAGACCCTCAGTGACAAGTAATGGCTGAAAAAAACACAAGGTAAAATCAAGATGAATTGTTACATTTGGCTCTGGTTTTACAAAGCTGTTGTGCTAAAGGTGGTACAACAGAACAGGAGATATAAAAAATCCCCAAACAATTTATTTTAAGGCAAAGTCTGATGATTACAAGTGGAAAATCCTGTTGTGTGCTCACTTCCACAGCAAAGGAGTGGACATGAGGAATTTGGGAAGTCATTTAATCTTACCTTACACATTAGTGGAAACATAGCAAAGAAAATTGCACAAAGAGAGAAGGTTCTCCAGTTGGAAAAAATACCACAGCACCCCACTCTCCTCAAAAAACACCCACAGCTAAACAAAAGGAAAACAACCCCCAAAAAAACCCAAACCTTGGCCCATGCCCTCAAAGCCACCCCTTCCCTGGCACATCTGTGCTCAGGCCACTGACAGACCCCTCTGTTTGAGCTGTACAATAAATAAATAAATCAGCAGGAATTCTGTGCTACCGATTTGTATGAACAGCAAAAGGAGAGCAGAGAAAAGGGGACTTGCCTGGCAGCAGGTAAACCACAGTCCTGGGAAAAAGCCTGGTCTGTAACATCCCCACCCATGTCTGGCTCTGAATGAGTCCCAAATACCATCACACCCCAACACAAACCTCAGCACACCTGCCCTGTACAGAGCCTCAGAGGTGTCTTTGCTCCTGCAACCCAAATTTATTTTGTTTTTCCCCTTCACAGGCAAACCCCACCATAAAGATGAAGACAATGTGCAAAACTATGGGTGGGGGTATGGAGCCAAATTAGCACGAATCCTTTCAATATGAGACAAAAACCATATGTGAGACCATACTGCCTGGATTGGAGGCACAGGGAATTCATTTATATGCCAGAATGTTAGAAAGTGGCTTTTTACCACATTTCGGAGTTTCCTGTTACATGACAAAGAGCGGGAGCTGCGTGGGAAGCTCTGGGGTGCCACCCCAACCTGCAGACACCTCACCCCTCACCCCCTGGCTTTGCACAAAGGAGGAGGAAGGCAACACAGAATAATGGGTTATCCCTTCTTATCTGGCTTAAAAGCAGAAGGAACCTGAATTACTGAAAATCACTGGGCCCGATCTCACAAATCAGGGGCTGGTGAAGCCCCCTCATCTCCAGCCACCAGAATGAGTGAACAGCAGGGGCGTGGTTGATTCAAAGACCTGGAAGGAAAGACCTGATGGAAAACCCGATGGATTAAGAGCATCAGGAAACATCCAGTGTAGTTCCAGTCTAGTTCACACCACTGAAAGCCCTCACCAGTCAAAGCCTCATCAGCCACCAGAATACAACCAAATCTATGTTTAATGTGTTCATTTTGAATGTTAATTAGGGTGCCTGGCATTAGGGGAAAAAAAAATCACTAGTTGCACTTGTTTGAAGTAAAAAGAAAAATGGGAGAAAAATTACTTGGAAAGGGAATTACACCAAATTACACGCAGAAATTGGAGAGCATTTAGAGCTGAGAAATAGCAAGTGTTAAATAAGAGGAGTCCAAAAGAATTCCCTTCTGTAATCCTCAAACCAGGCCCCTGCACTTTGCCACATTAGAGCATCACCAGTGCTCTGTGCAGGCACCTCATCAAGTGCGACAAAGGAGAAAATAGGAGGAAATACATGTCATAAATACACTTATTATGTTAATTCATTTGATTTTTATTAAAACGTTATATATATATATATGTATATATAGCATCCTCAAAGAATAAATTACAGTGGGAGTTGTTTGTGCAGGAAAGCAGTTTGTAGGAAAGAGCAGCAAATTCTGCCACCAAGGTTCAGCTCTCCAGAACAACACGTGCAAGCAGAGGTGGAAAGAACAACGCACACCCAGGATCCTCGTTCTGAGGCCACATCTCCAGCCACAGTCTCTATGCTGGAGGCATTTGCTTATCTTAATGTGTTGTTTTCTTATACAGTACAGCATTTTTCCAAAGTTCCTTCTCCCCACCCCAAGTCAGAGTTTCTCCACCTTTCATAAAAAGCCTGGAAAATATGCACCAACAAATTGCACAGGACTGAAAACTAACAAGCCTGTGTATTGTCAGTATTAAATTAATTCCTTTGCTGAGTCTTGAGGAGACACTGGAGTTCTCTTTCTTATCCCAGTCAAATTCCTGGAATACTTGGAAGAAACAGGGACTGAGAACTAAAATCTGGGATAAGGCTTTGCCATAAAACCTGCTAGGTGTCTCTAGGGAGAGCAGGGAAGTCTTTCTGTGTTCCAAGCCGTTGGATGTCCCGGCCGGCCACGAGCAGACGCAGCTCTATGCCCAAGAACGTGTTCCTCAGCCACAGCAAGCCCAGCCAGGACACATCAGGCCTCATTTAAATCATCTCCCTCCAAATTATTTCTAACCAAAGGATTAGGTTAGAGAAAAGAAAAAAAAAAGTCAATGGATCCATGCACAAAAACAATGTTTAAACCAACCCTGGTCGAAACGAAGGAACTGACACAGAGCGAGACCTGGCCAAACCCACGGTTTAAAAGCTGAACTTTGCTGAGGGTTCACACGAAGCTGGGCAATCCCTTCCCCCCGCTGCTGTCCTGAGCCAGCAGCCCTCAGGACACCAAACGTGCACGGCCCAGCAGCCATTCCCCCAGCAGAGCAGGCAGCGTGTGCTGCACCGGGCTCTGCTCACCAGCACCGCCTGCCCTGGGCTCCGCGGCAGGGAATTACCGGAACCCACAGAGCAGCCATTGCACAGGAAAATGTAAAAGGGAGATTGCACAGGATCCCACTGCGACTGGAGCATTAACATCAAAAAGCTGTGGCTTCGTTCCTGCAGAAACCAGGATCGGCCTGTGGGACTGCTCCTGCCCTCAGCACCCAGGGATCCACAGAACACGTCAGATTCTGCTCTGCTGGACTGGCGTAAGTCAGAATCACTGATGGGGAATGTATTCCAGATTTGGCACCATGTTCCAAAAGGTGCTAAAGCAGCCAGGATCTGCTTTCATCATCACTGAGCTGGCTGTAATGAGATGTGCCTGGGCACTGCTGCTGCCGTGATTTAAAGCAGGTTTGAGCTATCAGAACCATTCTCGTGCTCCCTTCTAGACCAGAAGCCATCGTGACAGTATTTAATGGTGCTGTTTAAAGGCCTGCGAGCCCAAGAATACAATTCTGAGTGAAGTGAAGGCTGTCAGCTCTCACTACTGTCTAACTGCAAGGAACAGGACTGAGTGCCAAATGCACCTGAACCCCTGACAGCCTTCAGCGTCTGAGCAGGCAGCTGATGGCCACCACTCCCTGCTTTAAACCTGATTTTAAACGTCATTTATCAACAGCTTTTCCATCCGAGGATACCAACCAGGCACTCCTCTGAGCAGTTACTGTGCAGAACACGAGCTCCAGCTAAAGGATGAAGTTTGTGGATGAAACTGAATAAATACTGGCACCTCTGTTTTATCCTTTCTGTCTTACAAATGAATGGGATTTTTTAAGAACTCCTGTTTTCAGAGTACAAAACTTCTATCCCTGAAACTCTGCACTGCTGAGCATCTCCACTGTTTATTTGTACAGTATTTACTGTAACTGAGTCACATCAAAAAGGATTCCTGATTCTGGAATAATTATAAAATACACAACAGAAGTAGCGAAGGCTAACAAAGTATCATACAGTGGTAGGAAAAATGCGGTTAATTATTATGATGATATTCTAGCTACTTTTATCTACATTTCTTGAAAAAACTGCTATTAAAGATGTATTTTCTTCCAGTTGTTTTAGCATCTTCCTCCTTCTGGAACCTCACTTAAGATGTCTGTTTGATTTTCCTCATTTTTGTAATGCTGCAGAAACTTGGCCAAAGCACCTTTTAACGTCAGCCAGGTCTGTGTTTGGGAGCTCTGTGTAGCTGCAGCATTTAGAGGATGTCTGGTATCCCATGGCAACTGCTCAGCGTTATTAACTGCTCTGCAAAGTTGGTGATTCCGTGTCTAAGAAGAAAGAAGCTGTGAGTTGGGAGGTGAAGATGGTTCATTTTATGACCTCTGTCCTTCAAGTGTTCCATAAAATTATCCTGCCACTTCTGGAGGTTATAAACTGACTTTGCTTGGATGAGTCTCCAGTTCCACCTGACCCCAGCACTGCCCTCGAGGGAGGCTCCGCTCCGGCACCTCCCACCCAGCCAACCCAAACCCACTCACACTGCCCAGGGCTCAGAGCCCAGAAAATGACAATCAGTTTCTGAGTTTTATGAAGAAAATCAGATTGTCAAGGTGAAAGCAGACAGTGATTCTCTCTGGAATTACAAAGCTGGGTGAGGTTGCCACACCTGAAGGACGGGGCCATCCAGAGGAACCTGGGAAAGCTTAGAATGGGAATTTCATGAGGTTAAACAAGAACAAGTGCAAAGTGTTGTACCTAGGTCAGGCCAACCCTCCAAGGAACAGATTCCTCCAGGGCACAGGGGGCGATAGCAGCAAAGGCTTATCAAAGAAATGAGAACAAGGGAATCAATGCCCATGGCTATTTCAATGCATTGTTGGTATGAGGAAGAGCTCTGTGGCTCAGTGTGAGCTCTGGGCACTGGCTGTACCCTCTCCTAACATCAAAACCCCGTATCGCTCTAAATATAATACAGGAGTCCAACAAATTCACTCTTAAATTCAAGGAAAAACAACTATTGCTTAGTGACCTGGGATCCTTCTATCAATTATGCGTTTCTAGCATAAGATGGGAAAGGATTGAGGAAAAAAAAAAAATCTCTGTAAAATAAATGGCAGAATTGTAAAAGCACAGAATGGCTTGGGTTGTAAGGGACCTTAATGATCATTTTGTTCTACTCCTTGCCATGGGCAGGGACACCTCCCACTGTCCCAGGCTGCTCCAAGCCCCGTCCAGCCTGGCCTTGGACGCTGCCAGGGATCCAGGGGCAGCCACAGCTGCTCTGGGCACCCTGTGCCAGAACCTCACCACCCTCCCAGGGAACAATTCCTTCCCAATATCTCATCCATCCCTCCCCTCCGGCAGTGTGGAGCCATTCCCCCTTGTCCTGTCCCTCCATCCCCTGTAAATTGTCTCTCTCCATGTTTCCTGCAGCTCCTTCAGGCCCTGCAAGGCCACACTGAGGTCACCCCAAAGCTTCTCCTCTCCAGCTGAACAACCCCAGCTCTCGCAGCCTTTCCTCCCAGCAGAGCTGCTCCATCCCTCTGCTCATCCTGGAGCCTCCTCTGGCCTGGCTCCAGCAGCTCCACGTCCTCCCTGTGCTGGGCCCCAGGGCTGGGGCAGCTCTGCAGGTGGGGTCTCACCTGAGGGAGCACAGGGGCAGAATCCTCCCTCCCCTGCTGCCCATGCTGGGGGATCTGCCCAGAGCATGGGGGGTTCTGGGTGCTGGGGCAGGTCCAGCTCTCACCCCCAGCACCCCCAGGTCCTTCTCCCAGGGCTGCTCCAGCTGCTCATCCCAGCCTGGACTGACCCTGGGGGTTGTCCCGGCCCAGGGGCAGCACCAGCACTTGGCCAGGTTAAACGTCATGAGGTTCCCCTGGGCCACTCCTGGAGCTTGTCCAGCTCCCTCTGGGTGTTAAATCTGTGTGTGTTCTGTAGATGTTATCTCTGTGTGCTCTCTATAGGTGCTCCACCCCAACAGAGTATTATGGGATGTATCAATCACCTCTGTGACCATCTCCTACAGGATATATTTTATACAGAGGCCTTTTTGTAACCCATACCCACATCCTATAGACACAGAACTGCACACACTGCATGGCCCCATGTCTCGACATTCATCACTGTACACTCGCAGCACACAATACAGAACCACACAGTGACCCTTGGAACAGCTGCAGAAACATTATGATGCAATAATTACTATTAATTACTAGGAATTTGTATATACACTGAATAACTGAATTTATTCAGTTTACAGTTCCTTGGAAGAGCTGCACCCTGTAGTGGCACGGCATTAAAATGAACTGGATCCCTAGGGAGCTGTTGGGGTTCTTTTCCTAGAACACAAAGTGTCCCCAGAGCAGTCCCTCTGCCTCACTTCACATCTTCATTCACCAGAATATTCTTGAGCTTAATGGCCTGAACTGCTCCCTCTGCACTTTGCCCCTCAGATGCTCCATTTGTGTAGCAGCTTTGTCCCTCCAAACCCCCCCACAGCCCCAGACTCCCCTGTTCCCTGCACGCTTTGGAGCTCTATTTTCACTCACAATTAACTTTAACAACTTATCACTCATCCACATTGGGCTTAAAGTTTTATGTTTAGTTTTATGTAAAGTTATATTCACTCCCCCCTGAGCCAACTCCAGCACCTCTTTAAAGTTTAGCCAATTTTCCTTCATAGGCCATTTTCTAATAAACAGTGCCAGTCTCCTGCACTTAATCTGTTCCGCATTTTATCTGATTGGAAGCTTTTGAAGCTTAATTCACCTGTTTTTACATCAAACCTCCTACCATGGCTGAAATGTGAAACAGCAGCCCCTCTCTACCTTGAGTAGGTCACAGAGTGTCTTTCCAACATAGAAAATCCAAACATTCTCTTCAATATCTTTACCCATTGTTGGCAATGTCACAGTCCTGACACACTAAATAAAGGGAATTTATTTATATTTATAACATGCTGAGAAGTTTTGTGTAAATGCAGTGCAAACCATGTAAAGGCAGCAACATCATCATCACCATTCTGGATTCCTCAATCTACCAGCTCTAGGCAAATAATTTTCCATAAAAAACATCACTGCCCCAGAAATTTCCGATTAAACAATAAATTACCCACACAGGACCACACCACCCAGCAGTTAATTCTTTTTTTTCACTTCCATCACTCTATTTTCTACAAGGTCTGGGCAAAGTTTACCGAGCACCAGTCTCACCCTGGACCACGGAACACCTGGGATGCCCTTTGCTCCCTCCTCTGCTGTGGGGAGAAGTCAGAGAATCCCAGAGTCACTGAGGCTGGAAAAGACCTCCAGGAGCATCGAGTCCAAGCTGTCCAACCCCAAATCAGACCCAACAGTGCAAAAAGGAGGGGGATTCACTCGAGCTGTTCGTTCACCTGAAGCCAGAGTGCAGGAGAGTCTGAGGGAGTGCCCAAGCCATAGTGGTGTTTATTTTGAGGAAAGGTTACTGCTGGCGCTTCTGGGGGCAATTTTTGTAAAAGTGAAGCGTATTTTCCAGAACAAATAGAAAAATGACACAGTACCCAGCACAGAAACTCCTCGTGCAGGTACAAATGCTGCATTATTTTAGCAGTGATGCTCCACATGCATCTGCTGATAGAGCTGATTTGACTTTACTCCCTGTACCTGGAGGTCCATCAGCCTCAGGAGGCTGCAGAGGCAGCAGGGATGTGCTCCCAGATGTGCCACTTGACTCTCCGTCTGGCATCTGCATTGTTATCTCTGCCAATGAGCAGCATTCCGAACTTCCCTGCCTGCAGATCCCACAGGCCCCACCAGCCCTGGCATTGCTGAAGACTCAGGGACTACTCCTCACCCCATACCCCGTTGTACTGACCCTCAGGAATGGGGTGAGAGAGCAGCAGGTTGAGAGGGAATTTATGACATTTTGTTGACAAACCATAATTCCAGTGTTGCAGACAGCAATGCAGAGATGGAAAACAGGCTGGGATGGCCATCCCAGATCCATCCCATTGCAGTATCAGCAGGCACAGACCCAGAATGCCCAGTTTTCCCCTACTTTCTTCCCTCAAGCCCATCAGCATCACCCATGGTGAGCACATGAACCCACAGCAGAGCTGAACTCAGGTCTGGGATTCCTCCCCCTGAACATCCCTTCCCAGGTGTAAGCCGGAGTTTAAGCGTGGCCCAGGGGTGACCCTGCACACGGCACGGGCCAAGCCTGCACTCCAGGGTGGCACAGGGCCTCTGGAGAGGGAATGCCAACAGCCAAGCAAGTTCCTGTCCGTGGCAAGCACTGCCTGGCTAAGGAGCAAAGCTGTCACACAGAAAATACCAGGAAGATTTTGGGAAGGAGGAGCAGCTCTGGCCTCAGTTGTGTCCCTGCTCACCCTGGCCAGGCCCTCCCTTTGTTCCCAGGCTGTGGGACCTGACCACGGGCTCTGGTACCTCCTGCAGGGCGTAGTGACCCAACAATTACTGAAATCAATTAGCAAGCTTCGTTTCCATTTCAACATCTAGCGATGTCAGGAGCTTTCCAAGAGTCTGGTTCTTCTCAGGGTCTTTTTCCCCCAGCATGTTTTTAATTACAGCCAATGCTAATTTTAACGAGTTGTCTGCCTTCAGTTCTGCGTGACTGTAATGTTCTCCAGCTGATTTTCAAAAAATCAGAAGGTTTTAACTTTTCAGGCTGCCTTTTCAACAAAAACAGCCGCCTGCTAAATGGCCTGGCAGCCGGCCCCGCTCTGCAAACTGCAGCACGCTGCATTCCAGGCAGGAGAACTCCCGAGCCCTCTGCACCCCGGGATGGATCCAGGCACCCCCGAGCCCTCTGCATCCCGGGATGGATCCCTGAGCCCTCTGCATCCCGGGATGGATCCAGGCACGGCTGCAGGAACGCTCCAGGACATTAACCCGTCCTCTGCTGGGCTGCACCCACACGAACACCCCTGAGCTTCACAGCGCTGCATTCTTCACCCGCCTTTTCTGATTGAGATTCATTAGGGGTTGCAATATTTCCAAGCTATAGGAAGCATTAATAGATTTTAAAGCCAAAAAGGAAAACTTATGATCATCCATGGCAGGGAGTTGGAATTAAATGATTGTTAAGGTCACCTCCAGCTCAAACCATCCTGTGATTCTATGATCTAACTGTCTGCATAGCACAACCTTCAGGATTTCATGCATGATTCACATTTCTGGCCAAATCTTCTTGGTTCAGATAAGATGTGTTTTCAGAAAAACGTTGAGTCTTCATTATAATCACCCCAGTTATGAAGCAATGGCTTAGCAATTTTTCACCAAGGTATCAGTATCTCTAATAAAAGACAGATAAATTAAATGGAGAATCCTCATCTCTTCCAAGAGCAGAGGATAGAGCTTACCTTGGGAATCAAACTGTGCAACCTTGATTCTCAGTGGTCACCTGGCCAGATTTTCCCACTTCTGAAATGAGTACAGCACGTGCAATCTCCTGCAACCTCCATCCTGGGGCAGCTCCCCATGGACGCAAATTGTCACTGCTTGTTTTGTTTTTCAGGCCCCTCTCAGCTGGGGCTCCTCTCGAGGCTGAGCAGCCCCCGCTCCCTCAGCCTTTCCTGGGCACCGAGATGCTCCAGGCCCTTCCTCAGCCCCGCAGCCTCCGCTGGCCCCGCTCCAGGAGCTCCCTGGCCCTGCTGTGCTGAGGAGCCAGAGCTGGACACGGCACCCCAGAGGTGCCCCCAGGGCTGGGCAGAGGGGCAGGATCCCTCCCTGACCTGCTGGGAATGCCCTGCCTGATGTCCCTGTCCCCAGGGACACAGCTGGGCAGGGACAGCTCATTGTCCCCCAGGGCCTCCAGCTCCTTCTCTGCCCAAACATCCACATTCCATCCAACACTGACACTCCAAGAAGGTCTGTTTGTCATAAGGATCACGAGATATGAACACCAACATTTTCAAACCCTTCAGAGCTCTTTGTGAGTGGACCCAAATGACAGAGCCTTTCTGAAACCCTTCCAGGGCTGAGGAGCACAAGAAACATTGATCCCCAGAGATGACAATTCCCAAAATTACTTTGAAAGAAAATTTTCCAGAGTTTTCCACTGAGCAAGTAAACAGCTCAGATTTATAAAACTACACAATTAGAAACCTAACTATTCATAGATTCATAGAATAAATCAGAGAATGGCTTGAGTTGGAAGGGACCCTAAAGCCCCTCTTGTTCCAAACCCCTGCCATGGCAGGGACAGCTCCCACTGTCCCAGGTGGCTCCAAGCCCTGTCCAGCCTGGCCTGGGACACTGCCAGGGATCCAGGGGCAGCCACAGCTGCTCTGGGCACCCCACAGCGGAACATTTTTTTTTCTACTCTGTGACCTAAACCCACTCTCTTTCAGTCTGAAGCCATCCTCCCTTGTCCTGTCACCACAAGCTCTCGTAAAAAGTCTCTCCTTCCTTACAAAGGAGAGAAAGGTGTTCAACCGGGAATCCCTTTGGATTTAACCAGAGTTGAAACAGATTCTCTGTCTGCACTCAATTCTTGTCCCTCCCTATAGACACAGAGCAGCCACCAAACTCATCCTCATCGTGCCATCATGGCTCAGATGTTGTGAGGGGAAGCTGCAGCATTACAAATTAATGAATGATCTATTGGCTTGTCATTATTCATGGCTATAAAACATTATCATGCTCTAAATGAGTAAAAACATTTTTGCAGCTGCTGCAAATGTTTCATTCCTAGCTGTAAGCTTGGCCCAGAGCACGGGGTCCTGTGCCTCAGTGCCAAATTCACAGTGAAGTAATTAGCACATTAAAAAAAAATACACCTAATGCAGCGCTCTGCAGGCAAGGCTTTAACATGAGCAGTGCTGATAACTCCCCACAAATACAAACGTTTCCCAGGCTGCTCCCTTCCAGACAGGTAACCCTATCCCTCATCCCAAAGGTGTGCAAGAGCAAGGATGAAGTGTTACAGAATGGGAGCGACATTGCACATTACAGATGTGTAAAACAGCTGGGCAAATGATGTCATTAGAAATACTTTGCCACCTCTGCTACTTGCTCTTGTTATTAAAAGCAGACATTAAGTTTCTTTACCCAATCACTCTGTGTGAACCTGTTGTGTCAAGTGCTCCAGTCCGTTCTGCTCCCAATTACCAGAGACAACCTGCAGCTGTTCCCCATAAACTCCTCCCCCAGCTTTGAACTCGCCGTGCTGCAGCACAGATGGGCTTTGCTCCTGAAATGCACATTTTTATCTGAAGAGCAGAGTCTTCCAAAGAACCCATAGGTGCTTCACTCCAAGCCCAAGGCCCATGCAGCATGCACGGACCACAATGGAACATTAAATGGAAATAAAACCATAAACACTTTCTTTCCATCTCTGAGTCACAAACACTAAGAAAACTTCCAGGTCGAGTCTGCAGGCTGCTCCATTTCTCATGCTGAAACCAACCAAACCTCTACGGAGCTTCTTGGAACTCCAAAGCCAGTTCCTAAAAACCAAGAAGAATACCCCAGTGGCTTTCAAAATACACCTTCTATTAATAAAGAGGAAACCAAGTACATCCTTAGGAGCCTTAAATATTGGTCTTGTCTTAGGTTCTAACAGTGTCACCTCTCCAATGCAGGAAGTCTAAACTCTCCTGGGAGCCCACCGAGCTCAGCTTCCCTGCCTACTCTCCTGATTGCCTTTAAATGGCCTTTGGAAAGCATGAGAGACAGAGACATTTCTAGAAAAATGCCAAGAATGGCTTTTTGGTGGGTTGCTTTCCTCTAGTTTCAGGGAGAAGCCTTTTTAACTTGCAGTTTGTGGTCAGCTGGACAGCAGGACAGCAGCTCCTCTGGCCATGGGGAATAAGTCACTGCTCTTGGAAGGCTGGAGATCCTAATGAGCATCCAAACCCAGGAACATCCTCACTGACAGCCCAGCTCAGGGCTGAACTCCTACATGAGCAGGGAGTGAGAGTCTCCTGGCCTGGTTTGGATAACCTCTGAAACATTCACATGCTGCTCCAAATCCCCTTGGCTTGGAAACCAGGCTGGCAAACTCTCCCGAGCAGTCTGATTTTTTTTTTCCTCCTTGGCAAGTTTTCCAAAGCTTCCCGGTTTTGGCTGGGATGGCAATCCCACAAGAATGGTCTTCCTCGTGTATTCCAGAAGTTTCACTTCCAGTCCCACCTCAGGGTGGGGTGTGGCGGAGCAGGCGGAAAAGACAAAATATGAGGCACTGCTTGGTCCCACAGGAGTCTGGATGTTGTCCCTGTACTCCCTGGCTGGAGGCTCGGTCCCTGCAGAGAACAGCCTCTCACAACAACCCTTGCTGGAACCATCCATTCAAGCATTAATACACAGCCATACATTTATAATATTTCCATCATTAAGGTTTCTGAGACCATTACAGCCAAACTGGGTTGTCTTAAAAAGACCCTCCTGTTTGGTTGGGGGTTTTAGACTTAAAGGTTCTGATTTTCCCTCTCCTGCCTTCAGTGCAAGTCTCACTACAACCCAAAGACGCCTCCCGCAGTGGTATTTACAGGGGTACATCGCACCCGTGGATAGAACCTGCAGCATTTCCCTCAGTCATTAACAGCCCTGTCCCTCGCAGGCACCCCCAGCCCCTCTGCTCTGCCCAGGATCAGCAGGAAGAGCTGGGAAGTGCAGCTGAGCCTCTGTCGGTGCTGTGAGAACTGCTCTGCCAGGGCTGGATGTTGTCAGGAACCCTGGCCTCAGTCAGGTCCTGAGTGCTGCAGTCACTGGATGAATGGCAATAATCACTCTGCAGCTACCAGATGTGCCACATTTACCTGCACAAGGTAAATTTTATACTTTTCCATCATCTTATTTATGTCACAGTAACTGCAGTTATTGCAATGCTCACCCGCCACAAGGGCTTCACTACAGAGCAGAGAATAAAGCTCAGCTATTTCAACAATCACTGATGTTAACAGAGCCCCAGAGCCTCACATGGCAATGCCCATGAGAGCAGAGCAGCACAGGACACTGAGGAGATCCAAGGCAGCACTTCTGCATTCCCAGAGCTGGAGAGGGGGGATTCTGTCCCTCCGCCCGGCTCAGGTGAGACCTGCTGGACCCACTCACCAAGTGAAGCACTCCACTGCAAGGAGGGTGTACAAATGTTCCCCAAATATTTCTCCACTCAAATCTGCCTGTGTTCCCCATAGCAGTTTTTTGCTTTTTCAAAATTTTGATTCAAAAGCTTCTCACCATGGCACACATACATGTCACAGGACTTCTGTTCAGACAATAAAGTACAGCATTTGTCCCTTCTTTATGTGTTTTATTTTCATTATTTCAGCCAGTGGAGATCATTATCAGCTCCTCACTGATGCTGGCAATCTGTAATATGTTCTCATCATATTCACATTTATCTTTGAGTGCCAGAAAAGGCATTCTTCCCACCAACTAAAAAACACACCATGTGTTTCCCTCTCTCGGTGCCTTCGGTAGCGTATGAGAACTTGTTAAAAAAAACTGCCAGCATTAGGGACTCTGATTGCAGAAGTGATAAGAAGTTCTTCAAATTCCTTCTCCGTATTTTTCAAATGTGGGAAATTTGGCAAGCCCAGAAACTGTTCTCAAAACTTCACAGATTTCCTCACTGACCCCAACGGTTGTTTTTTATCTTTCTTAATTGGCCCGTAAGTTTCTGCAAAGGCATAATTCATGGAGTGATAAGAAAAATGAAGTAAATTGAGAAATCACTAAAGCAGCACAAGCAAATGAGCAGAGCTGATTTTAGGGGATGGTCCTGTTTATCTCGGGGTAGAGACTGAATATTTGACATCACATTTACAAACATTTTATTTCTTCTTTCTGGCTGGCTTAGAACACAAAGCTCAGAGGTTCAGCAGAAATAAACACACACTGCTAGGGATGCACAGCCATTGAACAAGCACTTCAACATGTGCTTTAACTTTGAACATGTGTTCAAAGCCCCCGGTCTCTGTGGGACTGGAGGACACGATTAAGAGCTTTGCAGAGCAGGGAATAGTTACGGGATTACACATCCATTTAGAGCTGATGTGTGTGCTCCAGTGCCTTCCAGCACAGACAGCAGATAAAGAGCCCGATAACTCAAACAATCAAAGTGCTTAAGTTCTGTGTTCAGAAATATTTTCCATAATACCTGGCATTACAGAAAGGATGTAGGTCTTAATCGGCTCTCATTTTTCCTCAGCCATCTGTTGCTTCTTGGATTTACAACGTTTAAAACAGACTGACAAATTAAGGAAATTCCTGTCTAATTAACATTAAGGCTTTCAGCCTTATCTGTGGCTTTTCACTGCTGTTAGCACAGGAATGACATTCCCACTATCTAAATAAGCTCACTTTTCCCAGCCATTGCTGTGTCCTTTGAACATTCATTTTAGACCTCTGAGAGTCGGGGAAAAAAATTTAACAAAGCACTTTAGAAGTTAGGCTGAGCTTCTGTGAGAACACGAGGCATGCCACGGCAGAGGGATATGGTTTGTTGGTTTGGGGTTGTTTGTGGGGTTTTTTCACTAGAAAGCAATGCAGGATAACATAAAAGATGCCGGAGCAGACCTGTTCTTCTCAGACACTCAGGGACTAAAAGATGATCTGTAACCAAAGCTGGGTGCAGAGGGCAGAACCCTACAGCTCCTTCACCCCTGGTGTCACCCTCAGGGCAGCCAGCTCTCCTCGCAGGAAAAGTTCAGGGAATTTCCTGTCCCAATTCCCTCCCTGCCCCACGAAGCAAACAGACCAACCCCTTCCCCAGCTCCATTCCCTGCCCTGGGCATGCTCCAGCCCCTCAAGGTCTTTCCTGAAGTGAGGGACAAGTTCAGAAGAAAATATTTCCACAAAGCCTCACCTGACTCTATCAAACAGCAATTAATAAATCTGCCTCCAGTTTCTTCACAGTATTCTATTGGCAGAAATATTTAAGGGAATTAAAACACAAGAAGACAGCTGTGTGTCCATAGAAAGGGGATTTTACATTTCCAACAGTGTTTGTGTCACAAATTTGATTGAGAAGTATGTTCTTATTAGTAAACAAAAGCATGTTCAATCAGTTATGCATTTTGAATAACCCAAAGAAAGCACTCTAAAGAACTGATAAACCAAATATTGTTATACAAATCAGTGAGAGAATTTAAATTTATACTTCTCTGAAGCAATTAAACTTTTCTAATGCATACAGCAGAGAATAAAATGTAGTTTTCTCTGCAGGAACAAACAGTGCACTGAAAAGAATCACAACAAAATTTTCTAAAGTGCCCTCATAACCTTAGAATCAAAACTGATTTTTCAAGTAAAATTGTACTTTCCTCATCTCTGTCAACTGAAAAATAAGATTTTGACTCTTATTTAATTTCAATGTTATTATTTAATCTGCCCTAAAGCCTCTTTGAAAAGTCAGAAAAAAACACCAACTAAACTGTATCAAATGTTTTTCCCTGTACAAAACTGGTCACTAAAGGCAAAGCAACACAACCTGGGCTCATTTGTGTCTCCCCTTGACATGAGCAGCCCTGCAGGTCTGAGCCACAGCCTGTGCTGCTCCTTCCCAGCTTACACCGGACAGGATCAAGCTGGGGCTGGATAACCCAGCTGGAACGGGATAACCTGGCACTGCTCAACATCGATTTCCTTCCTAGTCCTGGATCCCAGGTAAGGGACTGCCCATGGTTTTAATGAAACAATGAAACAGGACAAAAAAAATTCACACCTCAGTTATCCTCAAAAAAGAGAAGGGATTTCAGGGTGTTTGTCTGTATGTAAAGAATAAATAGAATAAATCTCCTCTGGCCACAACTCTGCTCAGGTTTCTGCCTCTTTCTACCAGTTTTGGTCACCCCATGTCAAAACAGAAAGACAGAAAGAAAAACAAAGTGTCAGAGGGTCTGGTGTATATTAAAGGCACTTCAGTCAATGAATGGAGCAGCGGGATATGACAGATTTGCATAAGTAACAAAGGGAAAATGCCATTTAAAAGAGGGAAGCCAAAGCTGGGCTATTTAAAAGTGCCACAAGGCTGGGAAGGTGCATTTAATGCAGCAGAGATTGGGAGAGGATTCCTGGTAGAGACACAAATTACGAGTGTCGACAAGAAGGTAGCAAGGGATAAACGTTGCGCAGGAAACTGCCCGAGGCTCAAAAACAAACTCCCCACTGTGGTTTGCTCCCATTAGTGCTGGGACAATGACAATTTTTCATTAATATTGAGAAAGCGAATTCACGAACGAGCCCCGAGAGTGTGAAGCATAGTCAGGAAGGGTTATGTTGGTTCTCTGTGTAGGGAAACACAGCAGTGTCCATTGGAGCTGTCACTCAGTCAAGGAATGACCAGCAGATACCACTGTGCCCTGCGAAAAACAAAATCAGTTCAGGCTCTGTAGGCAGAGGTAGTTTTTATATCATTTCGGTGATACTGGTTACAAAGAGAAGTGTGAGTTTTCCCACAAACACTATTTTTGTGCCGAGTGATCACTTGACCAGCAATGTGATCAAGCAGTTTTTATTTAAACCATGGTAAAGCTCAGTATCCCAAGCTGAGACCTCACCACACATCAATGTCTACTGAGTTTATCTTATAGATACATAGGGATTCTACAGGGTGGGCTGGGGGGAATTCTGAAGTGGAGAGATGAGCATGGTGAGCTGGTTATATCCATTCAGCCCCACACTGGCAATAAAAACAGTCAAGACCAGCACATCGAGGGATAAAGCACAGCCCTGGGTATCCACTGAGCTTTCCACTCTCATCTCTCCTGTTAGAATAGGGACAAAATTGGCTGTACTTTCCTCCTTTTGTGCTTTTCCTTGGCATATGAAGAACCATGAGCTGTTTTCCCCTTGGCTGCTCCCTCTTGACAAATAACACAGGCTCAGAACCAGATAAACTCATGGGTGCACCTGGTGGCACGTGGTCCCTCACCTCACAAAGCTTTGTTGCTCTGAAGGGCTGGAGCTGCTGCTGACCTGCGGCTCACTGCACTTCATTAGAGAACCTCATTAACCTGTTACTTTGGTTCTCCCATGCCTCATTCACCAGTCACGGAGTGAAAATAGGAAGACTGAGGAAAGTACTTTGCTTTTTACATGATTTTACTTAGATGGCAACTTTTCCCAAATGATTTATCCAGACTAATTTACAGCAGGCAAACTAACAATTGTATTTAGGGATTTTAAAAGAAACCAACCTAACCTCTTGAGGCAGCAGCCCTGCAGGGCCAAGTTCTCCTGCTGCTGCTTACAAGTTGAGGTGAGTGGAGGGTGGCCTGTCCCCATCTCACAACTCCCACAGGCAGGAATGACGGTGAGCCCTGAACACAGCCCCAGAGGTGCATTTCAGCCAAACAGGCTCCTGAGGAGGAGGAAAGCAGCTCAGTTTGTTTCTGAGCTCTTGCACCAATGGTTTCCAGTGCAAGGTATTTTCTAACTGCACTGAACTGCAGAGTCATGAGCAGCCACCTCTCAATTGATTTACTGTGGGAAAAGAGCCACTGAGCAGAAAACCAATCAGCTTCTAACTACAAATTAGGCATCTGGAGAGTCACGGGGAGGAAAATTAAGTAGTTGCTACTCCATTTCATGATTATATGTTCAAGGACTCTGGCAAGTGCTGCTTCTGCATTGAAACACAATGTGTTTCTGCTTTTTACCCTCTATCTTTTTTTTAAGCTTCCAATGTCCTTCTAATTAGACAAACTTTCACTAAGCAGAGAGAAATTGGATGACACATTAATTCCAGAAGATGTATTAGTAGTGCCTGCAACTCCTTCCTATTAAGCACATGTTGTTTTTAAAGTTTCCCTCCCTTTTGTCTTCTGCAGCTCCCACCACAGACTCAGCTGGCTTTGGCTGATCTCCAGACGCGTTCATTTTGCCATTTGCAAAACACACAGCGAGCGTATTCCAGATCCTGAGCAATTGGGAGCAGACACACAGCACCGAGCTGTTACCTCTGCATCATGTTTGTGCTTGGTATTTTCGTCAGCAGCCACTGCATTTGTCAGGGTTTCTCAGCAGCCACACGTTATTCCATAAAGCCCTGGCAGGCTCCGGAAAGGAGCTGGGTCCTTTACAGGAGATAATGTAAGCTTTCGGCCTGCTTGGAGCAGGTCGCTTTGGGAAGCCTCCAAACTCACTTCAAAATATTTCCTTGCTGCGCCAGAAGCTGCTTTTGAAGTGCTGTGCCCAAGCCACAGGCGCTCGGGTGCCAGGATGCTGCGAGCAGCCCAGAGCAGGAAGCGTGTCAGCACTATCTGCCCAAAAACAGGGTGGGGAGGAGCAGGGAGTGGTGCAGACACCGGAGTGGAAAATCAGCTGACACGGCCCAGCTCTAGGAGCAGATCGGGGATGGGTCAAATGACAGCCATTCAACTCTTGAGATCAAACAAGGCTTTATTCTTTCATATTTTTGGCCCTGCATGTGAGAGCATGCTGCAATATCGTGCTTTTTAAAGTGGAATATGCAGGAAATCATATTTGAAGGGCCTGGTATTTACGGTATTTTTACGAAGTTTTCGTTCCCCTTTTGCTTTTCATCTGCTTTCTACAATTTTTTTCAGCATGCTTTTCCTTCTGATTTATTGTTTTATTTTTCTATTTTTAAAACAAGAAATATTTCCACTTCAGAGTTTCTAATGTAATGCACATGAAAATTAGCAATGGACAAACCTCAAGCTCTTTAGAGGTCTGATCTGGCTGGGAGAAGCATCCAGAAGTTCAGAGGCTCCTTCAAAGCTAATCTGAAAATTTCCAGGCCTCTTCGGTCTAGACAGAGCTATAGGAACCCGCTGGCTCAGGACCCACCACTGGCTGGCCTTGCCTCTCACTGGCTGCTCCTACAAACAGCACTTCCTGATGCTCTCCCTGAGCATCCAGGAGCAACTTTGAACAATTCCTTGCTGAAGAGCACACAAGGTGTGCAAACACACCCTCTTCTCCAGGCAAAACCCGGCTCTTGGGACACTGTTCCACAAAACAACAGATGTTTGGTTCCACTGGAAATGGCTTAAAACACCCGCTGGAGGCACTTGCTTACTAGAAACGCTTTGGCAGATTTAAGCTCCACGGTGTGATTAAAATTTATCATCCCCCTTCATCTAAATCACAGAATCACAGGATGGTTCGGCTTGGAAGGGACCTTAAAGCTCATTTTGCTCCCTGCCATGGCAGGGACACCTCCCACTGTCCAAGGTGGCTCCAAGCCCTATCCAGACTGGCCTTGGACACTGCCAGGGATCCAGGGGCAGCCACAGCTGCTCTGGGCACCCTGTGCCAGGGCCTCCCCACCCTCCCAGGGAACAATTCCTTCCCAATATCCCATCCATCCCTGCCCTCTCTCAGTTTGAAGCCATTCCCTGTGTCCTGTCCCTCCATCCCCTGTAAATTGTCTCTCTCCCTGTTCCCTGCAGCTCCTTCAGGCCCTGCAAGGCCACACTGAGGTCACCCCAAAGCTTCTCTTCTCCAGGCTGAACAATCCCAGCTCTCGCAGCCTTTCCTCCCAGCAGAGCTGCTCCATCCCTCTGCTCATCCTGGTGTCTCCTTGGCCTGGCTCCAGCAGCTCCAGGTCCCTCCCTGTGCTGGGCCCCAGGGCTGGGGCAGCTCTGCAGGTGGGGTCTCACCTGAGGGGGCACAGGGGCAGAATCCCCCCTCCCCTGCTGCCCATGCTGGGGGATCTGCCCAGAGCACGGGGGGTTCTGGGTGCTGGGGCAGGTCCAGCTCTCACCCCCAGCACCCCCAGGTCCTTCTCCCAGGGCTGCTCCAGCTGCTCATCCCAGCCTGGACTGACCCCAGGGTTCAGCACCAGCACTGGCTCCTGCCTTCATTGTGCTTTGAGGGAGACATTTCCAGCCTGAACACACCTCTACGTGTGCAGGATCCCACTCAGCAAACCCAGAGGAAGGCACAGCCGGAGGCTGTTTCCTCTCATCCTCCCATAGCTGGGAGGCACCGAGAGAAATCAGGAGGGAACAGAATCTCTGCTCAGGCTGGAAGTGCTTCTCTCTTGTTTGTATGAGAAATTTTACAGTGAGGCCTTCACCTGGTGGGGAAGCCAGGCAGGAGGGTGAGGAAGGACTCACCTGGAACAGGCACAGACAGTGTGACACAGCTCATAGCTCAGTTTCCACAATGATTATGAGGTTTTACCTAAATATTCTGTCCTAGGCAACATTTACTTCAAAACTCCCCAAGCTCATAGTGCTGAATGTATTAAAACACCTCAGTGAGCTCCACAGCTGATGGGCCTTTAAAATTAGGACCCATTATACCTCAAATAACCGACAAATAATCACCAGAATTGCATCCAGCAGATGTCCCATGGATGGATTCCGAAATGGGGCTGGAGTTCTATGAGCTTCAGCAACATTTCTGGTTATGCATCAAAGCACAAGGACCTTTTACCACTTGGATTCAAAGGTTGTCCCAAAGGCTTTCGTTAGGATTTTTAGTTGGACTAGGGAGGAAGAAGGCCTGAAATGAGAATGTGTTTTTCTTGAGGATTTCACTTTCTCCTCAATGTTAATTTATTAACAATGCCCACCAGTCAGCTGCCAGGCCTGTGAGACCAGTAAGAAAAAATCTCTGAGTCTTGTTCCAATAACCCAGAAAAATTACATATATTGGCATTTTTAAACAGATGATAAATAAGACCATTCCTGAATTCATTTGCATCCACTCAAATTCAGAGCAAAGGGGCTGGTACGACAGACATATGAAATTCTTTTTTATTTCAGAAAAAAACCTATAACTTCGAAGAGCAGAGGGCTTGGAATCCCAACCCTTCTGCTTATGCTGTTACCCGGAAAGCACATCTCCTCCTCACTCCAGGCCAAATTCCCTTTATCAAAGGGATTTGCTCAAGCTTTCCTTGGAAAAGAACTCAACCTCTAAAAGGTTTTTAGTTGTATTTAGGCAGTTTTACCTGAAGAATTTGATATCCAATGTTAAAAAAGAAGATTCTTAGGCAGATTCAGATGTTTGTCCACAGGGAGACAATGATATGCTGGAAACGGCAAAATTGACTTCAATTGTGTTCTGATTATTTAAGAAAGAAACAAACAAACCCAAAGAGCTCACTTCTACTCATTTTACTTTTTTTTCTCCCTTCTCTCTTGTTTCAGGCCAGACCTCTTCCAAAACCCAGTCCATACATCAATTTTCCAGGACAGCTCCAGTGGTGCCGTGTGTGAATTCACTGCTGGTTCACTCCCTCTCCTGGGTACCATGAACTGTCTGTCCAGCTCTAATTGTGCTCTGTGCTGTAACGAGGTGAGCTTTAGGAACTGCAAAGTTTTCCAGGCGTTCCATCTGCAGGTGGTGCCATGCACAGAACCCCAGGTGTGGCTGCAGAGTTCCCAGGGTGGTGTGGGGATTCCTTCATGCTCAGACATTCTGGAAGAGAAGCCTCCAAGACTGGCCGGAAGCCCAGTGGAATTCACTGATGGTTGCTTTCTTTTTTTCCCCAAATAAAGGTATTTTAAACATTTTTTTCATTTTTCCAAATATCAACTCAGCTTCCCCCCCTCCTTTTTCTAAGGCTTTTTCTCTGAAGTGGATAACGGCATTATGTCTGATCCTGAAATTCCAAACTGAATTACACACCCAGGGCATGGCTTCCCAGAACAGCAACTGGAAGAGCACTTGGCCTTGTCAGGAAGAGGCAATTTGGATGTCTCGATATGTCTTGGAGCACGTCAGGCAGCAGCCCCTGCAGAACTGCCTGTCCTGCCTGTCCAGCCACGCTGACCCACACTCCAGGGATCCCCTTCCCAGCTCCCTGTGTGGAAATAGCAGTGAGAGGGTTCCTGCCGTGAACGGAGACACTGCTCCCCATGGAGGGAGGCAGGAATCACCAGTTCCCAAATATTCAGGCTGAGAACACAGCCAGCCCCTGCCTATGGGGCAAACAGCTTCCCCTGCCCTGGGACAAGCCCTCACCTACTTTGAGTAGTGAGATCACAAGTCCAAATGCTATGAAAAACAGAGAAAAAACATCCTTTTTTGGTTGGTGTTCGGTTTTGTTTGGTTTTGTTTTTGTTTTTGTTTTTTTGTGAGATGTGACTCCTCTCCAGCCCCATCCTGCAGGATTCTTCCAGGTGCCTCCTGCTCCCAGCACAGGGGTGGCTCTGCCAAGGGCACTGGTGTCATTTGTGCACCAGGAGCGGCTGAGGGAGCTGGAAAGGGGCTCAGCCTGGAGAAAAGGAGGCTCAGGGGGGACCTTGTGGCTCTGCACAACTCCCTGACAGGAGGGGGCAGCCGGGGGGGGTCGGGCTCTGCTGCCAGGGAACAGGGACAGGAGGAGAGGGAACGGCCTCAGGCTGGGCCAGGGGAGGCTCAGGGTGGACATCAGCAGGAATTTCTCCATGGAAAGGGTGCTCAGGCCTTGGCAGGGGCTGCCCAGGGAGGTGGTAACACCGGTCCTGAGCCAAAGGGAGCAGCTGAGGTGACGTGGCTGCCGTGGGCAGTGTGTGTTGTCAGAGGGCTCTGTAGTGGGTAATAACATTTCCTTTCCTTGTACCCTCTGTCATTAGCACTGCTGCTGTGACTTTTCATTTTCTCATCTCATTGCTGTTTCCAGTAAATTGTTCTTATCTCAGCCCATGATCACTGCCCTTTGTGCCTCCATTCTCCTCTCCATCCCAGCACTGTGGTTCCCACTTTCAGTAGGAGCTCTGAACTGGGGGAGACCATTCCCAAACCATGACAAGCAGCTACACCAGAACTGCGGAAATAATGCCCACACAAACTGCCTTGAAATTAAAAAATCGCAGAACAGAGCTCAGCATCAGGCTATGAGGTCTTGTGAAGAATTAAGAGTCCAAGTTAAGTATCACGGGCTCAGAGGTAGGGGACAGGTAATGAAGTAATTTCAGGGCTCTGGATACTGAGGCCTTTTCAGAATACACTGGCAAGTACACGGAGTAAGACTGGTAGGCTCCAAGGAAGTGCTGAATACAGAGCAAAGGCTTCCACCTTGTTTTTTGCAGATCTCCAGGGCTGTACTTTCAGATCAGAACTGTGGTTTCCATGCAGAGTTTTAGGGCTTGTGTCTTTTCCTTGCCCTATTAAGTGTTAAACGATAGTTCTTCCACATCCACTTAAAAATATTCAAACTGACAGAAAAGCAGTTTGCAGGGAGAAAACCAGTGAGATGAGATGAATTAACAGCACCAGAGGTATTCACAACCTCCACAGGTAGAAAATACCCTCACACAATCTGTCCATTGTCTTTAAAACTAAACTGGTATCTTATTGATTGATCCCAGATGGAAAAAAGCCCACACTAATCTACATCTGGTACAAGTCTGCTCAACCAAGTATTGATGAGGAAGAGCTTTTCCTCTGCCTCGAGAGCACAATGAAAGTGTGATTAAAAGCAAGGAAATGTGGTACATCCCAAGAACACATGTTGGGTTTGTGATGGATTGTGTGTGACACTAATCCCTGAACACAGCACTCAGACCATGGACCAGGCACTGGAGTAGAGCAGAAAGGAAACGAGGAGAACCTCTCTGGTGCACTGAAATCACAGGCTTTTCACATAATCTTGCAATTTGCTACCTTCTCAAATTCCCCCCACTCCCTTGCCAAGACAAATCAGGGAACATCAACGGGACCAGAGCCGTGCAGCAGAGATCTGGGGTGTTTTTCCTACATGGGAAATTCACTGAATCTCCGGGGGTTTCTGTATACTGGCTCTTGAGAACTACGAAGTGGATTCTCTCCAAACTGGAATCCATTGCTGCATGTCTGAAGCCTAATCCAGCTTCCCAGAAAGGTGCAGGGGGTGATTGCTCTCTATAAAGCCAAGGCAGAAATGCAGCACAATGTCATGTGTAAAAAAAGCTTCATCAGACATGTTATAAATGAATTACTGAGAGTTGGCTTTCCCCGTACGTTGCATGAATTATGAGTTATATTATATTATGAATTGTGATGTTGAATATTATGATATTTTTCTAGGGAAAATATGAAGAGAATTGTATATGTTGAAATGTTTAATGCTGCTGGGGCGGTCTGGCTGTGAGGGCCGGTTCTCTGAGGGCTGGCTGATCCGTGAGGCAGCGCCGGCTCCGCGGGGCTCGCACCGGGCCCGGCTGTTGCCGGCCGGACTTCGAAGGCAGCACCATAAAAGGAATCAGGGCTCCAGCCAATGAGAGCCCCGATCGCCTCAGCGACAGAAAAGCGCGGGCTCCCGGAAGACTGTCGGGGGCGGGGCTATGCAAATCAGGAAATTAATATGCATTAGGCTGAGGCATTCCCGCAGGGGTATAAAAGGCGGGACCGCCATTTTGTGGCGCCTCTGGCACCCAGCCCCGCTGCAAGCGCTGTTCCTTTTGCTTTGTGGACATTTTAATCGTTCTCAATGAATTTTAATATCTCATTTCCATATCGGTTATGGGTCGTTTGTAACAAGACACAAAATACAAGTTTTGGGGAATGATTTCCAAAGCAGATTTTAATCCACCCTTTGTTGCTGGATTTTGGAATTTTAAATTCTCATCCTCCCTGATTTATTGTGGCTCTCAAACACTTAATGGCAGACCCTCAGCGTCCTGCCATTTATGTCCAGCCTGTTGGAACACAGCATATTGTTCTGATCTGCATCACTTGCTTTGTCCTCTTCAGCTCCAGCCTTACATCACAATTCTCCACTTTGATAATTTTCCACAATGCCTTCAGATTATTCCAGAAAACCTAAAAAAAAGCAAATGACAACGCATTTGGAGGAGTCCTCCAGTACTTCCCCCAGCAGGTGAAATATCCATAATCATCACAAAAAGTCATTTGGATATTCAGAGTAATACGTGGGGAAGACAAGTCTCCTGCCTGCAAAACCCTCACCCCTAGTTTGATGCATCTTCTTCTCTTTCAGTTTTTCAAACTGCCAGAGGGCAGGGATGGATGGGATATTGGGAAGGAATTGTTCCCTGGGAGGGTGGGCAGGCCCTGGCACAGGGTGCCCAGAGCAGCTGTGGCTGCCCCCGGATCCCTGGCAGTGCCCAAGGCCAGGCTGGACGAGGCTTGGAGCAGCCTGGGACAGTGGGAGCTGTCCCTGCCATGGCAGGGGTTTGGACCAGAGGAGCTTTAAGGTCCTTTCCCACCGAGGCCATCCTAAGATTCTGTGATTCACCAGGACCCCACTGCAGTCCCTGGGTTTCCTGCAGGAAAAACCTGCTGGAGCCACTCACTGAGTGTCAAAAGTTTCCATTTCATAGCCTGGATATTTTAATATTTTTAATTAAACACAAAATATTTTCTGAGAAGTTTCCAGCTTGAATGATAAGATATCTAAAAAGATATATAATAAGAAAACTGGCACAGGCCAGAAGCTGAAACCCAGATCCAGCCCACTTGGGGAGCAATTTTACAAAGAGAAAAGGAAATAAGCAGCCAGCACATGACACCAGGAGCTGCCAGGCCAGGAAAGCTCTAGGAAGCACCTTCCTGACTCCTGTGGATGAGCTTTGGTGGCCCCAGCAGTGGGAGATGCTCTGGTCCCCACCACCCATCCCACACCTCTGGACACAGCACAAAGTGCCAGAGCAAACTGGTTCTGCTCACAGGAAGATGGGGAGACCCCAGAGCCTCTCTTGGCTGGGGAAACTTGGATTTCCCCAAGGCCCCCCTGCTGCAGAGGACAAAGGGGAGACCTCTGCACGGGGGTATTTAGGAGTGAAGCTCAGCCCAAAGCAGATCCCTCTGTGTCCCTCTGCCTGGAATTCAGCTGCTCACCTGCCAGGGCTGAATCCCTGGGCTTCAGGGCAAATACAGCAAACTTTGTGTGGCTGTGGTTTTCAGCTTGGCTTAGAAACCTTCAAAAGTGCCACCCTGAGCATTTTCAGAAAGAACTGGATCCAAAGCCCCTGAAAATCCACGGGAATGCTGCCACCTCTGCCCTGCTTTGGAGCAGACTGTTCCTTTCTAAGAATGGTGCAGGAGCTAAACCTGGCTCGGACAGGGCTGGGAGCCCACGTGGAAGAGCCTTGGCTGAGCAGAGGGAGGTGAGCCCAGCACTCCCCTCCAGCAGGGCAGTCCCAGCCCTGAGGCTGCAGCAAAGCTGACATTTTGCATTGAATTCTGATCTTATTTTGAAAACTACAAAGCATTCCAGGGCACTAGTGAAGCGCATCCGTTTCTATCTGAACTGAAGCACACTGGCTCTGTCCTGTATTTTTCTGGGTGGAAAGGGAAACTCGGTGGGTCATAGCAGGGTAATCTCTTTTTAATGTAGTCCTCTGTGCAAAATCCACACTGAACCAGCCAAAGTCAGACAGATATTAATGATATTATCTTGCCCACATACAAAAATAAAACATCTACGGTGTTATTAATCTGCTCTGATGACTTTTTCAATGCTGAGACCTTGTGAGTTACCAGGTCTGGTAAAAGAGACAGAAAAGGTGTTGCTGGAAATAAAATGCAATTTCAAATCCTAGTGTAAGTGGGTTTAACCCAAGATATTCATATGGTCACCACTACCTCGGTCTCTGGACTTTGTACATTTTTAACCTGATTTTTCTATGTGGTAGGAAAATATTTATCCCCTTTTTGCAGATGGGGAGCTAACAGAAAGAGCAACTCACCCAGCAATGGCAGCCAGAAGTATTTAATTAACATCAGGTTTCAAAACATAAAAAACTTGCCTTTTTAGTCATGAGTTTCAGGAAAACAATAACTGTACTTTCTGTACTTGTCCTTGGTTTGCTGAACCCAAAGATGCTTCTTGGCTTTTCTTCTCAAATATTTTGGAAGGACAGCAATTTATTTTAAGCACAACAGGGGCACAGAGAGATGTGACTTCTCCGTCCAGGGCCTTCAGAGAGTGGGAGAAAATTGGGAAACGCATGAAAGTCAACGACATTTGCTCTGCCTTGCCCTGGACCTGTCTTCTTCACACCAGACCTTGGAAAACCAGGCTGATTCCTGCCTAGGAAAACAGGATTTGCTCTGGGCTTGGTAACAGCTTCCACTTGGAGAACAATGAGATCAGACCTCACCTCTGGCACAGCACGCCTGACTCTTCCCATTCTGCAGTGAAAATCCCAGTAAAACACCAGTCTTTGTCCCAGCCCCTCATTCCCAGGGCAGAAAAACTCCTTTGCGTCCACAGCTGAGCCTCAGGCAACTCATCCCAGTGGGAGAAGCTGCTCAATCTTTACGTTTATTTCAGTTTTATAAAACAGCTCCACAAACCCCTGCCCCACAGAGTCCCTTCCAGAGCAAACAGGCTGGGAGAAGGAAAAACGCTTGGAAAACAGGATTCTAGATGCAGCTGCAGTGCCTGCAGCTGGACTGTAGGCAGGAGCCAGCCGCTGGGAACGGGCACGACCCAGCCCCAGCTGCACTCGGGGCATCGAGAGCCAAAACCCCAGAGCTGGGCAGCGCAGGCAGGGTCCTGCAGCGTGGAGCTGTTCGCTGCACGAGACACACGTGGAAAACCCTGAACTGGGCAGACAACCCAGCTGTGGAATGCCAAGTGTGTGCGGGATCCCAACCTGAGCAGCTGCAGCTGGAGAAACCCAGGAGGCCAGAGATGCCCAGGAAGGTTTGCTCTTGGAGCAGAAAGGTGCCTGTGATGGAATCTTACAAAATTATCTGAAATACTTCAACAAACAAATCTTCACCCTCATACCGACAGCAATAGATCCCCTGCAGTCACAGAAATCACCTCCCTGCACAGAAAGTATTTTCATTATCAGAATGAGGAATTATTCAACACGGCAAACTTGCTGTCAAGGCACAAACCAGTGAGAAGTCAATAAAAGTAAAATCAAATTCATAGAGTAAATTGGTAGGAGTAAGTTTGAGTCCAAGTTGCTCTGAAAAGCCCAGAAATGCCTGGAAGGCACAAACCCATTGGGCTTTTGATCATCACCCAGAAAAAAAAAAGAATTATTAATGTTCATAGTTCTGATTGGGGGGGAGGGGGGGGATTTTTTGTTTGTTTGGGGTTTTTTGGGTTTTGGGGGTTTGTTTTTTGGGTTGGGTTGGATTGTTTGTTTGTTTGTTTGTTTGTTTTTTGTAGGGATAAACTCTGTTTTCCCTCCTTGCCTGTATGGGAATTCTCAGTGCATATGGCAATACCCAGAAGATGCCCCAGCACTCCGCACTCCACTACAGGCATGGACTGGGAGTATCTCAGGAATCCACCCCTCCTGAACCTCAGGCTCATCCTGCCGAGTGTTCCCACCCTGCTGCCTCCTCCTCCCCAGCCCGAGGGACTTGGCTGAGCCTGGAGCCTCAAGCAGGCATGGGGACGTTTCCCAAAAGGTCACAAAAGTTGCCTTCTGTGGGCCACCACCTCTCAAAACCCTGGTTTGGAGCCACGTGCACAGAAGCTTTTGAGCGGTGGGATGCGGACACAGAGGAAGGAGGGAAGAGTTAGGCTGGAGAATTGTGCAGATCTTTCCACCCCCAAACCCAGCCCATCAGCATTAACTCCCCTGGAAACACTTCCTTCTCTGAGCTTTAGGGCAGGTGTCCCCCTGTTCCATCCCACACCTTCTCCTGCTCAGTTGTACACCTTTACTCAGACACGGAGAAAAAAAACACCCAGGTCTTACACTGCAGTCCTAAGGATGCCAATTTTACATCCACAGTCTGGTTCTTTCATGCCGTAAATTTTGTTGTATCATTTTTATGCCTTTTAAAGCTGTTGGATATTCCTAGAGGGGGCTGTCAGGAGCTGTGAAGTTATCTGTTACAGACTTTGCAAAGGTTATTATCCACAAGTTCATGCTGCCCAACAGACCCAGCAGCCGTACTTTGACTTTTCTTTGAGATCCCACAGACCCTAATCAAGCTGAACCTGAGCTGAGGACCTTCTGGAGTTCTGTTTTACAAAGGAAACTCTTACATTCAGTTAACAAAGGACACACTAAGGATGCCATGCACTCACCAAGCCTATATGAGCCCAAATCCACATCACCTGAGCACACCGGAACATTTTTGCTGGCTTTGGGGTGGGTTTGATGGAACACATGGGAAGACAGTACTTCAGCCGTGAACCTCAGTTTCCAGACCTATTGCACAGCTTAATTTCAGACCAGCTCACAGATAGCAGCTCAGGTTTTTAATCTATTGCTCGTCATGCCTCAGAACTGTGTTCTAGAGATAAACTTGTCACTAGGAAGGTCTACAGAGGAAGGACTTCACTTTTACTGAGCCTTGGCCAGCATTTTCCAAGCATATGGTATCCAAATGCCTGTTTGGAAAGAGCATTCCCTCTCCCGGGGCAGGCACACACATACACCTCATAAAAACAGATTTACAAGTCAAAATAAGCCCTGGCTTGGAATGCAGATCCTCCTCTGTGGATGCTGCAGAGCACGAGGTGCTCCCCAGATGTGCCTGATGTAGTGAAATGTACCCTTGCAGGAACAAGCACCAGCTGATTCCCTGGATTCCACAACGTGGCTCATCTCAGGGGTGATGGGGGCACTGCCTGCTGTGAACTCCTCATTCCCCTAATTCCACCTCCCAAGGCAACCCTGGGCTCTGCACACCCAGCTCCCAGGAATGAAAACAGTTCCCACACACCCCACAATGTCACTGCACACCAAAAAAGTGCGAGCTTTCGTTGGGACCCATGTGTAAACTCCCCATTAAGTTAATTGATGGGACAGAATTGTCCTCATTTGGGCATACTCAGAGCTGGCAAATGTATTCTTGGGGGAATAGGAGCTATTCTTCATTCTCTTTGCATCATGTTTGAAAATGATTGTACTTACTGTTCACAAAATGTAGGGAACCCTTTTTACAAATGCTTTTCTTCAGCTGCCATGGTGCAGTTCCTATTTTGGTGAGTATTTCTTCAGTCTGTGGCTCACACCTCAAGGCTTAACCTCAGCTAGAAAATGTTCACAAGTCGTGACTGCTCCAGTCACTGCTTTGACCTCTGACTAACACCCTGCTCCTTGCTCTGGAAAATAATGAATTGCAGGGAACCTTTTTCTAAACACAGATCCTCAGAGGGAGAGCAGCCACCCCTGAAACATGAGCACTAACCAAACATCCCAGCGTAAATTACCTCAGTGGGCAAACGAGGAAGAGACAAGAGTTGTCAAAACAGAGAGTGAGTTGTAGTAGATTTACTAAGTTTTTCTGCTGTTTAACTAACTCTGCCCTTAGCATAGAGGGGGATATTTTTGGAAAGTCTTATAAAATCCATTCAGCTGTTTGAGGTAGATGAATGTGGAAAAAAACCCTCACAGCTGTCAACTTTATTTTTCAGAATTTTTTTTTTTTTGGTGCTTGGATAATTCAAAAATGGCTTTGATTTAAAACTCCAGACTTGGCAAGGGCAAAATGGTAGCCTTGACTGAAAAACAAGAGCGGTGCTTGTAGTTCTGAAGTAACCAACTTATGGATGTTTAGAGCTGACTCCTGAGCCTGACAGGACACCAAGGAGAATGCTCTGAACCTGAGCAGGTGCAAAGGCAGCACTGGAAGCGCTGAGTTAACATTTGGATGTGTGAACTTGGAGTGTTCGAAGCAATCCCAGCTATGAAATACGGCAAGGGACCATTTAGAAAATGATGTACTGAAATTGGTACCAGGATAAGGCCCACAACAAAATATCAGGGAAAACAGCATCTCCTTGAAACACCACATTTACTTTGTTCATCTTTTTACCTCCACTGAAGAACTGCCTTAGGTGTGGATGAAAATAAAGTTAATAAACTGACCATGCTGGGAATACATTTCCACTGGCAGGATGAAGCAATTCCTGGACACCAGTGGCTGCACTGGCTGCTCATTATCAGTTTTCATTTGATTTTTTTCCAGCTTAAATGGGTTTGTGTATTGATACTATATATGTATAAAATTGTGTGTTGAACATCAGGTTAACATCACAGGAGGTTTTCTACTTCCCCAAATTATAATTTTCTCAAAATGTGTTAAGTTGTGCTCAGGCATAACCAATGAACTCCATTGTTAACAATTGTCCCTCTGTACTCAGCACCAGAGGCCTCACCTCGAGGGCTGTGTCCAGTTCTAGGACCTTAGATAGCCAGAGAGCCCTGGAGGAGCCGGAGCGTATCCAGGGCAGGGAACGGAGCTGGGAAGGGGCTGGAGCCCCAGGAGCGGCTGAGGGAGCTGGAAAGGGGCTCAGCCTGGAGAAAAGGAGGCTCAGGGGGGACCTTGTGGCTCTGCACAACTCCCTGACAGGAAGGGGCAGCCGGGGGGGATCGGGCTCTGCTGCCAGGGAACAGGGACAGGAGGAGAGGGAACGGCCTCAGGCTGGGCCAGGGGAGGCTCAGGGTGGACATCAGCAGGAATTTCCCCATGGAAAGGGTGCTCAGGCCTTGGCAGGGGCTGCCCAGGGAGGTTTGGAGTGCCCGTCCCTGGAGGTGCCCAAGGAAGGGCTGGAGGTGGCACTCAGAGCTCTGGGCTGGGGACAAGGTGGGGATGGGGCACAGCTTGGGCTCGATGGTCCCGGAGGGCTTTTCCAGCCTCAGTGATCCTGGGATTCTCTGAACTCTATAGTTCAGATGATGAACTCTGACATCTCAGGATCTTTTCCATGAGACAACCCAGGTAATTCATAAAGTCACATGAGGGGGTGGAGGGTGGGTGTGGGGAGAGGAGTAAACCAGCACAAAAAATAAATTAAATTAAACCCAAGGCTTTCGGTAGCCTCCATTCAGTAGCCAAGAATTACCAAGGAAAATACCATTTCCCATTTTTTAATTGATGCTTATGCCAAAAGGCCTCAGGTATATACAACCCCAAACAAAAGTCCTGGGGGAATTTCAGCCTCAGGAAACAAACTCTCCTGGGCAAAATGTGATTTCCTGGAGTCAGTAGTTCTATTGCAGAATACTGGATGTTAACTTTGTTAATATGAAAACATTTTTCAAATGAAAAATGACTTGTTAAACCACTTTTATGTCACTTTTTCAGTAACACGTTAAAGTAAACAAACCTAAGATGTTAGATAAAATAAAAAACCCACTACACCTGCAGAGTTTTACCAGCTCACATTACAAAGTGCTCTCTGAAGTGGTTGGGGAGCTATTTCCATTACAAACAGCAAGTGTGCTTGAAAGTAATTCAAAGAGTCAAATTAGGCAGATTACATCAGAGTGTGTTTCCCTGCAGCAGAAGGACTTTTGAAACACCTGCCTGACATATTTCAACCTCTGCAGAGAAATATGACATGGACAGGTTTCAGGAACGGCTGAAGCCTGGAGAGGGAGGCTATTTAATGTTTAATTCCACAAAGCAATCCTTAATTAACAAGCCCATTCAGTTTGCAATTTGTACTTCTGTTTTTAAACACAAACCAACAATAATAAGCAGTGACAAGAGGCCAAATGCTGCACCAGCTGAAATTACAGCAAGGCTTGTACACTTTGTGTTAAGCACTGAATTACTCCTATCAGTCCCAGTGTTTTGTTCTAAAATGGAACACATTTTAGTTAATTAAATATCTTACCACACACTCAAGTGATGAGCTTGAGAAAGGAGGGAGACCGAGAGGTCCAGTTTAGCACTGGAGAGAAGAGCTGAGGGTACATAAATGGATCCACTGTTGGAGCTGACCCGCCCCAGATGCGTCGTGTCACACGGTACTTGGCATCTGAAAATTCCAGAGACTGCTGCAATTGCCTTTTCACTTTGCTTCAGTTCTTGGAAAAATGCTGGAACAAATCATTACACAAACACTTGAAGCCAGAGGCAGAGATGACTGATGGCCAGCAGGGGTTTCTCAAGAGCAAATCATGTCAAGGACTGCAGTTCCCTCACCAGCAGACAGGCAGGGGATGGACACTGGGGAAGAGCAGCAAGCAGAGTCCATGCCCTAAATTATCACAAGCAGTAGACACACCACAAGGACAGGAGTGGGGGTTACCTCAGAGATTCACAGAATATCCGGAATTGGAAGGGGCCCACAAGGATTATCCAGCCCAGCTCCTGGCCTTGCACAGCCACCCCCTCAATCCCACCCCAAGCATCCCTGGGGGCATTGTCCAAATGCCCCTTGAGCTCCAGCAGCCTTTATCCTCCTACAGTAATGGCTTGATGCTGCCTTTCAGGGTATTTCTTCATCTCGGTGCACATGAAAAGGCTGATCTGCTCTGGACTGGACTGCAGTGCAACGCAACGATTTCCATCAGGAGGGAAACCAAACCTTCAAACACATGGGAAACACCCACTTGCTCTGGAAGCTGCTCCTGCCCCACCCAGGCTGTCACTGGATGGAACAGCATCAGTGACACTTCAGGACACTGGGTGGCTGGAGCAGGGACCTCCTGCTTTGTTTGAGAAGGGCAAGATGAATTTTAGGGGTTGAAAACTGTGATATGAGCAAGCTGCTGCTGGCATGTGGATGGAATAATGGGAGCAGCAGCTCCAGCAAGGAAGCACCTTCAGGTGAGCAGGAGAGCAAAGACCTTTCCTGTTATGTTAGAGGTCTGCTGTAAGTTAAGGACATGAACCTCAAGTTGAGCTGAAAATTATTTCCTACATTTCTTTCTCTTACAAGATCGCTTTTCTTCACTTTTTCTCCCACAATAGATTATTGAGTGTTGTGATGCACTTTGTGCTACTCTTCAAGCGATGTGTTTTACCATTTCCAAAACAAAACTTCTCACTTGCAAAAGGAATTGAGGTTCAGTAAGTGAAGGCATGGAACTGGCTCGGTATTTTGCTGAATGGGGAACAGGAGCTGCAGGAGGGAGCCCTCAGCTGTGACAGGCACAGGCTGGACACGGTACCCAGCAGGGACTCACCAAGGAACCTCTCCAGGTCTCCTGGCCCCAAGCAATCCCAGAGCTCCAGGAGCTGCAGCAGGACAGGACCCGCAGCTCTGGAGCAGAACAAAGCCCAGGAGCACAGGGAGCTCAGGGAATACCACACCCACCGAGTGCGAGGAGAAGGAATGCACCGTGGTTTGGGAACAGGGGGAGATGGAGACATTCCCAGAGAAATTCCCTGTGAACAGCTTCCCCTTGGAATATCCCACCACTCCCAGCTCCGAGGTTAGAGACATCCTGGGCCAGGCTTGCTGGATAGAGCCCTTCCCCTGTAGCAGTCAGGACGAGACTCCAATCCCAGTTAGCTCCAAAGCCTTCGAACTGGGAATGCCATTTATCGTCCTGGTCATTCTTGCCTCGATAGGCTGGAGCTAAGTCTTTTTTCCTCTTTTTTTTTTGATGCACAATGGCTCCCATTAGCCGAGGGAGGACTGCACCAGCTGTGGCTGAGGGCAGTCAGCCTCAGGGGGAAGATAAGTTTGCTTGTAGAGATGAATGTTCTTTTGCTCAAACTAAAGCAATTTACAGTTAATTTTACTTAAGGGCAATTACACAAGAAGCCGTGAAAGGAAGAAAGTCTTGCCTTGGGCCTTCAGCACAGAGACAGAAAATTATTTCATCGTTGTCACAGCTCTTGCCAATAGTAGAGAAAAATGGATCAAACTGGCACCATATTTTTTTTCAAAAGAATTTCCTGGGCAGTTCTATTAAAAATCCCTGGCAATAACAACGTTAACGCAACAAGTGATATAATTTCCACACCTGTCTGCTTCCTCTTCAAAAAACACAATCCATCTTAATTACTTCTTGAACACTTCAACATGAAAGTTTCTGTTTTCCATAAAAAATTTTTGTCCAGTAAGTGAAGTCAAAGATACAAGAAAAATAAAGGTGACCTTGAGGGCAGCACTAAAATAAATGCCCTTAACTAAATCACCTGGCTGTCGGTGGCCCAGGGGTGCAGATCCCACTGAGGGTTTCTGAGCGCTTTCCCAACACCACAGGGAGCCCAGAACGTCTCTGCTCAGCAGGATGGACCCACACACGCCTGCACCAGCCCTTCCTCCACCCCTGTGTGACCTCTGGCTCTCCTCAGCCTGAGCACAGGCAGGGCACCGGGAGGGTCCCATCCCTGGGACACTGCTAACCCAGCACTGAACCAGGCTTCGCCCTTGTAAGCCTCACCCTCCTCACCCTTTGGTCCTGCCCTAAACTGTGCCAGCTGCAAAACTCCTCTTTTGTAGTCCAGACTACTGGGGGTGGTCTTCTTTCTCTTAGGGAAGAGCAAGGCAAGTTTTGGCTGGTAGAAATTGTCAGAGATGCAGATAAAATCAGGCTTCTGGTTGGTCTCTGTACCTGCAGACACACAGGGCAATGCAGGAGACTGTGTCCCTTCAAACAGCTAAAGGCTGAGCCTGCTGCTGAACTAGAATTGGGTGATAGGAGGGTGTATTCCAACAAATCAAATCAAAAATGTCCTGCAAACTTTAAATCAGCCTGACAGCCATGGAGGAAGAGAGTATTCACCACACTTCGTATCTAAGAACTGAACTAAAAGTTAGGAGACTGGTCTTAAAACTAATGCATAGTCCCGTCCCTAAGGAAAGATGGGCCTGTTGAAGTCAGGCCTCAAGCAATTTGCCCAAGGATAAACAATAAATCAATGTAAATAGATTGTTTCCAAGCTAATTAAATCATTTACAGTTTTCACATCAAATTCAAAGTTGCCTGGCTATCCAAATATACCCAGGTAGGCACTATTTTATAAACTTTCCCTTTCTGAAGGAAACATAAACATACATATATAAAAACATCAAGGTTACAGCCCCAGCACTCAAAGCTTAGGAAATGCCAGAATTAAGTTTGCATGGGCAAAAGAAAATATTTTTCTCTTAATTTCATTCCCAGAAATGGTGAAACCATTTTTTGTTGAAGCTTTCCAAACAATTCGTCTGAGGCAGACATTCAGCATGGAAAGTTTCAGCCCAAACAGTTAAAATCTGGCACAGATTTATGCCACTGAAAACTGGGGCTTATAATGGGAAATGTGAGGCAAGCTTAATTACAGGCAGCACTACCAGCAACATTTATAATGCATTTAAGACTAAAATTTCATACTGGCTTTGCTAGGTCTGTTTTTCTAGGAATATTGTGCATAAGTATTTGAACTTTCTTGTATACCTTTAAATTTCAGACCGTTTGTAAGTCTGGGGTCTGCGACAAACGGGGCCAAAACTCCAGCACCGTTCTTTGCATCAGCCCTCAGAAACAGGACGCGTTGCTTAGGAAAAGAGGTCTCACTTGTCTGATGTGAAGTAGGAGAAGCCACAGGTTTTCAAAGGATCCCAGTACCCACGTGAGGTTCGAATTTCTGTGGGCACTTTTCAGTTTGTGTATTTCAATCAACTCTAGAGCTGGTCCAAAGGTGATGCAACTTTTTTTTTTTTTTTTTTTTTTTTTTTTTTTAGGATTTGGTTTCCAGATAAAAACAGTAATAAATTCAGATAATATAGAATTCTCCACTGATCTGCTCAATAATTAATACCTGGAATACTGAAAGGAAAGGAACTAATTTCAGAACAGACAGTTGGACATTCTGATATTTTAGGATTTGACATCACGTGGAGAGAGACTTTACAAGGGCCTGGAGTGACAGGGCAAGGGGGAATGGCTTCAAACCAAAAGACAGTGGGGAAATGGGATATTGGGAAGGAATTGTTCCCTGGGAGGGTGGGCAGGCCCTGGCATAGGGTGCCCAGAGCAGCTGTGGCTGCCCCTGGAGCCCTGGAAGTGCCCAAAGCCAGGCTGGACAGGGAAGAAGTCTGGTTTATTAACTTCCTAAAAAGCACAAAAATGTATCTTACATCAATGACTGCCAAGTGATGTTTTGTTCTCCCAGCGATCAAAATGCCTTCACCAGGAGGCAGAATGAGCTTTTTGGCAAAGCTCATGGAAGCATCCTGAGATGAAGGAGCTCTGCTCCCAGTTCTTCGCTGATTACAAACTTTGGCTGATTCATTTACCTCCTGCAGGCCTCTGCTCCCCACGTTTCAGGTGTAAATACCATCACCCCCTTCTCCTGCTCTTTTCAGTGGGACAGAGGCTCTTCCAGGCAGGCACTGTCTCATTCTGGATATTGTTTTCTTCCACCTTTACAATGGCAGCAAATCCCCAGAGGATTTCAAGGTACTTCTGCTGCAGAAATATATCCCAGCTCTCTGCGCTCTCAGTTGACTAAATGCTTTCTTTTCAGCAAAATTTGAACCCCATTCATTTTAATTAAGCATTTATACTTCATTTGGTGCGTCTTCAGTTTGCCTCTTTTGAAGCAACTCCCCCAAATTTCTGTGAAATGTCCTACCCAGCTGAAGGCACAGTGAGTTCTTTCTTCCCCTCAGCAGAGCACAGTAACATAAAGGAATCCTGTGAGGAAAGGCATCCATGGTAGGAAAAACAGAGGTTCTTGTAAAGCACTTCTCCAACTTTCCTAAAGACTTCATATTTGTGACTTATAACCCGGGGAGGTTTGTTCCACGGGGGCCTTGCCAGCGAGGCTGCGTTGCAGCGAGGAGCCCACGGTGACACAGCGTCTTCGTGGTATTTGCACAGAGTTTCCTGCATCCATCCTGCAGCACCGCCGGGGGGGATGCCCGAGAGCTGCTGACAGACAGCGACTGTGGAACAGCTGGGGGTGCCCTCAGCAGAGAAACACCCCGGGGATTCTGTTCAAAACTGAGGCTGAGGTTAAGCTTTGTGCTTTGCAGCATCGGCCTTGTTTGCATCCACGTGGAAGCCAGAGCGAGCCGCTGCAATCAGGAGCAGCTCCTGCAGTTCACTGCAGACATAAAAATTGCTCCAGAGTTGTAGTGGACAGTGGGGGGCTCAGTTTCAGCAGGTGAAGGAAGGTGTGCTATGCTTCAGAGGAGAGAAAATCCTCCAGCTGTATGAAAAATCACAGAAAACATCCGCATTTCTTTGGGTTATTTGTACCACCATGGGCTGATATTACAGAAATGCAATTCCTCCCAGGAAGGCTGGGCTGGCAGAGCCCCTCTGATAGCCTGGCAAGAGCTGCCGCCAAGGTGTCTCTAACTCAGAGTATCTCGTTTCATTTCATTTCATTTCATTTCATTTCATTTCATTTCATTTCATTTCATTTCATGTCTAACACCAAGATATTAGGCACGTTCTTACTACTCTTCCAGCTTGTGTTTTTATAAATAAGATACACACATATGGATCTTTCCTTGGTTGATGGATATATCCATTATCCTCCTTAAAAATGGATGTGCTAATCCTATTTTTACTGCAGAACCCCAGCACATTTTTTCCTCAAAGCATTGCTCTGAAAATTCAAACAGTGGTCATTTCTCCCTACCTGTATTCCCGGGAAGGTTTCTGCAGGAGTGAGACTTGACCCAGCTTTGGCACAACTAGATCTAAGGGAGGCAGAGAGCTCCCCCAGCCTGGGCACAGACACCATTCCACTTGTGAAATCCTCCTGTCTCAGAGCACTTTCACCATGGCTCACAATTGAAGTAGCAGTAGTTAAACATCAACTTCCTGTGAACCCAGCCTGGTGAAAATGCCTTTGCCCTCACGCCCAGACTTGTGCTGCAGTTTTGCCTCAGTGTTACCTGTGCTCCCTGCAAGCTCAGGTGCAAACTGGGGGCTGGAGTATTACAGAATCTGAGATGTTTTTCTGCAGGGTCACTCTGCAGCACTGTGGACAGTTCAGAGGATGATTAAGCTGCCTTGCCCCCCCAGACCGAGTCATTTCAGTGTCAGTACTCTGGAACCCCCAATCCTGCTCACATCAACAGCTGGGAGGCGCACACGGAACAAAGGATGAGGAAAAGATGTTTGAACAGTTTTAGACAAGCAAGAGCTGTAGCACACAATTTTGTCAAAATGTTCAGAGGGATCTTACAATATTCAACTGAAATGAAGTGCTTTTGCAGAATTATCCCTGGTGTCTGGTGTATAAATACAGAGATTTCTTCAGAATTTTCTTGTGCATGGTGGGGTAACAATGTCTTAAATCAGACCTCCTGTAGTGGTTCAGTGAAAACAACAGGATTTTCTTACAGTCACAGTTCAATATAAGATTCAACATCTCAGAACAGGAAAGGCTTTGCAGAACAACAGAATGACAGGCTGTAAACTTTACTGCGATCCTGAACTACCGAAAATACACCAGCATGGCATCAAGAGTAAGCCAGACAAATACCTGGATGATCAAGTCATAGAAGAAAGTGTCAAAGCTGCATTTTTCCCTAAGGCACACCAAGGGTGCCTGTCAGCATCAGGAGACATCGGGGACAGTGCAGCGTGGGCTGCAATAGAACAGTGATACTGCAATGAGCAGAGAAGGATCTGGGGGTCCTGGTTGATGCCAGGTGAACACGAGTCAGCAGTACTGATGAGCCAGGCTCTGCTCCGGGGCCCAGCAGTGGCACCAGAGCAACGGGCAGGGCCTGAGCCCAGCAATTCCCCTGCACAGGAGGCAGAACTCCTGCCCTGGGCAGGGCCCAGCCCTGAGCACATTGTGCACAGAGGCTGTGCAGTGTCCCTGCCTGGGGCTATTGCAGAGCTGTGTGGGCACACTGCTGTGCCCTGTGCTCCGGGATGGCCCTGCTGGAGCAGGGAGGTGGCACCTGATGACCCAACCTGACCCATTCTGGGATTCTGTAAAGCTCAGAAGCCAAGAGAGGCTTCCAGAGTCAGGATCATTGTGGAGGCTCTCAGGATGGGTAATTCTGCTGTGGGAATGAAACCTGACCTCCTTGTCAGGCAGAGCAGCAGTGCTGGCCAAAAATCCCAGCCAGTGTGCCACAGCCACAGAGCTGGTGGTTAGGAAGGAGCTTTTAAATGGTTTTGAGAGACATGGAAAATGCCACAATTAGGGAACTGTATATTCCTTATGCAAATATTTTTCATATGTCCTCCCATACTGGGAGTCATTTGATTTTAGGTTTGTTTTCTTAGGGAAACAAGGTTTAAGCAGCCACAAAGCCTGCTTGCTCCACCCAGCAACCTGTGTCATTCATTGCTGCATCGCCATCACATGTATTTCAAACTGGTTGTCCTGCAAAAGTCAGGAAAGCACAAGGCCAGATAGAAAGGAGAGATTATTTTTGTGACAGAGGGATGAAGTCACGGTGCAGCCTTTATTGCATCCCACTCACAGCTCGTTCTGACAAAGCAGAGATTCCAGCTCTTGGAAACAAATCCTTAAGGAGCCGAACTGGATATCTCTGCTACATGGGGAGCAACGTGCATTAAGGGCAAGGGAGGAGAAGCAGACTCATTGTTTGCCCTCTCCTTCCCCTTCTGGGAAAGCAGCTCCCAGCAGCAGCTCCCAGCACAGCCAGAGAGTTTCTGGCAGCCAAAGAGTGCAAGCAGCAGAACAGAACCCCCCAAACCCTGGCAGGAGTTGGTGTTTAAAGAATACAACCTGCAACTGAGGGATGCATTTCTGCACCCAGACAAGGCAGCACCTGTGACCCCATTCATACACTCCTGAAGGATGGGATGACACCCAGAGGGAGCTGGACAAGATCCAGGAGTGGCCCAGGGGAACCTCATGACGTTTAACCTGGCCAAGTGCTGGTGCTGCCCCTGGGCCGGGACAACCCCCAGGGTCAGTCCAGGCTGGGATGAGCAGCTGGAGCAGCCCTGGGAGAAGGACCTGGGGGTGCTGGGGGTGAGAGCTGGACCTGCCCCAGCACCCAGAACCCCCCGTGCTCTGGGCAGATCCCCCNTACAATATTCAACTGAAATGAAGCGCTTTTGCAGAATTATCCCTGGTGTCTGGTGTATAAATACAGAGATTTCTTCAGAATTTTCTTGTGCATGGTGGGGTAACAATGTCTTAAATCAGACCTCCTGTAGTGGTTCAGTGAAAACAACAGGATTTTCTTACAGTCACAGTTCAATATAAGATTCAACATCTCAGAACAGGAAAGGCTTTGCAGAACAACAGAATGACAGGCTGTAAACTTTACTGCGATCCTGAACTACCGAAAATACACCAGCATGGCATCAAGAGTAAGCCAGACAAATACCTGGATGATCAAGTCATAGAAGAAAGTGTCAAAGCTGCATTTTTCCCTAAGGCACACCAAGGGTGCCTGTCAGCATCAGGAGACATCGGGGACAGTGCAGCGTGGGCTGCAATAGAACAGTGATACTGCAATGAGCAGAGAAGGATCTGGGGGTCCTGGTTGATGCCAGGTGAACACGAGTCAGCAGTACTGATGAGCCAGGCTCTGCTCCGGGGCCCAGCAGTGGCACCAGAGCAACGGGCAGGGCCTGAGCCCAGCAATTCCCCTGCACAGGAGGCAGAACTCCTGCCCTGGGCAGGGCCCAGCCCTGAGCACATTGTGCACAGAGGCTGTGCAGTGTCCCTGCCTGGGGCTATTGCAGAGCTGTGTGGGCACACTGCTGTGCCCTGTGCTCCGGGATGGCCCTGCTGGAGCAGGGAGGTGGCACCTGATGACCCAACCTGACCCATTCTGGGATTCTGTAAAGCTCAGAAGCCAAGAGAGGCTTCCAGAGTCAGGATCATTGTGGAGGCTCTCAGGATGGGTAATTCTGCTGTGGGAATGAAACCTGACCTCCTTGTCAGGCAGAGCAGCAGTGCTGGCCAAAAATCCCAGCCAGTGTGCCACAGCCACAGAGCTGGTGGTTAGGAAGGAGCTTTTAAATGGTTTTGAGAGACATGGAAAATGCCACAATTAGGGAACTGTATATTCCTTATGCAAATATTTTTCATATGTCCTCCCATACTGGGAGTCATTTGATTTTAGGTTTGTTTTCTTAGGGAAACAAGGTTTAAGCAGCCACAAAGCCTGCTTGCTCCACCCAGCAACCTGTGTCATTCATTGCTGCATCGCCATCACATGTATTTCAAACTGGTTGTCCTGCAAAAGTCAGGAAAGCACAAGGCCAGATAGAAAGGAGAGATTATTTTTGTGACAGAGGGATGAAGTCACGGTGCAGCCTTTATTGCATCCCACTCACAGCTCGTTCTGACAAAGCAGAGATTCCAGCTCTTGGAAACAAATCCTTAAGGAGCCGAACTGGATATCTCTGCTACATGGGGAGCAACGTGCATTAAGGGCAAGGGAGGAGAAGCAGACTCATTGTTTGCCCTCTCCTTCCCCTTCTGGGAAAGCAGCTCCCAGCAGCAGCTCCCAGCACAGCCAGAGAGTTTCTGGCAGCCAAAGGGTGCAAGCAGCAGAACAGAACCCCCCAAACCCTGGCAGGAGTTGGTGTTTAAAGAATACAACCTGCAACTGAGGGATGCATTTCTGCACCCAGACAAGGCAGCACCTGTGACCCCATTCATACACTCCTGAAGGATGGGATGACACCCAGAGGGAGCTGGACAAGATCCAGGAGTGGCCCAGGGGAACCTCATGACGTTTAACCTGGCCAAGTGCTGGTGCTGCCCCTGGGCCGGGACAACCCCCAGGGTCAGTCCAGGCTGGGATGAGCAGCTGGAGCAGCCCTGGGAGAAGGACCTGGGGGTGCTGGGGGTGAGAGCTGGACCTGCCCCAGCACCCAGAACCCCCCGTGCTCTGGGCAGATCCCCCNCCTTGCAGGGCCTGAAGGAGCTGCAGGGAACAGGGAGAGAGACAATTTACAGGGGATGGAGGGACAGGACACAGGGAATGGCTTCAAACTGAGAGAGGGCAGGGATGGATGGGATATTGGGAAGGAATTGTTCCCTGTGAGGGTGGTGAGGTTCTGGCACAGGGTGCCCAGAGCAGCTGTGGCTGCCCCTGGATCCCTGGCAGTGTCCAAGGCCAGGTTGGAGGAGGCTTGGAGCAGCCTGGGACAGTGGAAGGAGTCCCTGCCTGTGGCAGAGGGGTGGATGAGATGGGCTGAAAGGTCTCTCCCAACCCCATCCATTCTATCATTCTATGCTCCTATGACTCTGTGATTCCATGATTATTACACACTCCTGGCTGGAAGATTGGTTTCCCCACAGAATTTCTTTATCAAAGGATTCTTTATCACAGAACCCCCTCAGTGCAGTGGGAATTGCCCTGCACTGGTACAAGAGGGAGGCTGAAGGAATTAAACCTCACTGCCCTCCCCTCCTTGCAGCACACAGGGCAGGATTGAACCCTACACGTGATCCTGGAGCTGGTGAGTGGCAATACAGGGAATTAGAAGCACATGTGCTGAGGGAGCAGTGTAACGTCACTGGCATGTCCCAGACGTGAGCAAAGCACGACATTGACTGCGAGATTAAATTACAAAGGTGTCAAATTTGTGGAAGGGATGAAGGCAACAAGGCAGAAATTGTTGGCAAGATGGAGAAAAGAAACATTACATAAGAAAATATTTTTTAAAAGAGTGGGTAGGACAGATTCTTAAAAACAGCAGGTTTTGAGGTGGGGGGGGGAAATGGCTGAAACACCTGAAGTGCAGGCAGGGCACTGCATTCTATGTAAAACATGACAGCAAAGAGAAAACCGAGGCAGGCCTTGGATCTGCTTATTCCATAAGTAGAAGCCCCTAGAGTGTCCTGGGCTTCCTTCTTGGAGACAGCCCAAACACAGCAATGAAAACCTTGGTGAACATCCAGCAGGGCAAGCACAGGGAGTGGCTGTGATGCCACCCTGGCACCAGGACAAGGAAATAAAAAGAACCAAGACAGGGAAGCACTGTCTGAGAGGGGAACGGAGGAGGAAAGGAAGGTGCATGCATTTCTCTAAAACAGAATCTGTATGGGATCCACCCAGGCAGATGCTCCTACACACAAACTGGGTAATGACGTTAAATCTGCATAAAATACTAACTTGCTATCGGTAAGTGCAAGATAACAACCTTCCAAGGTCCCCCTGCACGCAGAGAACAGGAAGTTCTGGGCTTACACGGCTCCAACAGATGCAATCAGAATCCTGGCTGCACCAGCCCAGTGCGGCCTCCTGTCCTCTGCTGGCACCGAGTGAAGGGAAGGGTCCCTCAGGACAGGGCTGGCTCCCCTCAGAGGGGCAGGGGCTGCCCACCATCGGGCTCTGCACTGGACTGGAAATAACAAAAATTCTGCAATGCCCCTGCACACAAAGCACCAGGGCCTGAAGGTGCTGGCACAGTCCTGGGGGCGGTGCTGGCAGTGTGAGGTGACCCTGGGCTGCACCTGCTCCACTCACGGGACAGGCTGGGGCTGGGGCAGGTCCCCTCAAGACTCCTGGGGATCTCCCCAGGCTGCTCCCACCTGGCACTGATCTGCTTGGAAAAAAACCAGGTATCTTCAAAATAGCTGGTGCCCTACACCTTCACATTCAGACTCTTCTCTTTGTTTCCTCTCCAGTTGGAGGCAGCTCTCCCGGACTCACAGAAAGCCTCACTGGAACAGAGGAAGGATTGTGGTTTGGCATGCGGTGCTGTCTGATGATACAAGACTGCTGCTGTCCCCAAAACTCACAGTTGCTTAATTATCTTCTATCATTTGCCAATATTTTGTCTTTGAGCTTCTGTTTTCCTGATTCACTGTCCCTCTAAGAGACCATTGGTTTTCCTTCAAAACACGCAGCAGAATGGCCTGATGTCCATAGAGAGGCAAAGGTATTTTATCAGATACAAGACCGGGTTCTTTCCCTCCTGCCCCCTCTCCCATCTCCTTTTACTTCCCCAGGGGGAGGTCAGAGCACTGCCTGCTCTCCCCAGCACCCACCTGGGAGAAGGAGGCAAGAAAGGGATCCAACCCAGCAGGGTTTTCCCCCAGGCAAGAGCAGGGTGTGATGACTGATGTGTTTCATCAGAATGCAAATCCAGCTCCAAGAGATTCCTGATGAAACTGTGAGAACTGGCAGTAGTGGAAGGAATGAGTATCACAGGAGATCCGATAGTCGGAGGAGTTTTGGACTGGTTACTCAGAGAGATAAGGACAAGGAGCTTCACTAAAAGACAAATTCATCCCAGTTGTGCAATGCTTTTGCTGCTGTGAACCAGGAGCAATTTGCAGTGGGCAGTACCTGAAACATGAACGCAGCTGGTTCGCCCCGGTGTAACGTGAGACGGAGCTTTGAATTTTTATGAACACAGAGAAACAGCTGCAGAAGTTAAAACTCACAGTAATCCCCCTCAGAGAAGTCTTTGGCCCAAAAAGGAGTTTATAAACTCACAGGCTTTGTGCATCATTTCTTATACGTGCTATCCAGGCCTGCTGCTTCTCGACACATGCAGCAGCACATCCAGCCACGGAAGGAACAGCACATTTAACAAAAGGATACAACTTGCAAATGCTTCAGACATTTTTATCAACCCCACCTGACACAGCAGGTGGCCCTTCAAAGCACCTGCAGGTTGTTTGTCAGAGATAACCTAGGAGGTCCAACTTGACAAATTAGGGGAGCATCGAGCATGGAACTGCATCAGAAAGGAAACCAGACCCCATCCATGAAAAAGCACTTCAGTGCTTCAGGTTCCAGGCTGTGCGAGGAGCTCCCTGACACCCGGCACTGACGCTGAGAGGAGCTCCCTGACACCCTGCACTGACGCTGAGAGGAGGCTCAGGGGATGATGCTCACTGGCCAAGTGCCCTCCTGGTGCTCTGATGTCAACCGCGGCCAGCAGAGCAGTCGCTCCTTGGCTCAGTGAAAAAGTGCATTTTCTAAATGAAAGAGAACATTTTCTAAATGAAAGAGAACATTTTCTAAGTGAAAAAGTACATTTTCTAAATGAGAGACTGGGCCTCGAAGAGCAGAACATGTGTCTGGTTCCTTTGGGAAGGGCAAGGCAGGGAGCCTGACTGGGAGCCTGCATCGTGCCATCAGAGCCTCCTTGATGAAGGCTGTTACTGTGCTCTCAGGGTCCAGCACTGGCCATTCTGAATTACTCTGAGCAACACTTCGTGACTTGAGTAAAACCCGTGGGCTCAGGGGTCTGTGCTGCTGAAGGACCTCTCGGCCTGAGAGGTGCAGCTTGGCTTCAGCACTGATTGCTGCTCCTGTTCTACCACATAACATGAGAGCTCCTAAATGCTCTTCCAGAGAAGTCAGAGAGAACATTGTGTGTCTGGTCCTGTTACATCTAAGAGGAATTTATCATTGCCCTTTACAGTCACTATCAAAATCTGGATTTAAGCCTCGAGAGTGGCACAGTCATTTTTACTGTTTAGCATATTTGGGGCTACTCTCAGCTTTGCCTAAGTTAGTAGCTTGAAGTGGTTGGTCTGTTCTGGCCTCTCCCCCCCACGCTGGGCTGCTCACTGAGTCGTTTACCAAGCACTTGCTCCAAGCAATTGGATTTTAGGTGTTGGGAAAAAATCAAAAGAGCAGCTCCAGAGGGCACATTTGCTAGGTCAGAGCTCTGAGAAGTGTTACAGAGACCTCCTGACACTGAAACAGTTTTAGGCAGTTGGGAACAGGCTTAATTTGGGTAATTGAGTCTGACATGGCTGTGAGTGAACAGGGTTTAAATCCACTTTAGAGCAAGAAGATAAGTCAAATCTACCACTTGAAAATTATTTCTTTCATATCTTTCATTGGCAATACCATGAACTTGTAGTTAATGGTGTGGCAGCTGCAAAATGTCCAGGTCACAGCTGCAATGTGGGGAAACAGGCAGGAGTTTAATTTGTTACCAAACAAGCTGAGACTCTGAGCTGTTGTTCCCTTTGTCAGCATGTTTCTGCATCAAACGTTCCCTCAGAGCATCCAGCAGGGACCGTGGCTCCTGGAGCTGGCTCTGGGGGCAAGGGGAGCTGTGCTGCGTGGGAATTCAGGATGTGGAATGAGACAAATTGCTTTTAATTAACAAATTGCTTTTCATTAAGCCCCAGCAGGACATGAAGAGGCATTTTTCAAGGCACCCAAAAGGAGCTGGGTGTCACACTCCCATGGGGAGACCAAAGTATTTAAGTAGTGATTTAAGTAGTATTTTAGTAGTATTTCTGGCACTGTGGAGGAGCAGAACAGACCCACAGCACCCAAGGTCAGACATCCTGAGCTTCTGAGCATGAATGGCTTTGACAAGAGCATCTCCTGCTCGTGGTGCTCCTCTGTTCCACAAGGTGACCTCTGCAAGTCACTCTGAGGTACAGACTTACCCCTCAAGGATTCAGGACTTACTGATCCACCAGGGACCCCAAGCAGACCCTTGTCCATTATTCACCTCATTGCCAGAGACACCGTTCGTCCATATAAAAGATAAAAATTATGAAAAAGATATAAAGTGAGTCACCATTGTGAAGGCTCAGCAGAGTACACCCCTCTCTGCTGCAGCCCTCATGACAAAGGTAACAGGAGCACAATCTTCGTTTGGTTTTAACCCAAACATCCCAAACCCACACAGATCACCAATTTAATTGGTGAGAAGGTGCTGTCATTGCAGCCTCATTTGAGATTATAACAGACTTTGACCTTAAAACTCCATAAAATTCCAGTTTATCCAATCCCAAAAGACTCTGTGGGAGATGCCAAGTCTTTTTCTTCTGTTTTTCTTTGGCAGGGAAATTAAGAATTTAATTATAATTCATCTATCCTTACACTCTGAAGTTGCGTGGTTTCAGTACCTCACAGATATCCAAAATTCCTATAACCCACAAACAGCTCCATCATGTCTCTGTTTAATTACAAATTACCTTCACTTACACCAAAAATCTCTCACAAACTGGATGCAGACTGTCTGGCAGAAGTGTTTGGTTATTTTCTGTGCCCTCTTTTCAAGGCTCTCCATCTCTTCCAGAGCCCTGAGTGAAGCAAGGTGCTGAACTCCTTCCTCTTCCATGCTTTGCTCACAGAACAGCTCCTGATTTGGTGTAGAAAGAAGAGTCCCTCACTGGCTCCAGTGCAGGCAGCCCTGGGCCAGGGGTGCACCTTCCTGAGGAAGACTGCGCGATGTGAAGTGGCAGGATTTATTAAAAACCTGATTTATAAAAAAACTATGGGCAGCTCATCTGACCGAGCAGGGTCTCGCTCTCCCTCACATGTTCCACCTGAGCTTCTGGACACGTGAGAGATACAAAGGGAGTACAGAGAGCTGGGCTGGTTTAGCAGAGTGATGCTCAGAGGTGTTTGCCTTGTCTGTCGCTCTGTGAGCGATTAACTGGCTTAATTCACTTTTCATTCTAGGTAAGGAAGCTAAGACAAGAGAGCTCCATAAGCCTCCTGCTGGCACTGAACATTGGCAGAGGAATCAGGGAATGGCACTGGGAAGATCCGATCCTGCTCTGGAACGCTGTGCCCGTGGTGCTGTTTGGTTTCTCACCGTGCGGGAAGCAGATGTCCCAGGCGTCCCCTCCGTCCTGGAGAATGGCACAGAGCGTGGGGACAGCAGCATCACAGGAGGCACGGCAGCCTCATCACCTCGGTTAATTAAAATTAACCTCTCCCAGCCATTCTCTGTGCCCAGGTAAAATGCCATGTTCCTTAAATACTACATATAAACATACTATAAATCTATAAATTATATTATAAATATATATATAAATAATAAATATAAATACTTAAATACTGAACAGTTTTAATGTTCTGTGTTAGTTTTACCTGCCCAAATATATGAGTCACGGTGTGCCCTGGAGGGACATCCCTGTCCTGGGGGATCAGCCAGGCCCGAGGCTGCCAGAGCTCCCAGGGATGCCCAGGGTGGGGTGTCTGTGCAGGGCCAGGAGCTGGATCAATGATCTGTGTGGGTCCCCTCCAACTTAGGGTATTCCGTGATTCTGTGACGTATTTTGAGATTTAAAAAAATGAAGGAGTTGTGGAAAATTGACAGTGAGACGGGATCAGAAGCAAATCCAGAACAGCCAAAGCCGAGGTAGATGTTAAATTGGACACGATTCTGGACTATGTTTATGACTTGTTTCCCTTTCCAGCTGACCACTTCTCCCTAAGGCTGATTTGCACTTGGAAGGGGCATCTGGAAGATAACACAAACAGGAGCAGAAAGAACACGGGAAATTGACTGACGTCGTAACTTGGGTGAAATTTTCGAAGATTGACTCGAGATAGAAAGGAGAAAAGAGGATTAGGTCTGTTGTAAAGAACATGAAGGGAAAGGTGGGAGCCGGGGCACGAGGGAGGTGTTGGAGGAAGCAGGAAGGATTGGCTGTGCTGGAGAGGACTCGAGAGCAGCAGGACGGGCTGGATCCCCGGGCTGTTTGCCTTGGCACTGCCGCTCGCCTCCTCCGAGCAGCACAATTCACACCAGCTGACGGTCTGGCCCAGGGCTGGGGCTGAGGAGAGACCGTATCCATCACAGGGCTGCGGAGCCGCCCCGCCCTAGCAAAACAAGAGGCGTAATCTGGTTCCTGGGCTTGCTGCGGCCGAGGGGAAGAGGTGCCAGACACCTGAATATCCCATGTGTGGGGCTTGCTGTTTGGGGGAGAAAAAGCCCCAGACAATAAAAACAATTTTACTGCCAAATAAAAGTGTCCCCGACGCTTTCCTATAGAGAAACAATGACATCCAGTGGTGAGTTCGTTCATCACAGGGATTTACATGAGCTCGAGAAATCCCAGCTCATCCCTGTCCCAGGGAAGGGTTCCATTGCTGTGTCCATTACCCACGTGCTATTCCAGCCCTGGCGGACTTTGAATTTGTCCTTGCTGGCTGATAATGTTAAAAATGAACCTGCCACCACAAGGTGCCCTTTAGGGGAGGGGGTGCTGGTTACCTGCTGGGTTACCACGAGGCACATTAGAAGACAACGGGGATTTTTGGCATGTAAGATCTTGGGATAAAAAGACCCACCTGGTAGACTTTTCAAAAGAAGCAGGATGATGGATTCCTGACTGGATTTTGTCATGTAGGTACTTTCAGAAAATCTCCCCAGACACACAAAATCATTGTTAAATGTCTGAACAGTCCCGAGACTGCCCCAGCTGCTTCTGTCAAAGACACACAAAAACCTGTGCTAGGTCAGGTCCTGAGGAAAAGCCTGATGTTGGGATTGAAGCCTATTGAGTGAACTGCTGTGAAACCCCCCAAACAGGGCTGATTCTCCTCTCTAATCCCAGACTGGGTCAGGCTGGGAGGGCCCCCAGGGGCTCAGCTGGTGCCACCTCCCTGCTCCAGCAGGGCCATCCCGGAGCACAGGGCACAGCAGTGTGCCCACACAGCTCTGCAATAGCCCCAGGCAGGGACACTGCACAGCCTCTGTGCACAATGTGCTCAGGGCTGGGCCCTGCCCAGGGCAGGAGTTCTGCCTCCTGTGCAGGGGAATTGCTGGGCTCAGGCCCTGCCCGTTGCTCTGGTGCCACTGCTGGGCCCCGGAGCAGAGCCTGGGCCCTGCTCGGAGCCCTCCCTGCCCACAGGGACACCCAGGCCTGAGGGCCCCTCTCAGCTGGGGCTCCTCTCGAGGCTGAGCAGCCCCAGCTCCCTCAGCCTTTCCTGGGCACCGAGATGCTCCAGGCCCTTCCTCAGCCCCGCAGCCTCCGCTGGCCCCGCTCCAGGAGCTCCCTGGCCCTGCTGTGCTGAGGAGCCCAGTTCATTTATAACCTTCTCGGGCAAGGCACACAGAGGGAAAGGGGCACACAGCAGAGTCTCAAACTCAGTGGCATTTCTGTTAAATCAAGCTGTTTGTACCAGTTCTTGTCTTTGCCTTTGGGGATCAGAACTTCTAAGCAGCCCAGTTAAATGGTCCGTGATAAAATAATTTCCGTTTCGTTTTTTGCTAACTGACCCCTTGCTCTCATATTAGGGAGAAAAGTTAACTTGAGGAGTGGATTAGTTTTCACAGTACCTTTCTGAAACACCTCACTCACATACCCTCCAACCCTTTTTTCTTCCAAGCTAAACAATTCTCACTTTTGCACTCTATCCTCAGATGTAAACCCCACCCAGTCTTCCAACCATCTCATGACATGCTTTTGGTGGGCTTCCAAACCAGAGAGGTTTCCAAACTGAACCTCCAAAATGTTTGAGGTTTCCCCATCTCTGCGCAGCCTTTTCCAAGAGCACACTCCCATTGATCCTGGAGGCAGCCTCGGATCCAAACAAACCATAACGCAGTCAGGAACAAGTCTGGCTGCTTTTTAATGAGCAAATATGCTCTTGGGAAGTATCCTGCAGTGATGGGCAAACCTCAAACACATTGGAGGTTCTGCTCATGAACCTCTTTGATGTAGAAGAGTGGCACAGCCTTGCTGGTTCTGCATGCACAGGAGCATCCCAGCCGTGGCAGGAGAGAGCTGTCACCGTGCTGGGCAGGGCAGCACAGTCCCCCTGCACACCCGTGTGGCTGGGCTGGAGCAGTCCTAAGGTTTAGCGAGGAAAGAACATTTCATTACCAAGAATCAAAGAGAAAATAGCCAGGATCTGCAATTCAAGTTAACAAGCACCCCTCCCCACCCTGCACAGTCCCACTGCAGTCGTATCTGAGAGCCAGGCCTGACGCTGCTCTCAGAGCTGCAGCTGCAGAGCTCCCCGGCCAAGCCAGGCTCAGATGATGATGATGGAGCTTTAACTGCTCTCTGTTCCGCAGTGACAGGGAAACCAGGCTCTGCTGGGATGCAAAACTCTGCCGCATTTTTATTAATCGAAACTAAAATACTTGAACTGTGAAAGAACAAATTCTGCTTTTGGTGCATGTCACAGTTCCTCTGCCCCGGGGACAAGTCCATTAACAGCCAAAGTCATTAAAGGCTCAGCTTCAGGGCTGCCTTTTCATTTCCAGCTGCAGACTCCCATTGTCTGCACCCAAGCCCTGTTGTTTTAGGCAGGTGGTGACCAATGCTGCAGAGAGCTCTGGACCCGAGCTGGGGTAAAGCACAGACCAAGGGCCTCTGTCAGGGTGTGCCTGCCACCCTCTCCCTCTTCCCAAAGCCCTGCACATGAGGACATGGGATTTTCACCCAGAGAGAGAACTTTTCCATTTTGCTGATGGGAGTTACAGAACAAAGACCCTTTTTGTGCTACAAACAGTATTTAAACTTCAGGATTTACTCTTCTCTAAGTCATTTATTTGTTTGTTGTGCTGGACAACTCCACAGGGTGCCAGGCTCTGCTGCTTGGCTTCCCCCAGGCTCCTCATCCCCTTTCTTTACATCCCTGTCCCCGAAAGGTATAGGTAACATATACGTTAGAGGTTCAGTGCATCATGAAAGCACCATTAAAATAGCTTTTAAGTAAAAATGAAACTCACTCTTGCTTCTTTCAAGCCCAAGCAGAGCCAGCATTGCTGTTCCCCGTGACAGACCCTGTGCTGTGCAGTCCTGAACCAGCAGAGCTGTGACAGGTCAGAACAGGGCCGGGTTCCTGCAGCCCTGGGAAGGAGGGGAGAGAGTCCTAAACCTGTCAGAGCCATCCCACACAAGCGTGAGCCACTGCTCTCATTGTGATGTCCAACTGAGCAAGATCTTATTTCTAACTTCAATATTCAAGAGGAACTTTTTGTTTGGCCTGGCTGGGCCAGAGCTCCACTGGCAGCTGCCTATGGCTCAAAGGCTGCTATGTCAGGAATTCAGGCTGGCACCCTGACCCGGCAGGGAGGTGACGATTCTCAGGGAGCTCTCCCTTCCCAGGGATGTGCGGGGAGGGGCTGATTCTCAGGGAGCTCTCCCTTCCCCGGGATGTGTGGGGATGGGCTGATTCTCAGGGAGCTCTCCCTTCCCAGGGATGTGCGGGGAGGGGCTGATTCTCAGGGAGCTCTCCCTTCCACCTGCTCCACTGTCAGGTCCAGGAGCCACCAAGAGAAACTCACGTGGGTGACGTCACTCCACTCCTGTGCTCCATAGGCTCTTGCAGACTTTCAGTTTTCTATCTCTGTGGCTCCTGTTCAGGTGAAACAGAGGTCACAACCAGCCCCAAAACCTCCCAGGTATCAGCAATTTCATTTTCCATCTGATACCCCGTGCAATAGGGAAAGCTGTGCAAACAGGCTGGAGAAAGTCAGGCGTGAACCAAAGCAAACCTTTCACTGTAAGGTTTGAAAAGATTCCATTAAATTTTTCTTATCAATAAGAAGCTTTAGGTTTGCTTTAGATTGTCTCTTCATGTCTGAGCTCTGGCCAGAGGGGCTGCAGTACCACTGCAGAGGAAACACTGTGCTGACATTTGCCACTGCACCTTGGACAGGTCTGTGAGACATCCTTCCCCCAGGACCAGCAGCAGACTTGGGTGCAGCTCTGAGGAGCCCGGGACTGGAAGAACTGGTGAGGAAGGGAGGTTGTGCCCTGTCTTTCGAACTCTGGAGGAAATAGGAATCTCTCCAGTGTCAGCCGCTGCCCCAGTTAGAAAAGTTCACAGCACTTCCACAAGAGAACTGAATAAACCTCACTGAACCTGACCCAGCCTTTGGACCTGCTGGAGCTGGGACAGGACAACCCCAAGGAACAGCAGTGAGATGAGACTGGATCAGCCTTGAGCTTGCACGTGTGGCAGACTGACCTCATTTCTCCTTTCTCAGCCCTTCTTCCTCTTTCTACCCAAGGTGTCTCCGGCTGCTTCGCCCAGTGTTTCCTGGTTCTGCCATGCATTTCTTTTAAATAAAAGGAAAGGATGGAGGAGCTCTTATGAGTGTGAAGAGGTCTCCCAGTCCTTTCTTACTTGTCAGCCTGTGACTGCCTTTCCTCACACCCTTCAGATTCTCCCTCACGTGTTTCACTGTGTGGCTCCTCTTCCCTTCAGGGCTTTCCCTGTTTGAACTCCTTCACCCTTCCTTGTGCCATCCCTCAGTCAAACTCTCAATATGTACTTTCTTAGGAATTATTTCCCCCCAGTTCTTTTCCAATTCTTTTGTCTCCCTCACCTGCTTATGTCAAGGCTTCTCGATCCCCACAGCTCCTTTGTACCCCACATCCATTTGGGATGCACACAACTGAACACAATATCGCAGAGCCCATGCTGACAGTGCCATTTCAGCAAAAAGCTTAATTATCTGTTTAATATCTCATTTGCTCTGTCCCTGTAGCTCCCAAGTCATGTCCAACAACACTGCTTCCCAAATCCCTCTGTTTGATTAAGCACTTGCAGTTTCCTTTAGACATATTAGCTGCATTTTTCTGAACTGAATCATGTTTGTTTTCTTCTTATTATAGCACTGATCTCTTGAGGCTTCTTTTGTACAAGTGGATGGAAAGATTTCTTTTTTTCCCTTATTATTGCACAAGAGGGTTTCATGTCTTTCAATGTGTCATAATAAAATGGTTTTGGTAGCAGCAAACCTAATTCCTGTTGTTATTAAACCATAACACAATTCAGGAGAACTTAGTCATTGTGGAATAACAGTGAGCACCACATCTACCTGCAGGAAGTGCTGAACTGAGAGGAAGTGGGCTGGAGGAGACGAGGAGGAAGGCTTTACAGGCTGAGTAAGACATTAAATTCAGCTTCTCTTAATGAATTAGTTGAGAAAATAAATAAACCACTAATCACTAACAGCTAAATTTTTCTCTCTTACTCAAAAAATTTTGCAGTGATTCCTTTTCCTGCAGCTGAAGAACAGCAAAAAGCATGAGGGGATAAACTTGATCCTTAATTGTATATAGAAGTTTTTGCTGAAAAATATAATCCAACCTTTGGCTCAGGATGGGGGCAGTGTTGGTCCTACAGAACTGCTGGGGCAGTTGCCCTGTAAAGGGGTTGCTCTTCCCTTGGCTTATTTGTGGTCAATATATTTTGTGTGTAAAGATGGGCTTTGAAGGATTTACAGCCAGTTAGGGACCATTTTGCATTTTCTGCACATCCAAAGCTGCCCTTTCCTCCCAGGCACTCAGTCTTCCTGCCGTTTTAATTAACTGCTTGCCTAATTAGAGCTCGTTGTGGTGGGAATGCTGCCCTTGCCCGTGGCAGGGGGCAGCTCTCACACTCGTGGGCTGTCCCAGGTCCCACCCTTCTCTGGAGTTAAAGTTCTCTATCTGAAAACAATCCCAGACCAAATGGAGCAGCCTGGTCCCCTCAGAGCACACGGAACAGCACCTGCAGCTTACTCAGAGGGTGGAAGGCTGGGTGGCCCCTGCTCGGTGCAAATCCAGCCCCTCTGGCTGAGCTGAAAGAGGAGAGAGGGCAGGGTGCGAATTCCCAGATCCAGGACACCTCTGTCACCGAGGAGCCTGGGCCAGGTCACAGCTGCCCTGGGGAAGCTGGCAGCGCCCGTAGCCCTCAGCTCCCGTGGATGTACGGGATCTCGCGGCAGCTGGATGTGTGTATGCACAGAACCAAGTGGGCATCCTCAGCTTCCCTGGGCACCCTGTGCCAGTGCCTCACCACCCCCACGGTAAACGATTTCTTCCCAATCCGTGGCCCCACAGCCTGAGCAGGGAGAGCATGGAAGTGCCAGTAAAGTGGGAGCAGGGGGGAGAAGGAAGTGGGAGGAAGGGTGGGAGGAATCAACTGGGCCCAGGGAAGTGAAGTGGATCAGGAGCAAACAAAATCAACAAACTGAGGAAGGAAACAAGGGAGAGAGAGAGACAAAAATCCTCCCTTCACAGTTTATAGCAACAAGTCCTGGGAGAACTCTGGGAGCCTGCACCCCTTGGAAACGAAGCCATTGGTGATGCAGACCTGGAAAAGCATCCCCACTCCTGGGCTTGAGCAGTATGGATCCAGGAAATATTAAATCCATCTGCTGTGGAGAGAATGTTTTATCAACAACAAAAAACCCATTTGATTTATTCTCTAGACACTGGGCCCAGCCCCAGCCACTGAGCTGTGCTATCTAATGTGGTCAGACAACTTCTAGGGAACCAACCTCGTGTTGCCATTACTCACAGTGTTTGCTTTTCCCCTATTGCCTTACTCATCTGATTCCTCCCTTCTTATTATGGCTCTGGTTGGGTTGATAGCTCATAATTTATCCTCCAGGCTGAGGCTTTCATGCCTTTGTCAGTAACTTGAGCCAGGGAAGTGAGTTATTCTTGCCTTTCTGTGTCTCTCTGTCTCAGTCCTGCTCCGGCTGGGAGTTTACCTGGACGTGGAACACACAAACTCTGCAGCACTGCCCATCAGGAGAGGGGCTCTTGGATTTCCCTCCAGTTCCAGTTACCCTGGGTGTCTGTGCATGGCTCTGGATGAGGTTTTTGCTGGATACCAGGTGATTAATCAGAGCCTGCAGTGATGCTGCACCATTAGTCCCCAAGGGCTTCCCAAAACAGAAATTCATGCACTCCAGTTGTCCTAATTAACATTCAAACAGAGGCATCACTGGGGAGGAGCAGGCACACAGGAGGCACTTCCCCTGCACAGTGGGCTTTGTCTCAGGCACTGAGTCCAGCCCAGCTCCAGCCACGTCAGAAAGCATCTCACCCACCTTTGGTGCTGGTCTGGGACAGCCAGAAAGCTGCTCCTGTGTGGGCAAAACCCAGAGCATGGGTTACACTCATTTCACTCCCCAGAGCATGGGTTACACTCACTTTACTCTCCAGAGCATGGGTTACACTCACTTTACTCCCCGGAGCATGGGTTACACTCACTTTACTCCCCAGAGCATGGGTTACACTCACTTCACTCCCCAGAGCATGGGTTACACTCATTTCACTCCCCGGAGCATGGGTTACACTCACTTTACTCCCCAGAGCATGGGTTACACTCATTTCACTCCCCGGAGCATGGGTTACACTCATTTCACTCCCCGGAGCATGGGTTACACTCACTTTACTCCCCGGAGCATGGGTTGCACTCACTTTACTTCCCAGAGCATGGGTTGCACTCACTTTACTTCCTGGAGCATGGGTTGCACTCACTTTACTCCCCGGAGCATGGGTTGCACTCACTTTACTTCCCAGAGCATGGGTTGCACTCACTTTACAGCCACACTCGACAGAGGACACAAACTAAACTTACTCCTGCCACGGAGCCCGGCTGTTTTGCCTCAGTGACCGCAGGTACCCACAGCGTGGTTCCTCTCCGTGCTCGTGGGCAGGACTCCCAGAGCAGCCACGTTTCCTGCTCCCAGACTCGGGGATGGGGCTCTGCTCAGCTGCAGCTGCACTCGGGCTACTCCTCACAGTGGGAAACAGTTCTCAGTAAATTGCCAATAACTTCAGCTCCTTCTACTGTGATAAAAAAATCGAGAAGGGGTGGGACAGGCCCAGAAATGGCTGCCCTCCTAACACCAAAATGCTGAGCATCCCAAATGGCATGAGCGTGTCCAGGTCACTTACTGGGACAGAGAAGGGGAACAAATCCCATGGGGTGAAAATACTCATCCCATCCCATCCCATCCCATCCCAGCTTTGCATTCCTCATCTTCAGAAAGAGCTTCCCATGACAGATGAGGGAGGCTCTACCTCCTCTGAGCAGTTTCTTATTAGCATTCAGGACATTCTCTGCATCTTCCACTCTCAGGGGTTTGGGATGTTCCTTACCTGCAGCAGCCAGTTCTTGCCTAGGTGACATCAGGAGAAAAACCCAAGGATTCGTTTAGGGAAGGGATCATCAGGTGGCCCCTTGAGATACATTAAATTTCTTCTGAGAAATGGTTCGAAATTTGAGCTCACCTGCCAGCTTTTCAATCACCAAAGCCTTGAAACACAAAACCCAAGCCATCCTCCCCTTACAGAAGAGAGAAGCAGATGAAGGAATTTGACTGAGCCCCAGCACTGTGGGCAAACCCAGAGCTGGCCCATTAAAATCCACTTCACCTGCTTCCCAAAGCCCTGGTGGTGTTTGGGATTGGAGCAGCCATTCCCAACTCCCAGCAGCTGCCAAGGGCGGTTCCTGCTGCTGCTGAGTGAAGGGATTATTGTCCTGCCCTGCAGTGGGGAAGCCTGGGACATGAAAGGCACGTTAATACAACATTATTGCTGCTGTTACTATTATTTCACTGGCCTTTTGCCTCCCTCTCTGGTGGAGCACAGGAGCAGGAGTATTCCTGACCATCTCCAGCCCTGCCTTTAGTCAAGTCTTGTCTTTAGCACTGCAGACCTTCAGATATAATTTTTTCCCATCCTCTCAGTTCACAGAGCCACAGACCACGTTTCTTTACTCGGTATTAACTTCAAAGTATTTCTCCTTTTCAAATACAAATCAATGTTATTTGTTAAAAGAGTGTTTTGAACTTGGATCCAATATTTTTAGTGAAATAAAAAAGAAAAGAAAAAAAGTTTTGTTTTGTTTTTTAACTGGAAGGAATCCAAACTATCCACAGCTTTTATAAACCAACTTCTTTATGAGTCAGGACATTTATTGCCAGAAAAATATTATTTTAACTTTATTAGTGCAATATAGCAGTGACATCTAGTGGCTTTCATCAGGGTCATGATGAGCGAGGGGAAGGTGGGACTGGCAGGATGTGGGAATGGATCCAGGGCAGGGGTTGTTATTCCATTATTGAGAGTCAGTGGAAGCTGGATAAGCTCTTCCATAGAGTTTACCAGAATTAGAAAAGTCTGATAATATAATGAAAATAAACTCTAAGATTAGAAAATCTAATCAGGTAACAGCCATGGGTGATTTCTTCAGCTCCCATTTTAAGGTAAAATTCCTGACTTTCTTTATCCTGGTGGAAATATTGTTCACAGTAGGGAGCTCCTTCAGCAGGAACCACAGAAACAATTATTCTCAACTCTCTACATCCAAATTCAGTCTAAGGCCATTTACAGCCCACGTCACCTGCATGCCATGGGTGCTTCTTCCTTTGGAAAAAGCAGGACTTGTCACCCAGTTTTGCATGAAGCAAGATCGTGTCTTCAGTGCTGGTTTTTTTTCAGAGCTGAAGCCCCTCCTCAGGCCTTCCAGCAGGACACTTTTCCACACAGGCTTCATTTTCCAGCCAGGAATGCCCGGGAGTCCAGGGCTGGTGACAGGACTGGGGCAGTGCAGTCACTGGCAGGGGCAGGGGCAGGGGCAGGGGCAGGGGCTGCTCACGGGGCTCCTGAGGGAAAACTGACCCCAGGGTTTGGTAAAGGCAGCACTCCTGGTGCTGGCAGCAGGGTTTATTTCAGCCTTGTAGCTGAAAATATCAGCTTTTTGTTATTTGTGCACTGATAGTACAACAGCGTGTGTGTTCCCTGGCTTCCCCTCGGAGCCTGCCTGCACAATTCAGCTGGGCACAGAAGTTGCCCCCTCTTGCCAGTTGTTGTCTGAAAACAAAGCTGGTTCTGCTTGTCTGACACGGGCTGGGAAGGCTCATGAACCTTCCTGGGACTCCAAACTCTGCCTCGGACCTTACACCTCATTCTGCCCCCTTGGCTCAAGAAGTTCTTCATTGCTTGGTCAATTATGGAGCCAGGCTGGGAGAGCTGGGAATGTTTAGCCTGGAGAAGGGAAGGTTGTGTGGAGACCTCAGAGCCCCTGCCAGGGTCTGAAGGCGCTGCAGGGAACCCAGAGAGGGACAATTCATCAGGAACTGGACCCCCACTGCCAGAGGGCAGGGATGGATGGGATATTGGGAAGGAATTGTTCCCTGGGAGGGTGGGCAGGCCCTGGCACAGGGTGCGCAGAGCAGCTGTGGCTGCCCCTGGATCCCTGGCAGTGCCCAAGGCCAGGCTGGACATTGGGGCTCGGAGCAGCCTGGGACAGTGGGAGGTGTCCCTGCCATGGCAGGGCTGGCACTGGATGATCTTTAAGGTCCCTTCCAACCCAAACCATTGATTTATTTGGCTTTGGACACTCCAGCTACACAGAAAGGGAGATGGAATATGGGGAAACTCATTTTGTCGGAGCACATCAGCCTGTGCTGGCTGCAGCTGAGGTAAAGCCCCAGATTGCTCTGTGGTGGACAGAAACCTTGCAGGAGCTTTGTGGGAAAGCTGTGCTGGGTTCTGGCTGTGCAGGTGCGTGCCTGGGCTGGGGGTGGGCGTGTGTTTTATTATGAAAGGATTTACTCTTCCCTGTGCAGCAGTGACAGCCCCCGGAGGAAGGCAGGGCTGGGAAGCATCTGACAGGGTATTTGTGCTGCATCTGCACTTTGTGTCCCCGTGCCAGCGCTGCTGCTCTGCCCTCCCTGCTCGCAATTACGGGGGGCTGCAGCATTAAAGGAACGAGTGGTTTTGAAGCCCGGGCCTCGGGACTGAGCCGGATTTTCCACCTTGGCAGGGAAGCTGCAGCCTCCTTCCACAGATGCCAGGCCAAGGAAACAAATGCTCGGCTCCACATCTGCCTGCAGCACCTCCGTGGAGTGGCCCCAACGCTCCCAGCCCGGGGACAGCTTCGCCCAGCCCTGCCTGGCCCCAGGGCCCGGAGGAGGGCAGAGCTGGGGTGTCCTGGGCACAATCCCTCTGGGCACAATCCCTCTGCACAGGGCAGTCCAGGGCTGCAGGAGGTGCCCGCTCCAGGCTGGGAGAGCAGCTCCCCCCAGGGCAGCATTCCCTGGGAAGGGATGAGTCAGAGAGCGGCTTCAGGCAGACTTCAAATACTCCAGCAGGTCTGGCAGGAATATTTGTACACCTGCATGTTCAAACATGCTCCACTTTCTCACTTTATAAATACATGGGAGCCCGCTGAACACTGGGCCCAGCAGAGCCAAGCGTGCCCCTTCTGCTTTGATGAACCAGCTGTTTCTCTGGCCTGTTCACATAAACAGTGTGTGTTGATTTTGCAGTTTATTGGGAAAAAGAAGCAGATGCCAAGTCATATGTGCATTTTTGTTCTGTGTAGGACTGCCACGAGAACATTCCCCCAGCCCGGGTCCTTGCTTGCCTTGCAGGAAGGGGAACACAGAGAGGGCTCAGGAGGTGCTTTGCTGATGGTTTTTGACCAAACAGGTGCAGAACCAGCTCACGCAGGTGGGAGGTTGCAGGGGCTCTGTTTGCAGATCCAAGTCTCCACGTGGGAGCAGGATGCAGCCTGGACTGCAGGGTCCTCCACATCCATTCCTTGGGGTCTGGCTTCCACACCCCATTGCCATGTGTAACCTGGCACTGGCATTCCAGGCTCAGCCCAGGCTTTTCCAGGAGCACAGCCCTCTGTGGCACCAAAATGCCATTTTTGTGGGTGGATGAGTCCAGCGCCCACCTGCTCCTCTGCTGTGTGTGAACAGCAGGCACAGCTCGGCTCCTCCCCGCCTGGAGCTGGGACAGGAGCTAAAGCACCTCCACATCTCCACCAGCCCCCAGATCACAGCGGGAACCCACTGCCAGCTCTGAAAAAGGAAAGCATTTCCATATCTCACCGTGGCCTCTCTCCAGCCCTGCAACCTGCTGAGAGCTGGGCTCCAAGCTGCTGCACCGGCCTTGCCTCTGCACTCCGAATTCTGTTTGGAGGCATTGTCTTCCATTCAGCTGGAAATAAACTGCGTCATGGGCCTTTCCAAGGGGAATATGCCTCTGGAGCTCTCCCTGGAAAAGCTCAGGTTAATGCCCTGGCGGTTTGTGTAGGCAGTAGAAGGTAATTGCCTGTGACACTGCGAGTTACAGAGCTGTGCAATCCCCAAGGCGAGGAGCATTGCTTCACACAATCCCTGCAGTTAGACAAGAGAGGAGATTCTCCTTGGAGGTGCCAGGTTTCATCCTGACAGTTTTATTCTTTGTGTTTACCTAAAGGATGCATTTATCATTTCATGTTTTGCTCTGTTTCTGGTTGTCTTTGGGCCCAAAGCACAGAAGTTGAAACACTGCCACATGGCCCATCCTGGTGAACATTCCCGCTTCACCAGCAGCTTGGAATCATCACGGGATGGTTTTACATCTCTCTGCCCCTTCCTCTTCACCAGCAACCCCACTGAAATCTGTGTTTGGGGCAACAATTGAAATTTGAAAAGATCTTATTTGCGAGTGTGATTTTACCGCCAAGCCAAGAGGGAGGAGACAAACACAAAATCCCATTTCCCAAGAGGGAGGCTTTGTATCCACGGTCCCCTCGGATCAGCACTCCAACAGCACGGGCTGGGCTCCAGCCGAGGAGGCAAAGCACCAGCCCCGGTGACACCAGTGTGCCGTGAGGTTTTATTCATCCTGAAGAACAATCCAATACTTTTTGCTTCCTTTGGAATGTTGCACAGCTTGGCCTCTCCCTCTGGAAGTTTGGGAGCGGCGTTATGTGCCCGGGAAGGGGGTTGGTGGCAGGGCAGGGCACTGGGGCGTGCTCCTCACGGGGGACGGAGGCTTCTGTGGCAGGGGGGGATGGGGATGTGCCTGCCCTGCCCAACATTCCCTGTTCCCTCTGCCCCCTCTGCCCCCTCTGCCCCCCTCCTGTCCCCTGCTCTGTGCCTGCTGCCCGGGATCACAGCTGCAGCCGAATGTGGTTTCATCACGTTGCTGAGGGAATGAAAGTGTGAGAGGGTAATAAAAGATGGCATCAGTCAGAATTCCAAACCCGAGAAGGTAACAAAAGATGGCATAAGTAAAGATTTCAAAACCAACTAATCATTTTTAACATTTTTATTCTGGCTTGAGCTGCTTGAAATTCAGTATCTGGGTTGCAAAAGAGTTCAACAATGCTTCTAAATTAGTGTTTGACCACCATGATTTCCAAAATCATGTGACACTTTCCAAAATCTTTGCCCACGAATTCAAAGTGAGGACAAACAGCCCCCGCTGTTCCAGGAGGCAGGGAGTGTTTATCCCCAGGCACGTTTGGAGGAGGTTGCTTTGGAAGGGGCTCACAAACCCTTTACAGGCCGTAGGTGGTGGATGTTGCTAAGAGGAGTTGGGTGATGAGCAGGGCTACTCCCGGTGGTAAAACCTGAGTACAAAGGTCTGTAAGTGCAGAGAGAGCAACTCCAGCTGTCTGTGTGTGCTGCTGCACCCAGCCTCGGGCTCCAGCTCACTGCACCACAGACTAAAATCAGTGTTTAATGTCCCACACCCGACATTCAGTTCAAACCCATCCCCAGCCCTGCCCTGGGACACGGCTGGGCTGGAGCAGGGCAGCACCAGCCCCGTGTGACCGAGGGGCTCAGCTGAGGACAATTCCCAGTGCCAGCCCAGGCACTTCCTGGCCAGCCTTGCTCCCACTGGGGACTGGGTTATTGGGAATGGGGCTGGATTTGTGCTGAGCTCCTCTTGGGGATGGAGAAATAAAGCCCCTGGTGTGGCACAGGTGACCACGAACTGTCTCAGAACAAGCTAAATTAAAGCTTGCCTTGGCTTTGTGTTGCCATTGCCCTTGGCCTCTGGTGGCCCTGTGGCTCCCAGGTGTTCTGTGCTCTCCTCACACCTCACCACAGCCCTGGCTGAGGAAAAGAACAACGTCCAGTCCATGAGCTTCCTGAAAATGTTGATTTTCCTTAAAAAGGAAGATTGCCTGGATGCCTGTTGTGCCTGCAGGAGCAGGGAAGGAGCATGGCCCTGTTTGGGTTGTGTCACATGGGACGAGTTAAACACTCAGCAATGGGCTGAGGAACTGCCAGGGTGTCACAGAGGCGCTGGAAGGACGGAGAGTCTCGCCAGCTCTCACACAAATGTGTGCTGGCTCTGGAATTCCTGCTGGAAGTCAAAGTGGCAACTTGAATTTCCTCATTTCACTGCTCTTGTTTCAGCTCTCTGGTCATGGAGAGAAAAAGCAAAACAAGAGAAGAGCACCCAAGGTACATCATTAATCACCCTCAGAAAACAGCCAAGGGCAAATAATTCACCAGCACTCTGAGAGGGAAGCTCGCTGGGCTGGAGTGTTCAGCCAGTTCTGACCAGCAGACTCCTAGAAATGAGTGTTTGCCGGAAAACATCCACAGCAGAACTCGGTGTTTGTTGCTGGCGTCTTTTCCAGTTCTCTGTTCGCCTGTTTTGGCAAAACATGCTCAGGAGGTGCAAACAAACCAGGCTGTGCTCACCAAAAACCAGCTGGGTGTGAGGGCTGGAGAAGGGAAGGTTCTGTGGAGACCTCAGAGCCCCTGCCAGGGTCTGAAGGAGCTGCCGGGAACCTGGAGAGGGACAATTCATCAGGAACTGGAGTGCCAGGACAAGGGGCAGCCACAGCTGCTCTGGGCACCCTGTGCCAGGGCCTCCCCACCCTCCCAGGGAACAATTCCGTCCCAAGATCCAACATAAGTTTCCCCCCTTTCAGTCTGAACTCCTCAGCTTGATGGCATTGCTTTCATGAGACAAAAAGGTCACTCAGCAGTCCAGGGCATTTTGTCCACACCTTCACATCCTGCAGTGGGGCTCAGCAGGGCCCAGAGCACCTGAAATGCATTTCTGGTGCAAATGCCTGCAGGGCTCATATTTTCCCCGAGGATTATGCAAAGTCAGAAGGCCCCTGTAACACATTTGGAAGGGGTAGGACAGAAAAGACAAAGAGAAGCAAGGAGCCAGCTGGGATGGGCAGGCTGAGAGCTGCGAACACCCAGGGTCAGGGCCTGTGCGTCCCAGGAGCCCGAGGGGAGCACTCAGGGGACACCTTCTCTGTTTTCTTGCCCAGGGACAGGACCAGGAATATTTCTCCTACAGAAATGAGGCAGGATGTGTGTGTCCCTGCTCCCTCTCTCCCGGGAGGCCCACGAGCTGCTCACTGAGGCTTCCCAGAGTGACTCCAGAGCACCGGGGGCTCTGAGGGGGCACCAGGGTGGGCACACACCTGCGTGGGCAGCATCACTGTGCTGTTCATGGGCTCAGAACGAGCTCAGGCCCCTGTAACCCCCTCCTGCTGCTGACCCAGGCCCTGCCAGCCTGGCTTTGAAGGGAAAGTTAATTTACTCTCCAGCCTCTCTCTGCTGCTCACACAGAGCTAATCTTGGTCCTGCTTTCACTGCTGCCCTTGCCCTGAGTGTGTGATTTTTCTCCCTCCATTCCAATTTTCTTTGCAGCCCTTGTCGAGGCCACCAGTGCAGGCATTTCTGGCCTCTCCCTTTGCTGAACTGTGATCTGTACAAAGCAAAGTTGGGGCTCCCTTGTCTTTGGACCAGCCCAGGTTTCCCTTGCACACCCCTGGCACTGGGCAGAGTCTCCCACAGCAGTAAGGGCGCTGCCAGTGACAAGACAATGCTCTTTTCAGGATGCACGAGCACACCCAGGCACACCCCACTCTGTGCCAGGGGGACTGCAGGGAACAGGGCAGCCCCAGCAAGAGCCTCCAGCTGCACTGCAGCCTCTCCCTTGGGTTTTGACAGATAAACACAGAGATCCCTCGGCCCCAGGGCCCAGCCTGGCCCTCTCATTCACCACGTGCTTGCCTGAAAAAAGAAATTCTCCTCTGGGAACACAACCACTTCCTCAACAACCTTTTCCAAGTCCTGCTTGTCATTAATTTCCCGGACATGACATCACCGAGTTCTGGGGTCCTTTCCCAGCCTCGCAGGCAGGAGCTGCCACCAGGAACTTGGCAGAACTGAGCTGACCCAGCTGTGTGAGCTCTGTGAGCTGTGCCTGGCTCTGGGAGCTGGCCCCTGTTTCCCTGAGCCTTCCCAAGGCTCGGGAAGATGCACCAGGGCTGTGGCAGATCCTTGGGGATCTCACTGCCCCCTCCTCTCCATTTATCTCCCCCCAGATCCAGGCAGTTTGCCCTTCCTCAGCAAATTTAAAATACTCTGTTGTGCAAAGGATCAGGGACCAGGAGCTTTTCCCTCCCCTCACCTGCCCAGGCGTCCCCTCCAGTTTTCATTTGCATTTGGGCTTTTCCTTGGTGAATTTGCAAAATTTGGCCAGGTTTTGACAGGAGCAGCACAAAGGGACAAACCCAGATGGAGGCAATGTGGGGGCACTCGTAGAAAGCATCAGCTTTGCTTTAAATCTGCAGCTGAAACCCCCAATAATTCCAGCCTGGGCTGGGCCCTCTGAAGGAAATCCTTGAGCAGTAACTCAGGGCATGGGTCCAGCTCTGCTGGGTGGTGGGACTGGAGGAGCTTTAATGTCCCCTCCAACCCAAACCGTTCTAGGATTCTGGGATGGTGCCTCCTCTCTTTTTTGGCCTCACCTGTTCACAAAACCCTCGTCATTCAGGTATGAACACTTCCTTTTTTTAAACTCTGTTTCTCCAGCAGATGCAGACTCAGCATTTGTTACGTTTTCAGGATACCCCATATCAAGTTTTTCTGAAACAAAAGATTTGGAATCTGCAGCTTTACTGGGACAGACCAAAAAAATCAAGCTAAGCCCAGGCTGGAATGACCTCACCACCTGAAGCCATGTAAACCAACATGGCAACACAGCAGGAAGCCTTGGGAAGGTGGTAAAATTAAATTTTTCCCAAGAAAAACATTTTTATTAATTTGATAACCACCAGCATTTTATTTTGACATCAAGATCCCAGCACAGATAATGGGAAATGGCAGCTTTCTGTTAAAAGCTTTTTTTTTTTTACAACACCATTCAAAGGGCTTAGAAGCATTTGCTCCATTCCTGTTGGAGAATTTCACCTACAAGCAGCCCTATATGTTATGTGTTTTTAAAAATATTTCCATATGCTAAAGGAATGCAACTGGTTGCCAAGGAAAGTGGCTGTTACAGCAGCAGGCCGGGGCTGTTTGTCAAGGAAAAACTGCTACAGAAACGAGGTATCCACAGAGGTGCACTAAAGCAACACTAACTGCAGTGACCTTGAGATGACCTAGACCTCCTCATATTACAAAAACGAAAAGGGAGTTAGAAAACCTGAGGCCAATTAGGTGCTTTTTTTTTTCCTGGAGACATGATGAAATTTCCTGAAACAAAAACTTTAGCAAATTCTATAAAATACTTCTAGCTTTGGTGGAAAAATAAATTATTGCCTTTTTATCTGTTCATTCCTGAGGCACAGAACTGGCCCACTTCTGTTTGTGCAGATGGATTGGAGGGAAAACACCCAGAGAAGGGCCAAGTGGTGAGATTCTTGGCACGAGCAATTAAGTGTGAAGTTATTCTCAGGGCTGCCTATTTGTTATTGCAGCAGGAATCATTAAGATTATATGGAAAGATATTGTCTGGGAAAAAGTGTGAAGTCAGGATTATGTGTCCCGAGATGCGGCTGGGGCAGAGCATCGCCCGTGCCCGCGGGGCTCCGGGGCCGAGGGACAGCCCGGAGGGGCAGGGGCAGGGGCAGAGCCACCGGCAGGGAAGGGGCCCCTCGCTCCGGGGCTCCAGCTCCGGGTGCCGGCAGCAAAGAGCTCCCGAGGGGCTGCGGAGCCTGGGGGAGCAGCCGGCCCCGGGCAGGGTTTGTGCTCGGCAGCTTCCATCGCCGCAGGCAGGAGTGGGCACGGCTCAGCCCCGGTGGGCGCATCCCGGAATGGCTCTCTCGGGGAGGGCAGGACCTGCCCGGGCTGTCCCCGTCGCTGTCCCCTTCCCTCGTCACCCGGGAGGTGCTGAGCAAGAGCCACGTTGACGTCTCCAAGACCTTGGAGCACTCGGGAGAGGGGAGGGCCCTCTGTGAAGGACAGGGGAGACTTTCCCTGCCACCGGCGCCAGGCTCACCCTGCGGCCGTGCTGCTCCTCCCGTCCCTGCATCCCCTTTGCATCCCATCGCCTGCCCATCCCTGTTCCCTGCAGCCAGCACCGGAGGGAGAGGGGGCAGAGAGGGACGGGGGGTCCTGCCGAGGAGCAGCGGCATGAGGGCTGGGGAGTACGAGGGGTCAGGCAGAGCAGGCTTTTGCCCATCTGTGCCCTCCTCTCTAAAGCCGAGGCTCCACATGCGGAACCCGGAGCGATTTTCTCTCCCCCCCCAAGGGAAAGGAAAGGTTTGGGGCAGCACCCCTGGCCGCTTCCCTGCGCCTCTCTTCTCTTCCTCACTCCGAGCAGCCCCGCTCTGGAGGGCAGGGTCTGTGCCCCAACCAAATGCTGCTGGTTCGGACCTTTCCTTGAGTCCCGTGGCAGCTGCTGGGACGTGGGACAGGGTTGGGAGCAGCCGGGTGCGCGTCCCGGGGCCCAGGGGTGCCCCCGGGCGCTGGGAAGGAGCCAGCGGGATGTCCCTGCAGGATGTCCCTGCCCGCTGCCAAACCAGCCCGGGCACTGGGGGGTCACCGAGGTGTCTGCAGAGTGCTCCCAGCGCCTTTTCCCACTCAAGTGCACCCCCAGGAGCTGCAGGGTGGGGAGCACAGGACCTGCAGAGTTCATCAGGGGCGAGAGAGACCTGCGAGAGCATCGGGATCACCCGCGGGCGCGGAGCTTCCCCTGCTGATCCAGAAATCCCACAGACCATCCCTGAATTCCTCTGCACGGGGGATTGATTATCCGGCCACGGGGCTGCTCCGGGCTCAGCCACGAGCAGACGGTGGGAAAGAGGAGACGGGAGAGAGGGTGGTCCCTGCAAACCCTTCCAGAGGCAGCCGTAACCAATTATGGTTCCCAATTACTGCTCCCAATCACGGCTCCCAATCACGGTTCCCAGTCACCGCTCCCACAGCGCCGGCGGTGCTCGGGGGAGGCAGCGGGGCCGTTCCCTAAGGGAAGACAGAAGGTGGTGCCCATCTCTGGTGCCCCGTTGGGCACGCCCAGCTCCTGTGCAGAGATGTACAAAGCACAAGGAAAATTCTGCGGGATCTCTCTTTGCTTCAGTTGCGATTTTGATTTGTTAACTATTTACAATATTAAACAAAAACCCAAAAACCTCAATGCTAAACCAAAAAATCTTCTCATGATCAAATTTGCTCCCAGATTTCAGCGGGCACGTGCCACGTGTTTAGTGATGATAGAAACACCCAGGGAGACCGAGTGAGCTCAGACAGCTGAAACCACAGAGGCCTCGACTCCCTGCAGTCCCTCATCCTGCTGCAGTGCCTGGACTCAGCATGCAGGGGGTATTCCAGGAGGTATTCCAGGAGCGTGTTACCTACAGCCTTGGATGATCACCGCTGATTTGTGTCATGTCCGGCCCTGAATCCAGCACTAGTGCAGAACAAAAAGCCTTTCTGCAGAGGGCACAGAGCTCTGCAGTGGAGCCCCCGCCGCCCAGAGCGGGGTTTGTCCTGGTCTGTGGGTGATCAACAACGGACTCGAGTCCTGTTTCAGCGCCACAGAGCATTGCACGGATGTTTTTCAAGTGTCCAGGGAAAAGCCAGAGCTTGGAGAAGCCAATGCTGGCTCCGTCCCCGTCCCTGCCGAGCAGCAGAAGCCGGGGGCTGTGGGGCAGAGCAGCCCCAAACCCTGTCCCTGTGTGCCTGTCCCAGAGCACAGGCTGTGCTGGGCACGGTGGCACAGGGACAGCCCCAAACCCTGTCCCTGTCCCAGAGCACGGGCTGTGCTGGGCACGGTGGCACAGGGACAGCCCCAAACCCTGTCCCTGTGTGCCTGTCCCAGAGCACGGGCTGTGCTGGGCACGGTGGCACAGAGACAGCCCCAAACCCTGTCCCTGTCCCAGAGCACGGGCTGTGCTGGGCACGGTGGCACAGAGACAGCCCATCCGGACACCACGGAGAGCCCAGCACCACGGGCACGCCGAGCTCAGGACAGCGTGTGGCTCCCACCCTTTGGGGCCCCAAATCGCTCCAGGATGGGTGGGAGCACCCAGGGGAGCGGGGCCTCCGCGACTTCCCTGGGAAGTTCTCTGGTGAGAGTGAACAGCCGAGTGTTAAAGGCTGCAGCTGCAAGGGGAAACCCACAGAACAAGCACACCCAAAGGCCACCCAGGTGAGGTGGAATGTTAAAGCCTGACCTCAGGGTTTACACTGCAGATCCGTCCCAGAGCTTTTGTGGCTTATTTGGATAATGATACCCAGCAAGGCCTTCAGAAGCCCCGTGAGGAGCTCAGGCAGGCTGCTGTGCCCCAGAGCACCGCTGGCACCAAGCACGGGGCCCGGGACTCGCTGTGCCCCACGGCAGCCTCAGCCCGAGCAGCAGCAGCGCTGCTCCCAGCGCTCTTACCCGGGGCCAGGAGCGGGGCAAGGAGAGCAGGAATTCATCTGCCCTGGAGACACCGAGGCCTGGCTTTGCCACTGCTGAGCCAGAACTGTTCCTATTCTTAGCAGAGTTTATGGCACCTCCAAATCCGTCTCAGGTCAGTGCCTCCCCCAGACACCTACCAAGCCCAACACTGAACAAGTCACTGCACGGCAGCTGAAGAAAGCCCAAGGCAAAACTTTTCCAGAGTCAGAGCAAGCCCTGGAACACTCTGCAAGGCTCAAGGCATGGAGGCTCCTTCAACAAGCCAGGAGATGGGTAATATTTTAAAAATTCTATCTGCACTCTTGGTAAAGTAAGAAAAAACCCTGGTGATGTTCCTGCAGAGGCAGTGGGGTTCAGACCTCTGTGATGGGTGAATGAGCTCAGCTCCAGTTCTCACTGCTCCTCCCAAAGTTCGCCCCCAAGAAAGGGAAGGGTGGAACAGCAGCTGCCACCACCCATGTCAGAGCAGGAGCTGGGCTGCGGCAGATGGGTTTGGGCTCCAAATGCCCTGTGCCTTCCCCGGGGTTGGGCTGGAAGGGCATTAACTGGGCAGGGACCCCTCCCACCAGCCCAGGCTGCTCCAGCCCACCCGTAACTCACACACTCACTGTGAGGTGACGCCACTCATCCGTTCATGTGACAAAGTAAGTTCAAACTTTTTTTTATTAAGCACATTCCACAGTACAAAGCTTTAGATCATGAACGATATCTGTACAATTTAACAGTTTCAAGAAGCTGTTCATACACCAACTTTCCAAACAGATAATTGGCAAACATAATTACAAGTTAGAATTAGACTATCCCAGTGCTTTGAAACATTAATATCGCAGTAATGTACAGTTGCTCAATTATGGTTAGCAAAACAAAGTCCAGAGTGCAGCCAGGATCACTACCATGAATCCCAGGAGTCGAGTTCCTTGGGTGCCAATCACAAAAGTCCACTGCTATGTTACACAAAGCACAAAGAAGTTTAGACTGCATGTTCAAATACCATTATCTCCCAAGGAAAAACAGGAATTTAAATCTTACACATGCATTTTTAAAAAAAGGACTCCGCTCTTCAGAAACAAAGAACCTTTTTCTTCAGGGCTGCGACAGATGTCTCTTTTTAAACAGTTTAATATTAAAGCTATTAGATGAGAAGGGTAAAGTAAGACACTTGCACGAACTACTGTCAAGCTTACCAAAAAGTGACCTCATAGACGCTCAGGAGCGAGTTTACTCTTCTGGACTTCACCACATTCGCTCATCTCGATGAATAAATAGCTGGAGTACCACGGGGACGGGAGCTGGGCTCCCCGGGCAGGGCGGGAGGGGAGCCCCTGCAGTGCCCCCAGGGGGGGCCGGGCTGGTGACACCTGCAGCTCCCCCCGCTGCCCCTCGGCCCCGGGACTGCACAGGGAAAGGCAACGAGCCACAGAGCCAACAGCTGCTGCCAGCACAGAACAACACAGCACGGACACAGAGGCAGGGAACAGGAGCACAGCCCTGCCAGCCGAGCCCTCCGGGACAGGCGGGGTCACGCCGAGCCCCGCACGCGGCCACGGGAAAGCCACGGGGCTGAGGCCGATGGAAAACTCACTTTGCATTGCTCCACGTCTCCTCCCGACCTAAGGACAGCGCAGGGGGGCGTGTGACCGCACAGATGGAAGGGGACACTGTGAGAACTGAAGAAGCAGCTATGGAGGCTCCCTAACAACAGCCTGCAGGAGCCAGGACACGGCAGCCGATCCTCCTGGGAACCCAGCACGGAACGGGCACGGGAAGCAGAGCGGTGACTGGAACGGGCTCCTCTCCACCGTCAGGAAGTGTCACAAACCAAACATAAATAAATGGAACTTTGGCCCATGGTATCTTCTCCACTGAGCAGCCACACTAATGCTACCGAGGACGTCAGCGGGGGCTGCGAGGCCCCACTGGTGTTAGAGACACACAGCTGCAAATCCCGCGGCACAAAAATATAAGATACAGAACATAAATTAAACAGTTTTTAATTTTTAAAAAGTTTAGAAATTACATTTTAAAATATGTAGTTCCCATTAAAAAAAAAACCAACAAAACAAAACAAAAAAACCAAAAACAAACCCAACTAATGAATACTGAAAACCTCCTTTTGCAGAGACAATGTCTAGGTAATCATGTCACCACCAGTGCCAGGGCTCAGGACATCCTGCTGCCAAGTGCCACCACGCTGAGTGTCGGTGTGTAGTGTCAGGACATCCCGAGGCTGGCACCAGAGGCTCTGCTGTATGTACAAGGTATCTACATGCTTACACAGTATCCGAGATGAGGGAAGCACACGGGGAAGGAGGGGGGGCTACAGCAAACATCAGGAAGCGCAGGACGGCGAGTACAGAGCACAGGGCAAAGGAAAAGACAGTGCTACACAACTAGCTCAGGTAACCTAGCCTGAATTACAGGGAATCTTTAATTTAAAAGAAATTATTGGTGCAGAAACAAGTAAACTGTAATCCAAAAATATTACTGAGCAATTCAGAAATATTTCTAAGAGTCCAACGTACACCTAGGGAACAGAACGGGCTCTGAACCTGCCATGGGGAACGCCTAAGGGACAGTGGTGACTGGAAAGCAAAGCTCTGTACATTCTGGGCATGTGTTTGGCACCCAAATTTCATTGGAGAATGTTTGTTTTTTTCCTTTAAAGTCAGACAAAAGTGCAAAGCAATATAAATTAGGCCAAGTCCTTTCTTGACTTCTGATTTATATCTGAAAAACAAGCCATCAGAGTTCAGTTTCTACGGACAATTTACACGTGAAGCTTTGGATTTCTCACAGCAGGGAAGGATAGGCTTCTGAAATTCATCTACTCCAAGTCAGTGAATTTGTAGCAAATTCAAAGACGACCACTGAGAGCAGGAAAGATTAAGAAATTTAGATATAGAATTGTGCTGCTTTGCATCTACACAGCATCTAGAACCAATTCTGACTTTAGCTGTCAATCATCTTCAGGCATGTAGTAGCCAAAAATCCAGTAGTTCAAGACTGTGGAACCCTGAAAAAGACAAAAGACAAGTGAACTGAGAGGAGGCACGGAGCAAACAGCATCCAGAGGTGCTCAGGCCCACAGCATCCTCTGCATCCAGGCTGAGGGGGAAGAGCAGAGCACGTGCAGGAGGTGACACTCGTGCAGCACATCGGGGGCTGCTGGCCAGAACTCCTCACTGCAGCTCCTGCTGCAGGGGAGCTGCCCCAGGGCTCTGGGCTCCACAGCAGCAAGAGCCAGGCTCTCCGTGGCCCTGGGCCTTGGCAGTGACCCACGGGCAGTTCCCTTACACAGAGCCAGAGCCACAGCCCTGGTGGGCACAGCCAGGGAGGGACCCTCCAGCTCAGCCCCCTGAACCCAACCTAAGGGGATTGTCCTTTATTCCTCACACTGCAGAGCAAGAGTTCTGCATGGGAGGCAAGTTCAGCTGCTTTAATATATGAGGAGCTTTTAGGAAAACAGACAAAACCCTCCAATACTTTTTGACCTTTTCCAGCCTGATGACTCCATTAGCAGCTTGGAGACAGTGTAAGTGTAATTAAACCTGAGCTTTGATTTTACCTGCCACTTCCCAAAACCATCTTTACGGACTAGGGAGAACTTCCCTCTTCTGATATGAAATTCCCATGAAAGGTTAAAACATCCTTAGGCACTTCCCCTCCCTCAGCCCAAGGCCTAATGCTTAATACCAGAATATTAGACTATCATATGGTAACAATTTTTATCATGTTACAATAAACAACAGGAATTCAACAGAAAGCAATAAAACTCTCACAGCCAACTGCCAGCACTGTCAAAAATGATCCACTTTGAAGAGCCTCACATTGCAAAGCCTGTAAAAATGTGTGCAGGGCTGCTTCAAAATTCACAAGACTGTGATGTTTGAAAGCTTATAAAACTGTTTCATTAAATGTCATGATGAAATATTAGCTGTTCGACCATAGTTTTATGTAGATTTAGGGGTTTTGGATTCTGAAGTCAGACAAACCTGTCAAAAAGTGACATCACAGCATCTCTGCAGTAGAGGAAATAGCTGTTCAGGGACTGTCGTTACCAACACCAAGAGCCCCCAGGATGAGGGGCTGCGTGGTCCCAGCTGTGCCTCCCGGGCCAGGCAGACTGAGCTGTGCACAAGTGCCAAGTGTGCAGCACGTGAGCAGCAGAACCCCCTGCCAAAGGCACCTCACACTGCCCTGGCAAATCCCAGACACGGAGCCGTGAGTGCCACGTGGCCAAGTGAGACCAAGCGGCAAGGAACTGATGTGAGTTTTATACAACTCCTGAGTTCTTGACCTGAGGGAGTGGCTGGAGCTGGGCCAGGGCAGGGCCAGGCTGCAGAGCAGGGCAAGGTTCTTCCCCAGAGGGTGCTGGGCACTGCCCAGGCTCCCCAGGGAATGGGCACGGCCCCGGGGCTGCCAGAGCTCCCAGGGATGCCCAGGGTGGGGTTGTTGGGGTGTCTGTGCAGGGCCAGGAGCTGGATCAATGATCCTGGTGGGTCCCTTCCAGCTCAGGACAGTCTGTGATTCTGTGTTTCTTTTGTGCTTAAGACACACTGTGTGTGGCTATTATACGAATCAAAGCTCATAAAAAAAGCCTGCTCAACAGACCTGTGTAATTTAAAAACAGAATTTGTCCACCTCAAATTATCATTTTAGTTAACAGAAACAAGCACTGATGCAGGACTGGAAGGTAGATGGAGACTGTTTATAAAATGAAGCCTCTTCTACCTGCCTGAAAAGGCAAGAAAAATAAAAACCAGAATTACTCAGAAAGAAGGAAAGTAAGTGTTCCATAGAGAGGGGAAACCATTCAGGTTCAATGAGCCTTGGAGGCCCCACAGCAGCAGCTCCCTTAGGTCTGGGTCCAGTGGCACAAAGCCAATGGCAGGGACCTATCAGGGTCCCTGGGGACGTATCAGGGACAGCATCCAGCTTTCCACAAGGATGCAGTTATGTCCTCTGGGATCAAACCCACAAGGCAGGCAGTGCTGGAGGCCCTGGCTCCTTGGGGAGTTTAGGAATTATGTCCCATGCAGTTGTTTTTAGCCACTCCCACCCTGTACCAACACCCTCAGCAGTTCAGCCTTTCCAGGTGTCCCTGTCCCGCCCCAGGTAGAGTGAGCCAGTCCATGAGTTTCACTCAGCTACCCCTGCAGCAGTGCTCTTAAAACCTGCTGTGAAGGGAAGGTTCAAGTGGGATTCTGCACATGGCTCATGCTCACAGCATCAGAGTTCATCCTTATTCCAGGGGCTGATAACAAGAATGCTGAGGCAGCTCAGCCTGGCAGTGGGCAACTGCTGGCTCAGACCCTCCCTGCAAAGCAGTGTGCCAACAGATCCAGGTGTCAGATCCAGAGAGGGCACTGCCCTGGCGTTTTTAAAAGGAGTGCAGTAGCAGGGAAGGCAGCCAACCCTCCCTGAGGTGAAAGAAAACTCATCTTTAAGCAGGAGCACCTCAAAATGTGTCTTCACAAGGGAAGATATCTTCCAGCCAGACACAGAGGTTCTGCAGGAGTGCAAAAGCCTGAGGAACACATTGCCACAGCAGGGACAAATGTACCCAGAGAGATAACGAAAATCCCTTCCTACAGGAAGGCTCTACACACCACGTTTAAGCAAAGTATTCATTATCTACTTCAAATAAAAGAAATCGTTCCTGTTGGGGCAATGTCACTCCCAGCTCCTCTTGCTGTGGTGTCTCCAGTTCCTTGGAAGCACTGGCAGAGCCTGCTGTGCTTTGGAAGGGCAGTGCCTGTGTTTCCAAGTCCTCACAGGTGTATTTTGAAGTGCAATTGTTGGCAGCGATAGAGAGGGAAAGAATCCACAGTCCCAAGGAAGGGCTTTGAGCAGTGACTGGAAAGGGAACCAAACTGCAGTGAGTTCCTGGGCTCTGTTTCATTCAGCTCTGAGCTGTGCTGGTGAGCTCTGAGAGCTTCCCCTGCCACTTGTGCTTCTCACAGAGCTGCTGTTCCTGCCCCAGGCTCAGATCCCTGCACAGGCCCTGCACTGCTCCTTCCACAGCTCCCCACAGCCAGCAGGTACACGGAGAGCTCCGAACAGCTCCAGTTCCATGGGGCAGCTGCAATGCCTGTGCCATACACCGAGTCTCCTCGGTTCCCAGGAATGCTCTGAACACATGGCAGCTCTCTCTAACATGCCTGAACACCCAGTTATAACCAGGAGGGATTACAGAAGGGGGAAGCCAACAGGACATGCTGGAGCATGACCACACAAAGACTAGAGAGGGAAAGGAGTGGCATAAAAAGGTTTTATTTTCCTAAGGAAAACCTCAGCTTGCTTGACTAAACGAAGCTGCAGGCAGAGGAACATTTCAGACATTTCCCAGATCCAACAAACGAGGGAGCCTTACCTTCTGAGGGCAGTAAAGTGCAGACTGTTATCTGGAGATGTAGGTGTATGTTCTAGATGGAGAGCGGGTCTCGTTCTGGGCACTCGGTGGCACGTTTAAGAAATCCCAAATCAGAATTGTATCGTCATGGGAACTACTAATGATCTGAAATTCATCAAACTGGAGCCTAAAGACACGTCCTGAATGTTCCTGTGGGCAAGAGGCAAGCAGTCAGCAAGGCAAGACAGAAACACTGCAGAGATCACACAGGTATCTGGACACACAGGTGTGTTCAAACTCTGCTGTGCTGACTGAAAAACCTTCACAATTACACACAGATTTAGGGAAAGCTGCTTTTGTATGTAAATTCTTTACAGAAAACACACAGCTCCCAAATCCAGTGCTGTACTCTGAGCCTCCCTCGGTGGGGCCAGCCCAGCCATAGGCTGAGATTGTTCCAGACAGAAGCTGCCTGTCCACCAAGGAGCAGCACTTTTGTCCCCTGGCTGGCACTGAAGCTCTGCCAGGGCTCCTTCACCTGCACAATTCTCTGCTGATTCTGTTTTTGTGCAGCCCCAAAACAGCACATGACAGCTCCACCCTGCTGAGAGGCTCCTCAGGGCTCACACACCACCAGGAATGCAAACGCTGCCACACATGCTCCAGCAGCCCTTCCAACAGAGCTCACAGTGCTACACAAAGCCCAGAAAAGGCTCTCCCCTAAGTTCTGCTCACTCATTTTCATTAAATTTAAAGTGAGGACTCTGCCTGTATTGGAGAACTAACCCAAGCTGGCAGAGTGTCCCAAACTCCAGCCTGAGTTACAGGATACCCACAGAATACAGGAACGACTTTTTCGCTGAAACTAAATAAAAGAATAGTTAAATCTTATCTCTATATCAAGACTAGTGAAGAGAAAGAAAAAGGAGAAGCATTTCCAGCCACATAAGCACTTCCCCAGGTGTTGGAAAGACCAAGCACGTGCATCACCTACAGTCAAGGACTCCGAGTTGCTACAGGCTTGTCAAACTGACTCCTGAAGTAAAATTCCACACACATTTGGGTGAAAAGAACAGGGAATTCATTCTCCCATCTATTTTTAATTAAGTCTGCTGCCACAAGCCAAACCCCTCATTACAAAGAAAAATGTAACTTAAGCAACTTAAGCCTTAAGTACGACAGTCCTCTGAAGGGCTGAGAGCTCCTGTGGCAATCTGCTGGACTCAGCCTCCTTTCTCCCTTCCCGGCTCTTCCTTCCAAAGTGAGGAGTTACCAGAAAAGTTTGGGAAAGGCTCACAAGATTCTTGCCCCCTTTTTAATAAGAGGAAATTTAAAACCAGCCCTACAGAGATACTAGGGAAACACACCAATAACCAGAGTGATTTGATACAGTATCATGATTATTTCTTTTTCTTTTAAGAGTATCTGAGAATCTCAAACCAGAAAAACTTGATCTTTCATTTCAGCTCCGATGCAAATCATTCAGGATATGACAATACATTTTTCTTCATTCTTAGGCACTCCAGACTTCATAAACCACCCTGACATTCCCACCTATCCCACAATAATGCACTAAAACGCCCCAGACAACCCCAAATTAATTAATTTTTACTTACCACTAACGTACGCAAGCATAATGTACTTGCTGGGGCACGAGGGTCAAGAGCAGCTTGCAAGTCCCAAACTTTAATTTTGCTGAAAGAAGGAGAAGAAAACCATTATGAAAGCACAGAAAATAACATCTAAAGCCCTGGAAAGCTTGCCAGGTTTTCCCTATAGTTCCCCAGCATCAAGCACATTGTGAGAAACACTAATGCTCAAGGCTTTAAAGCCAGGTAGTTTTGTGTTTGTTTGTAGCAGCCATTCCAGTGATGGCTCTGTGCTGGTTGTGACAGACAAGCTGACAATGCACACACAAACCCCTCTGGAATGTGGGAATGAAGCTGGGCCCACCAAGCCCAGGCAGACACTGACCCCAAATAAAAGCCTGCAGACAAACGCAGATCCAGAACTGTTTTCACTAACTCTCCAGGCAGAGGAAGAAATGGAGAATTTGGATATGGATGTGACTGCCACGAATCCACAATGCACAGCATTTGGAGGGGGGTCCTGCCCTCAGCCCCACAGAAATGGTCTGAAGACTCCTGAGAGCCCCACAAGAGAAAGGCAAAATTTTGGGAACTGCTTTCAAACCTACCCATCGTAGGCTCCACTAACAATCCTCTTGTTGTCGAACCTGATACACCGAACCAGCTCTTCGTGGCCTTCTAACACTCTTAAACAGGCACCACATTCAATGTCCCAGAGCCTGGGGAGAACACAGGAGAAAGGCTGATTCCCACACCCAGGCTTAACCATCTCCTGCCTGGTTTGCTGTGGGAGCTATGTAATTTGCTTAAAAATTACATCTCTGTGTCATTCAGAGCAGCTGCAGAACATCTACCAAAATTACTGTAAACATCCAAAATCACATGCCAGTACAGCTCAGATGTGTGTTATTCTGGGAAATTCTAGCACACTTTTAAATTCTCTGCGAACCATTGATTAGAAGTTCAGACAATAAGAAAACCAATGTCTTCCCCAACTCTGCCAGCAGAAGACAAGGTGACAGAGCAGTAGAAAAGAAGTTTTGATCACTCTGACACCTCAGTGTCCCACTCTTTCATGGGGCTGTGAAATGTTTACTCCCACACTGAGGTGAGCCCCATTCATAAACCATCTGCTCCAACGGCAAGCCATGCCAAGGGAGTTTTGCAGCATCCAAGTGCAGGGAAATCCTGTTTTCAGGTCGGGAGGCCCCTGTTACACAGGGCCAGCAGCTCGTGGCACCCACCTGATGGTGTTGTCCGAGGAGCCACTGACCACAAGCCGGTCCCGGTACTGCAGGCAGGCGATGCCGCGCTTGTGCCCGTTCAGGGTCCGCACGAACTCGCACGTGCTGGTGCTCCACACCTGGGGACATGGGACAAACCCCTGAGAGCTGCACCAAACCAGGCTTCTGCACTGCAGGAGAAGCCACTATGAACTCACAGACAGAGAGGCCTGAGGCTGAGCTCTGCTGCACAGAGCAGTGAAAACCCACAGAGCATCTTTAGAAGCAAAGAGCAGGGCCCAGGCACCAGTGGGGACCCAGCAGTGACAGAGGCACAGGCACTGCTGTGGCACTGAGAGCTGGGGGTTGTATTTAAAGTATTTTCAGGTGGCAGAGACTGCTCCAAATGATTTCAAAAACTGGATTACACTTGATAAGTTAAGAATAATTTTTAAAAATTGCGTTATCAAACACAAACCCCTCACATTTTTTACCAAAGAAATTACTAGGAAGCTTTTAGTAAGAGAAGGTCCAAATGTGGCCTTTAAGATTGGTCTTAACATTAAAGGATTCAATCAACTTTGCCCATTTTTAATGAACTGTAATTGAAGTCGTAATGCAGAGTATCAAGTGGCTCATTTTCCAACACAGAGTGCAGCAGGATCTCTGGCAGAGATTTGGACATGGAACTGCCAAGAACTTCTTGGCCCAGGCTAAGGCAGCTCTGGTTCAGAGAGGGCAGGGTGGAAATGCCTTTGTTATATTAGTGCACTCTGGGTAACTCAAATCTTCTGGTATGTAACAGCCTTCAAATCCAGCCTCTGAATGCTTCAAACATGGCACAGCCTGGCTGAGCTGCTGGGAAGGCGTGGTGAGGAAAGGCACTGCTGAGGAATTTCATGTCTGGACAGAACTGCCAAGTGAAATTAAAAATACCACTGCAAAAAGGCACAGGATGTGCCACATTTAACAGAGCAACTGATCTCGACACTAAGAGTTCAAACAGCAAACGGGCTTTGCTTTTCTGCAGTTGTACAACAGAAGCCATGAAAATATTCCAGTGCAGCTGCGTGCCCCAAGTCACCAGGAGCCAGCCAGAGGACGCTGCTCACTGAGAGGCACCTGAAAGGCACGGGGCCAAGAACTGCTCCTGAACCCCTCAGCTGCTCCAAGGCTTTCCTTGGGAGCCACGCAGCCCTGGAGCAGAGCTCTGCCACCTACCTTGATGGTCCTGTCCCCCGAGGCTGACACGATGTACTTGTCATCGAAGTCCACCACGTTGACCGCAGCCCGGTGTCCCACCAGGACGCGGCGCAGGGTGATGTCCGTGGGGGAGGCCATGTCCCACACGGCAATGGACCTGTCCTTGGAGCACGTCACCATCAGCCCATTGCTGAACCTCAAATGGAGCACGGCCTCGTTGTGGTGGATCAGCGTGTTCAGAACTTCACCTGTATTTACATCCCAGACTCTGCGGGAGAGAACAGTGTTACCTCGAGGGAAGCTGATGGCTCTGCAGGGCATGAACATGCACCAGCCTGCTCCGGTCTCCAAGGGAGAGCTCTGGCTGGCTAACCCCTGGCAGGGCTTGGGGAAGGCAGGAAGATGGTGCTGGAAGTGTCCTCACTGCCAGCAGAACTGCAGTCAGGCAGTGCTCCTGGGTACTGAACACCTCTCAGTAACAGTCACAACTACAAGATGTCAGAGGGCAGTGCACGAAACCCTAACTGAAGAAATTACTGTATAGTTAGCCATCAGCAACTCCAAAACTTCAGGATATGCCTTGAATCCCTTAGGTCGTATTCCTTCAAAATTCTTAAAGCTAAAAGAACAAAACAGATTTGAAAAAAAAATTATTTAATATGATGCTTTGCCAAGTATGAGTATCTTGCTTCTGGAACACAAGTATCAGATTCATTTGAGGGATGTTTTCTGATATTTAGAGATTACTGAAAATATTCCCAGCCCTGATACTCAAATTATTTTTGTGCAAGAACTTAACACTCACCTCACTGTAGAATCTGAAGATCCAGTTACAATAACTCTTTCATCATATTGCAGACAAAGAACTGAGCCAGTATGTCCCGTTAATACTTTCAAACATTCCAAGCTTGTTTTGTCCCAAATCTGTTAAAAACAAGAAGGGTAAATGGTTTATCAACACCAAGAACATGGATCCAAGACGTGAACATTGTCACAGCTGCGAAGAAAGAAGGAAAACCAGACTCCATGAAGGATGAGTCTGTCCCATCAGTGGGCCTTGTCCTTCCCTTTAGCTTAAGGAAGCTTTGATGTAAGTTTTTGAGAGAACAGTGAAATAACCAGCCCTCATGAAGAGATCGAATCCTGTCTGGCCAAAGGATGTTCCAGGGAGGATGAGCGTGGGAGCAAACTCCTGGCAATGAAACAGCCACAGCCAGGGCCAGTGGCACACAGAGACCTCCCCCCTCCTGTGGGAACACTGATTTCAAGGCACATCTCTGCAGTCAGTGGAAGGGATCCCTGGCAGTGCCCCAAGCTTCCAGAGCAGAGTGCAGGTGAGGACTTTGCCAGGCTCAGACATCCCACCCTCACCAACCACACACAGACACTGGTCCATGAAGGAACAAGAGACACCAAGGAAGCACAGGCAGCTCCCCAGGGCAGAGCCCCACTCACCTGCAGAGAAAGGACCTGGAGAAGTGCTCACCTTAATGGAGTTATCTCGTAGGCCACTGATGATCTTCTCATCATCATACTGTAAACAGTACACCCCTTTGCTGTTCTCAGAGCGGCACTGGATCCTTTGCAGGTTGTGCCTCCCACACCTCCAGTTGGATTCTATAGTCTGACCAGAGGGCAAAAACAGGAGTTGGGCCTGAGGCTGCAGCAGGACTGTCCCACACCCCCCCAGCTTCCCACTTTCACACACACCATCCTCGAATCTGAAGGAAATAAAACAAATCTCTTCTCCTGCTCCCAGTACATACACACAAACCACAATGAATTAGAATTAGCACTTTTGTAATGTGCCATGACAAAGGCTGTGTTTATGGAGGAAATCATGGTCAACCAACCTTAATGAGAACTTCCCAAGGAGCCATTACAGAGATGCATTCCAGAACCCTCTGCTTGCCCCCTTATTTATGTGACCAACCAACAAGAGCAGCAAAGATGAAACCAGGAGCTCACATGTCCAGCCTCAGCTGTGTGACCAACACTACAGAACTGCTGAGTCCAACACGTGGGTGAAGGGATTTCCTGGGCCTTCCCTTCCCCTACCCAGCGATATCACTCACTAGTTGTAGTTACACACCTTGGAAAGGGGTTTTGAGATATGAAACCTTCCTGAAAGTACCTAAAACCCTGATAAAAATACAGCTTAACAGGAACTATAAGGTTTCAAATATCCCAAACTTGCTTTCCTCCCCCCAGTTAAAATCTGTGGAAGGGTAATTCTCAACATTTTCATTCTGAGAGCTGTTTTTAAGGAAAGAGACCTGACATGCCTTAAAAAGCTGCAAACTATTTCACAGCAGAAGCAGCAAGATTTTCAGGTCTTAATCAGCTTTATTTCTTGTTGAAAAACTGATGCTGGATTCAAAGAAATGTGGGATTTTGGACAGGAAGATCCTAACTCAGCCGTAAGAGAAACTGTGCCCAGAACCCCAGGCCAACACCTGCAGAACCTGGGCTGAGATGCTTTCACCTTCTAGTGCAGGCACCAGAACAGGCCATCTGTTTAGCTACTTCCCTGGGATTCTCCCCAAATACTGCAAGGAAACCTCGGGAGAAGCTGACAGACTGTCAGTTTGTTTGGAAAGGCATATTTATTATATATTCCTAACTTCCAAAGCAGTAGCAGGCACCTCTGCAGCTCCTCCAAGACTAAAATTGACTGAACCCTCAGTAAAGACAGAAGTGGAGGGTGACTGTGACATCCCAATTCTAGGAAAACATGTCTGCTTCAAGGGAAAACTGACTTTCCACTTTGCTTTCCCTGTGTTTGCTCCTTCAGTTGTCTCTCATTATGAAATTTGGAAAGAATTATACCCACTCCTAATAGAAACCTGATGTGCCTCAGGAATTTGTCTAAATCAAAAATGCTACGAGATCCTTCTAGAGGAGCAACTGACAGGTCACTCACCCCCCCCTCATCCCCTTCCAGTTAGGTGGGGAAGCCAAGGAAATCAGGACAGCGAGGGTGGCAGTTTGGGATCAGCTGTCCTGGCCAGGCAGTGCCCTGCTGATTGTCACACTGGGACCTGGGCCCAAACCTGACACTGCTCTGGGTCAGCCCTGGAGGAACAGCCCAGCCCATCACCCTCCTTGCTCAGCATGGAATACAGGCTTGGAGGGGGAAGGACAGGCAATTCCCAAGCTTTATCTCATCTGGGCTAAGAGGGCAGGACTGCAGCTCATCAACTGCTCAGACCCTTGCAAACAGGAGAGGACTGCAGGCATCAACAGCAGGGACCAACATAATTACAGATCGGAAGGCAGCAGATTTAAATGTGCAATAGGAACACTGGAGGCCCAGGAGATAAAGCATCAGAGATGCCAGTCAGCCAATTTCAATAGTTCTAGAAACCATTTATGTTCAGATATTCAGTTCTGAAAAGTCTTAAGGGAGAGCCTCCCCAAAGCCCTGTTCTTGGACAGGTCTGCACTAAGCAGTCACACCAAGCACGTGCCAGAGGAGCTGGGAGTGCTCAAACACCTCGGGAACACTTCCACACTTCAGCTTCCTGTGACAGCCACTCCCAACAGCTCCAGAACACACTGGGAACCCCACAAGTCACAAGTGCTGCTGGTCACAGCTTCCCACACAGAGCAGCACGCAGTGGAAGTGTGCTCACCAGGCACTCGGGACACGAGCTGCCTCAATTCTCAGAGGCTCACTATAGGAACCTTCAGCTGCTCCCCAAAGGAAAATGCTGGCTTCAGAGAAAGGCAGCTAAAGTCTCGCATGTATCTCTGTGAGGGCAGTAAGTCACACACAGGTGCACACTTCAGTTCTGGGAGTAGATGTCATTCCATGTAGCCATTATGTGCTGTGGCTACTGTGGGAAAACAGTGCCTGTTTTTGGAGAACTTGTAAAATCCCCTCACGCTGCCTTAATTCCTGGGATGCTGGGAAAGCAGCCACGACACACAGAATGTACAGCAGCGCTTCCCTGGGCAGCAGAGTGAAACCAGATGTGCACATCCAGAGAAACAACATTTGGGATGACTGAACAGACTGAGTGGGTGGGCAGCTGGAGGACCCTCCGAGAGGAACATGGTTAATGCAGAACTGGCAACCACATGAAAGCTGCTGCTGTAGGGAATTTCTGGTTGTTGCTCCAAGGTGCAGTGAGCGAAAGTCTTCCTCTGCACCCTCCTGCCAGGACATATCCAAGCTGGATACGCCGAGCAGGGAGGACAGCAGGTATGAGGGGTGAGGAGATCACCCTGCTTACGGACTCTTACAAGCATCAGGGAGTCAGGGCTGAAGAATCCCACAGTCTATTTGCATATTTGAGGTTCCAAACCAACACTAATATATCCAACACCCACTACTGTATTTTCTATAGATCCCCTCAAAAGTCTCCTCTGCCTCTGAACTCTGGTTTCCCAGTTCAAAGCAGAACAGTCTCCTGAGCTCACACCCACAGTTTCTCACACTCTCCTAAAAGCTCACCAGAGCAACAGCAGCAAGGAGCTCACAAATGCTGCATAACCAACAAAATCTGGACATACAAGGGATAAAGACCGAGCACTTGCCAAAGCATTTGCCACAGCAGGAGAGCCATTTGGCAGCTGAAGTGGTACACAAATGGATTGAAAGAAAAAAAGGCATTTAGTGAGAAAAGTACAAATAGAAAATAGTCCAAAACGTAGAGGTATAGCCAAGCCTTGACCATGCCAGAATACATTCACTAGTGCAAAGATGCACAGTGAAAAAAATGCAATTCATCTGGATTAACAGCTGGAACATTAACTATACATTGGAAGTGTTAAGGATAATCTACTAGCAACAGGGGTTTTTTTCCCATTGGATAATGTACACTGTGTTCAGCTCCTTGGCTAACAATTGCATTTTTATCCTTGTGAATGTTATTGCAGAGTAAGTGGGTTTATCTTAATCCCATAAACCAAGGAGTTTCTGTTCCCTCTGAATACACAATTCTCCTGCAGGACAAGTGGGGCAGGAAAAAGCAAAAGGAACATCCACATTTGTTACGTATGTAGGGATTTCTCCTGACGCATTAGGCCATGAAAATCCAACCCTTTGTTCTTCTCACGCTTTCTTCAAAGGGAAAAAGGAAAATCCCTCCTGACCGTGGCAAAGGGAAGGCACAAGTAAATGAACTTGGGTCACCAGGGTAGAGAGGGCTTAGTAATTCATTCATGATAAAGTTAAGAGGGTTTGATAAGCAAAGACAAAATGACAGATTGGCCATGGCACGAGGTTCTCTGCACCCTCGTGGTCTTTCCTCTCTTGGACTCTCTGAAGTCTATGAGGGGGAAAAACCAGCATCAAGCTCTTGAAGAAGGATTCCCCTGATCCTGGCTTGACTCTGGAATTCACTGCTGGGGCTCCAAACCGCTGATAGACAATGAGGGGCAAAGAGCTTTTGTAGTCTCTGCATCAGCCTGAAGAAGAAAGGCTACAAGATGTTCATTTCCTCGAGGGCTCGGGCTGCTCCCCAGGACTCTGCAGAGAAGGAACTTTCTGGCTGGACTCAGCAAAGAGTAAACAGCGAAGCCCAGAAATCCAAACAACTCTAGATCAAAAGGAAACGGAAGCTTTTCCTAGCAAGTTTCTCAGCAGAACTCAAGACCTAAAAATTAAGTTCCTGCTGTTTGCAGCTGCTTAGGTAAAATCCAGATGTGACAATACAAACTGACATGTGGTCCCTCTGCATGGGACTGATGCTCTAAGTATGGAGCTGCCCAAAGGCCACCAAGCACAACCATCCCTGTGCTCTGTCCCTCGCTGCAGCTTTGCTGGTCCCCTTCTACAACCCCACTTTAAAAGCATAGATCGACCTTGCAATGCTGAGTGAGATCAGTCTGGGCAGTGGAACATGCTGATGCCTTACAGAGGAAGAGCAGACTTGGAGAAACTGCATTAAAGCCCACTGACAAGCAAGGAATAGAGGAATGACTCTGAGAGAACACTGACAGTGTAATACTGACCATGGAACCAAGCCTGAGGAAAAGACAGTGTGTTCTGCAAGTGTCAAAATGCTGTTAGACACCTTAGGCAAAGCAGATAAAAAAGGCAACATGAACTGCACTTTGAGACCCAAGGAGCAGTCACTCAGCATTGGGACTGTCTCACTGCCCAGGGTGCTGGGAATGCCTGATGTGCTGAGGGAGGCACAACACACCACTGAGGAAGGGCACGAGAGACGGGGATGACCCCAAGTGCAGCTGCACCTCACCCCTGTGCTTCTGTCTCTGGAGGCTGTGCTGGCCACCCTGAGCCGACGTGAGCTGCTCTGCTTCCCCAGGTAAGGAGGAAAGAATCCACTCAATTCCCACTCAGGAGTCCTGGAACAGGAGGATGCAGATGGACAAAGCTGTTCTTCCCTGAAAGGTCTGTCCTGCCCACCAAGCCCCTCTGCAAACACAGCCTCAAAGCACAAGAGCCCCAAGGGATTCCAGGGCAGCACCTTTTCCACCCCTGCAGCTGCCATGATCACAGTAACCCACCCTGATGGCTCTGCCTGGTTTTCTCTTAGAAGATCTTCATTTCCACTGATTTTCATCAATTTACACACTTAAGACTAAAATTTCAAGCTTTTATGTTACAAGTGCAACATAAATACGTACAGACCTTAAAGGGATTCCTGCTTACACCAAAGCAATGGAGAAGTAACTGCTGTAACTGCCAGACCTGGAGAGGGAATCTTAAAAATACAAGGCAGTAACAATGAAAAGAGCTGGGGGTCCTCTGAGGCACTTTAGTGACACGTGCATCTGACTATATATCACACCTGACCACAGCAATGCTGCTGAAAAACAACAATACTGCACCTTTTCAGTTTCATTTGAGACACTCACTCAGTTTATGCACAGCACCAGGGAAAGTACAAAGTTCACACAGTCACTGAGTATCCTCAGTTAGAAGGGACCCACAAGGGTCATTGATCCAGCCCCTGGCCCTGCACAGACACCCCAACAATCCCAGCCTGGGCATCCCTGGGAGCTCTGGCAGCCCCGGGGACGTGCCCATTCCCTGGGGAGCCTGGGCAGTGCCCAGCACTCTCTGGGGAAGAACCCTTCCCTGACCTCCATCCCAAACCGCCCCCTCCAGCCATTCCCTCCTTCCCTGAGCTCTGCCCTCAGGCTCCTCTGCTGCAGCTGAACCAGCCCAGTGCCCTCAGCCGCTCCTCGGGTGGCCCCTCCAGACCCTTCCCCAGCCCCCGCTCCCTCCTTGGGACACTCTGGGACAGCTTTGGATCTCTCTGATATTGGGGCACCCAAACTGCCCCAGGACTGGAGGTGAGGCTGCCCCAGCACAGAGTGGAACTGGACAATCCCTCCCTTGCCCTGATCCCCCAGGACAGGGATGTCCCTGCTGGCTCCAGGGCACTGCTGACTCAGATCCAACTGGCCACAGACAAGGACCCCCAGGTCCCTTTCCAGGGGCTGCTCTCCAGCCCATTTGTGTCAAAAAGCAGGAGTGACGTGGGCACAGGGAAGCAAAGCAGCCAAGCCAGGGCCCCACCCTGTGGCCGGGGCAGCTGGAAGGGGATTTCTGCCCTGCTCAGAGGAGAGAGCTGGAATCTGTGCCATGCACCACAAGAACTTGGTCCCTCCTGCTCCAAAGCCTCCCCCTTCCTTGGCCAGCTTCGTTTTTAAGCAATGCTTTTTGGAAAGTGCCTGTGGAACAGAGATTTCAAAGGCTGGCTGAAAAAACTTCTAAGCACATAATGCTGACCAGATTCTCCCCACACAGGCACATTAAATTTCTCCAGCATCATAATTAGAGCAGTACTAAACAAACCCATTTCCCTCAGAAATTATACCCTGCAACTTTCATAAACAACCATCTCCCAATGCTGGCAGGGACTTAGGGCAAGAACTGACTTTTTCTCCTTTTCAAATTGTCCCAAGGCTTTAAAATTTCAGTGCCAGACCTAAAACCTGAACTTTTTCAGAAATCAGAAGAACACCAAGTGTTTGTCTGAAGGCCTGGCACCACATTTTCCTGAAGTCTTCAGAAAAAACACATTTTAATTCTCATCTTGATTAGGTGGACCCGAGTCTCCATGGAAACGAGTTGAGGGCACTCACCATGTGCCTCAAGATAAGGGGAACATTTATGAAATAAAGTCTTCTCAACTCATCACCAGAAATAGATACTTGTGCTAATCCTGAGGGGACAACACAATAGTTGGCCAAGCTTCACAAATAATATGGACAAATTCCAGGGACTTGGGGTTCTGGAATCAGCAGGATTGAACTTCCCAGCCTGGCACTGTGCCCGTGGAACAGCCGACCCCACACGGGACACCTTGCTCCAACCAGGGGCTCTCCACAAACAAGGTCTCAAACCAAGTGCAGTTTTCTAGGATAAACCCCCAAATCCAAATCAAAAAAGGATTTCCCTTTTAAAAAAGCTCCTAAAGAACCCTGGCAGTTCAACATGTGACTTGGAGATGTTTGGAGGGGCTGGACCACCTCTTGTGAAACGAAACCTAATTAAATATTTGGCTTCACAGTGGAGGTGGGGAGTAACCATCTCTTTCCAAAAATTTGGTTTCAGATCTCTAAATGTCCTCTTATTTTCAAATCCAATGACTTCAGAAGTGACATTATGTTCCTAAAATGTGTTTGGCATGAAATAAACAGACACTGGCACCACTACATTTCTGGAGAGGCAAGGGAAGCTCCCTCTGCCAAATCCCTGCCTATGTTACCTTCAGCTACCACCACTTTGTGGTTGCATGAACTTTTGACCCATAATGCAAGTAGAGCCCAAGAGAAAGAATTCAGATTTGCTGTTTATCATTCCTCATTTTTCCTTCCAATTGTTAATTCAGGTTCGGGATTATTTTTCAAATTCTGATAGTCAGAGAGTACATTCTGCTTTGAGCTCATCTCTGCCCACAACCCAATTTAGCACCAGCTGCAGTAAATTCCAAACTCTCGCCCTTGGAAACAATCTAGCAGAATTTGGTAATCTTTCTGGTAAAATATCAAATGACAAGATTTTTGTGCTACATCAAATATATTTTACTGTATTAAAAAATCAAATCCTTCGGATTTGTTTTTAACAACAGGTATATAACTCTCTAAATGCTAATATGGCACCCTAAACTCTGACCCTCTGACAGAAACAGGAAGATCTTCTTCAAGATCCAGGCAAATATTTGAAGAAAAAACATTTTGGTATTCAGAGACAAAAATTCTTCATCACAGCTAAGATGAAAGTCTTATTTAAGAGCTTCTGCACATTGCTGTGAAACATGGGAGAATGGGAGAAGTACAAAACTGTGGAAGAACAACTTCAGGCTTAAAAACAGGAAGAGGAGGAAAAAGTTAATCTTAAAGCTAAGCTTGGTTGTTATTGGTACTCACTCTCTACATTTTAAACAGTGTTAAAAGCTTCTTTTGACAGCCCTTCAGGGAAGCAATTTGTGCAAAGTACTTTAAAGGGTGATTTATTTGAAAAATTCTAATAGACTTTTGGAAGCAGAAGAATTATTGGGCCCTTGACTATTAGCACAAACACCAACCCCTCTCCAGGTCGGAGGCCTGGCAAACAGCAATATTTCAGAAGGAATCTGTAAGCAGGGAAAAATCTGCTGTGGCACAATCCCCCTGTCCTGCTCTCCTGCCTTCCCTCCAGCCCGGCAGTTCCGAGGAACCGGGAGTGGGCAATGCGCTGCCCGTGCCAACGGAGCACTGGTGCCTCTGGAATTAACCACTGCTTTTCAAACACAGGCTTCTCCGCTCTGGGAGGCTGGGCTAAGATGCATTTCCTTCTGGGATCGGGGCAAAGAGAGGCTCCCCTTACTCCTGCTCCAGGGAAGTGCAGAGGCAGGAGCCCACGGCTGACAGGTGCTGGCTGAACCCACGTTTCCTGCCCTCCCCAAGTGCCCACGGGCCGTGCGTGGTGGGAAGGTCACTGCCAACACCTTAAATTCTACCCCAAGTGACTGACAGCCACTGAGGACTCAGGCTGTTGGTGGGTTTGCAGCCAAGCATGGAAGGGAAGGTAGAGAACTGCAGGGGATTTCCCCTCACAGCCCTGATTCTGCTTCCCCGCTCCGCCCGAGCCTGAGCCACCCGGGAGCTGCGGGCACGGCCAGGAATATTTAACACCCTTAAGGACACGAGCATGAGATGGGAAGCACAGGAAGCAGCAGCTGGATTGCCAGGCAGCCTGGAATGGGCAGAAACCAAGGGAACCGATCCCAGTTTACCCTGTGTTCACTCCCAGGCTCATTCCTCAGGTTTTTAATGCCTGAGGTCGGGCTCCAGCTCCACCCCAGAGCCAAGAAAAGGCCTGACCCTGCACATCCTACAGCCCCACAGCAGCCACCTGAGCCTCACTGAACGGGAAATTAACAGCCATGAGCTGAACTTCAGACAAACTTAAGGTTCAAGGGGGGCTTGGAAGTCTGGGTCACTTGACTTGCAAGCACCAATGTGTTTTGTATCCATCATGAACGGATGAGCTCTTGTCATCAGGCTGTGCAAACTTTTCTCCTAATTTGAGGTTTAATACATTTATTGTTAATGTAATGAAATTTAGGATTTTTTTAAAGAAACATGCTCATTACTACATTTTTAATGACCTGCTCTTTTTCCACTCTCAGCTATTCAAAGACTGACAATTTTTTATATTTATTATTGATATTAGGGATGAGAGAAGCATGAGGGGTTTGGGTTTTTCCGTACTTGTTTCATCCTACCAAGAAATATTCAATTCAGGAGCTTGGTTTCTGTGCACTGGAAAGCAAATCTACAGCAAGTAAAGAATCAAAGCTTAAAAGAGCAGATTGGGATAATTCCAAAGGCCTTAGAAAGCCCTCAGAACACCTTCAAGGAGTCCTTCCATCTCTAATAACAATGCCTACACAAATGTTCCACTTACACAAATGAGATTCAGAAGAATAACATTAGAAGTGTGAGTTACAGTAATGCCAAACTGTTTTAGTCTTCTATGCAAAGGTTTTCATGCTGCTTTTTGCCCATTTTCTTTACAGAACTAGGCCAGAATTGTGCAGAAAGCAAGCAAATATCACACTAAAAGCTCTTAATCCTACAGGCTTTTTATCATTGCAGTATCACTCTCATTCCCTGCAGGGTAAATACATCTCCTCTCAAATAATAAAGTGGATCATTCAGCTCACAGGTAAATATCAAGTTTGGTCATATTTTGCCTAGGGTGCATTTCATGCTCAGTTCTTTATCTTTAAATGTCTATAAATGATGTAGCAAGGTTTATAAAAAGGTATTTGGAAAGTGCATTATGGCTGCCAGCAGAACCATTTTACAGCTGGGTTCAGAGTTGGGGATAATTTTGTTTCCTGAGTGCCAAGCAACACAAATTGCCATTTGCCATTCTGCAGAGTGATTCCATTAGTTCACATCTGTCTTCAACATCAAAACACATTTCCCCACTAATGAATTTCAGACCAATAATTTCCCATTCTGAAATAAATCCATGACAGTCTGTGGTGTAACTTCAGAGCTTTGTGGTGGATACAGCAAACAGAGCAAGACACACTTTCCCCTGCTGGCAGAACGCTGGGATGATCCTGATTTATCAGAAATATTTCAAAACCACCAAGCAAGCCCAGCTCTGTAAACCTCAAAACAAGATAAGCAAAATTTTATATCTGAAGCTTCTTTACCACTGATACCCCTGTGGGTTCACCATCATAGGACTGATTATTGTTCCCATCAAACCACTGGAGAGAGAAAAAGTCCCATATGGGGACCAAAGCTGTATTTGCAACAGTCAGTCACTGCTTTAGAAGTAATAAGTTACATTTTAAATAATTGGTGTTTAAGGCATCAAGCTCAGATCACCTTCTAAGTGAGTGTGGCCAATATATTGAACATTCACCAACAGGTGGAATTATCTTCGAGTAGTGTATCCTAAACCTGCTATTTTATTAAAATCCAGAGTCCCAGAAAGTTTCAAAACTCTTTAAATGCAAAAGGATGGTGTTAACACCTAAACCACTGCACCTGCTGTGGCAGGGAGTTGCTGAGGGTGTTTTTTACACCATCCCAAGAGCAGCAGTTACACAGATTCATTGCTCCAACATTCACCACCTTTGGAACCCCAAAATTAGCACCATTATCTGCAGGCAGGATAGATCAGAACACCTACCTCTATATCCTGGATTATCTTTGGGTATAAGGACCTGTAAAATGAATTGGGGGGCCCATCTGTTGGTCTGTTTTTAAACAGGTACTGATCCCTAGAAAGAAGGAAAAACATGGTTTTCAGTGCACCACAAAGAATCCAAACTTCACAGGAATGCAAAGCCTGCCCAGAAAAAACCCTCAGCACCTATTCTCAAAAACACTTGGAAGAATTTTTAGTATCACTATTACAACCCTTGTGACTTTCTGATTTGACAAATATTTAATATGTCCAAGGTTAAAAAGATAACAGTGTTTTCCAGTTCTGATTCCCTGCCCCACAAGCTCTCCAGGCAGCAGGGTGCCATCCCTTTGCTCTGGATGTGCCTTTGCTCAGGCACACCACTAGAGAGCACAGGGAAACAGGTTTCTGAAGCAGAACAGCTCTCCAGAAACTTGGGAAGGACAGGAAAAATCCACTGCCACAGCAGCAAGGGTTTCTCTATGAGAGGCTTCTGCAGCCCAAGCTGCTACTTTACATTGTAAACAAAACAAAACAAACAAACAAAAACCCCCAAAACAACAACAACAACAAAAAGTTGAATTGGAAATACTTCACTTGAGAAAAAGCCCTGCAAATGTTTTTTGAGACTTGATGGAATTGTTAGTTCTCCCTGCAAAACAGAGATTCCAAATTTGCACAGATTCAAGCAAGAAGAAACAGTGACAGACGTGGGAGCACAAAAGGACAGGGACAAAGCCAGAGGAGAAAGGGGAGCTGACAGCTTTGGCCTCCAGTCCCAGCAGAGATCAGGGGCTCAGCAGTACCCATTTACTCTAAACTTCCTTTTGGGCAATCTGAGAAGCAGAGCAGTGCACAAGGTGAGTGCAGGTACTTACCAACCCCTCCTCTCCGAGAGCCCCTTCCAGAGCGGGTCTGTGCGTACCATTCTCTCAATGAGCTTCTTCCACAGCATCCCCTCCGAGATGACTCTCTGCCATTCCTTACACACCAGCTCTGCTGCACACAGGGACCTGGCATCGAGGTACGAAAGGATGTTTTCTGCTATGTGATCTAAGCCTTGCTCTACAAAGAAATGAGGAACCAGTCAGTCAGTGCACAGGAAACAACCAAACCAGCCTTGCAAGACATTGAGAATCCAGAGCTTCGGGGCACCGCAGGAACATGAGAACACTGTCACTCCTAGAAGCAGCAGATACAGGTGAGTGCACACAGATACACCAAAATATCTCCAAGGTTTTGTGCCTTTCCTGCTCTGCTCTGTCTGTTGGACCTTCCTTCTGCCCTGGAGGAAGAATCAGCCCAACAGTGCAGCAAAAGCAGCGTGGGCAAGTCCAGGGAGGGGATTCTCCCCTGCACTCCGCTCTCCTGAGATCCCACCTGGACAGGGATCACAGCTCTGGTGCCTCCAACATAAGGACATGGAAGTGTTGCAGCAAGTCCAGAGGAGGCCATAAAGCCAGGCTGAGAGAGCTGGGAATGTTCAGCCTGGAGAAGGGAAGGTTGTGTGGACACCTCAGAGCCCCTGCCAGGGTCTGAAAGGGCTACAAGAAAGTTCCTCTGCATCAGGAACTTCAAGTGCCAGGACACAGGGAATGGCTCCCCACTGTCAGAGGGGAGGGTTAGATGGGACATTGGGAAGGAATTGCTCCCTGGGAGGGTGGGCAGGCCCTGGCACAGGGTGCCCAGAGCAGCTGGGCTACCCCATCCAGCCTGGCAGTGCCCAAGGCCAGGCTGGTCGGGGCTTGGAGCAGCCTGGGATGGTGGAAGGTGTCTCTGCCCACAGAGGGGTAAAACAAGATGATCTTTAAGGTCCCTTCCAACCCAAACCATTCTATGTGGTTCTGTAAAACCAAAATTCAGCAGAATGTACAAGCAGTAGAAAGTATTTTGCTACTTCTGGGCACAGAATCCTTTTCTTCCTGAGCACACGATCCCAAAAGATGGTCATCTTCAAGCACTGCTTTACTGAGCAGCAGCAATAAAAGGTTAAAATATTGATTCTTTGACTCCTCCCTCACACATAACAATAGAGAATTCAACTCAGCATAGACAGGACGCCACAGAAGTACGGACAGAGCAGGGAAAGTGTGAGCAGAGATCCTGCAGACATCTTCCTGCAAGGACATCTTTCCTATTTAATCCTTTCCATAATCTGCACGTCCAGACCAGGTGCTCAGAGCCCTTATCAGGGGACTGGGGACACACAGACATCCCCTGTGAAGACCCCAGAAGCAGCTTGACAACCCCTGTGATCCTTTTAGATCACAATAGGGCTAGATTTATGTCTGAAATGCACTCACCACCCCAGAAACATGTCAGGATTGGGGTCTGGCCCACTGATCCAGGACTCTGTGCTGTAGTATTTGATTTCCTAACTCAGTCAATACTTCTCCAAAGCACTGGGGACTCAGGCAGGAGCTGGGAGGACGAATAAGCACCACAACAAACCTGCTGAACTGCCAGCACAGACCTGTCAGGACACAAAGCAGTGGGACACTGCACAAGCTTTGCCCCTTGCCCAGACCTTGTCTCCTGCCCAGGGGGCCTGACTTAAAAATGGGATTGCTGTTGAGTAAAGGTCCATACACAAAAACCACTTAGATAATGAATGTGCACTGAATTTAAAATAGCAACCAAACTTTTCTTGTCCACATTCCAACCACAGCATCATCAGTCCCACACAAAGTCACTGCTAAGTCTGTTCCTGATCTCCAAGGACCTGCAATTTTGCTTTCCACAAAACTCCCCTGAATCTGAGATGCTGAATAACTTCATTTTCATGAGTAACATACGCCCCTTGGCCAAGCATGAAAAAAATCTTTCAAACCAGGAGATGACGACCTTTTAATTTTCCACTTTATCTCATGACAGCCCACTTTAGGCTTCAAACAGTCCTGACAAATCAAAGGAATTACTGTTATTTTTTTAAAGCGCTAAGAAACTGTGTTCATACAGCCCTCCACTGCACACTGAGTTTCACATGGCCTTCATAAAACTGAAGAGCAGCAGAAAGTAGAAACCAATAGATGTAAGTGTTGTTCATGTCACTGCACTCAGCTCCTGCACCCAGAGCATCTCCCACTCGTGTGCCCTCACTGTGGGCACTGCCCACTGTGCCCTCCTGGCACATACAGCCTGCCCACTGGGGTCCAGGATCTCACTGAGCTTTAAGCCTCAGCTGGGAATTATGAGGTAAAAGCCCTTTCTTTATCAAGATGCCCAATTGTCATAACGCTGTATAACACTGACCGCAGTTAAAAGAGATTTTTAATGAGTCACAAACTGTTTTCTGATGTCACAATCTGCCAATCTCATCTTCTATGAACACACAGAGCCTCCAAAGTCCCGTACTGAGAATACACACATGCTTTGCTCTGCCATCAAATGTATTCTTAAGAGTTCTTCTGCTAGCAGAAGTGCACAGATTTAAATTGCCACATTCAAGAGAGATGTCAAGTGAAATATTTACCCTAATTAACATAGTAGGAGCAGGTCCAAAGCACAGATACGAGGGACAGGCCCAGGAGATTTGTCAGACAACATGCAGGACTAGGTTGAAGACATATTAAGGCCTGAAATAGCTGCATATCCCTATTTTACATTAAAAGACAGTGATTTGTTTTAGTAAGTTTCTGAAATAGGTACTAAAATCTATTCATTTTCTGAAGTAAAATGAATCTGACATCTATTGGTAGACCTTTCAAAGGAAAACATGACACCCATCTCTTATGCTTCTTTTTGCAGTTTTACAGAAAATGGTGAAAAAGAGCTGTTGTTGATTAGAGGGACCAGCTGAAGGTTTGGTTGAATTTCAGTAACAAATCCAAACAATTAAAATTCACAGGGATTTCAAAGGTCCGTGTATAAACCTCACTTTGTATGAAAATGAAATCCAAATGTGGGATGTCAGCTCTCTAAATGCGACCACCATTAGATACAAAACATTCGCTGAGATCAGGAAACACACCACAGCTACCACTCTGTCACTGAAAACAAGGGAAGTCAGATTCCATCAACTCTTCTTCCATTTTTCCTACATTCTCACAGGTGTAAAACTGCTCAGGACAGCAGTGAGCAAAAACTACTTCTGTTTAAAACAAAAGAATTCGACTTCTTTAATGCAAGTGAAGCCATCTTTTAAAAAGGCATCACGGAATACCCTGTGTTGGAAGGGACCCACCAGCATCATCAATTCCAGCTCCTGGCCCTGCACAGGACCTCAAAAATCCCTCCGTGTGCCTGAGAGTGGGACTCCACTGTTCCCCTTCAGTGTGACTAAGCCCAACACGGGATTGATTTCAATCAGCTCGGATTAAGTTCCTGGATAAATTTAGACAGATGTTCTTCACACACCACAGCACCTTCAAGGAAGGCTGAATATGGGAACAATTCCCAGTATTTACATTGGAAAAAAGCACCAGAAGTTGTAAAGATGTATTTTGATATATACAAATGTGGTGTGAATGACTGTCATCTTATAAAGCTCCCAAAATTTTCTTAGGCAGAAATATATAACATGAAAGATCTGTGTAACTCTGTATCAGCACTGAGGTATTAAAGGAAACAAAATAAAATTGTAATTGAAGATCAGACTTGCACAGGAAGGGTCTGGAGAGTCTGAGGAGCGGCTGAGGGAGCTGGAAAGGGGCTCAGCCTGGAGAAAAGGAGGCTCAGGGGGGACCTTGGGGCTCTGCACAACTCCCTGACAGGAGGGGGCAGCCGGGGGGGATCGGGCTCTGCTGCCAGGGAACAGGGACAGGAGGAGAGGGAACGGCCTCAGGCTGGGCCAGGGGAGGCTCAGGGTGGACATCAGCAGGAATTTCTCCATGGAAAGGGTGCTCAGGCCTTGGCAGGGGCTGCCCAGGGAGGTTTGGAGTGCCCATCCCTGGAGGTGCCCAAGGAAGGGCTGGAGGTGACACTCAGAGCTCTGGGCTGGGGACAAGGTGGGGATGGAGCACAGCTTGAACTTGATGGCCTTGGAGGCTTTTCCAACCCTAATGACTCTGTGATCACCATGATTCCCTGATTCATTTTATTTTTAGTAAAACCCAGGTACTCCCCAGAGGAATCAGCGTTCAGTATTTTGAGATCAAGCTGGAAGGAACAGCCACGGTCCCTGCAGAGGACAGCTCTGCCCAGGAAACGAGGAGCACGTTCTCCTGAGTGGGCAGACAAGCTCAGTGTTCTCTAAAGTCACTCCTGTGAACCAGAGATGTGGGGGGGAAGGACACTCCTCCCTTTCAGAGCCCTCTTGCACATTTTATAAGCTTCTTTTTTAAGAAAACAGAGCACATATAAGCCCCCTATAATTTCCTGTGCCCTGTTTTATGTTCTTCATTCCCCTCCATGGACTTAATTCTTTTCAACCATGTTTGAAAGAGGAGCCAAAATCCTCCCCAGCACCAGCAAAAGTTGAATTCTCCAGGTTTTGTGAAACTCCAGCACCACAGAGACCACGACCCCCAGACATGGAAGCAGATCCTGCCCCACACACCAGGAAGGCCCCCACCAAACACACCAAGGCTACAAGAGCATCAGTACCACCAACCTTAACAGAGACTTTACTTCAATATTCCTCGTGCACAAAATAATAACAGTTTCCAAATTCTTTTAGGATTTGCATCGCCTCCTCTTCCACCCTCAGTGTTCAGCGTTGTCCTGGCATTCCTGGGATAACCCCCCAGGCTGCTCACACACTGCAGGGTGAAGCTGTGCCACTGTGCTGCCAGGGGCACATAGAACACGCTGACCCCTTATCCCATGCTTATTTCCCACTCTGCACACAATGTCCACACATTTCCCTTTCCAAGAATCAAATGGATCACTGTTCCCAGCAGCAAAAATCCAGAGATACAACATCTTCCAAAAATTAATGGAAAAATAAATACAACTTAGCAGCAGATTACAACCTAGAGACTCTATATATTCACTTACTGCTGCTCTGCATTTTTGTGAACAAATGCACACAGCAAGTGTGAAAACAGATTTCAGATCTGAACACATCAACACAGGCTGACACTTCGGGTGTCAGAAGAAGCTCTGAGTAACTGAAAGGAGGAATCAGGGCTGGACAACACAGTCAAAATCCACAAGTGTTTTTGCTCTTAGGTCAGCAACAAGAGTAGACAAACTGGATGCAGTCATCCAAGCAGAAGCTCAGAACAACATTAAAGTGTAAGACTTCCTAAACTAAAACGCCTCTGGCAGTATTTTCTGTACCTGAGGGGTTTGCATGAAAAAGGAGTTCAGACCTAAGCTTGCAGATACACAACTTCTGTGACAACTCAGGGCCGACTCCAGCACAGATTCCTTGGGATACACCAGCCCAACTATTTTAACGTGGAACAACACTGGCATCCAGTGGCCAATCCAATTAATCACAGAAGGGATTCAGCCACCCTGCTGCCCTTCTCTGCAGCAGGAAGCAGCACTGTATCTATAAGGGACAACGGGAACGTGGAGGATGCTCCCAAGAGCTTGCACACCCCGGAGCCCTGAGCAAAGCCTTGCTCCCTGCCTTCCACTTACCTGGCAGCGCAGTGATGAAGTCCCGCTGTAACATGGGCTTCAGGTAAGAGTTAATATGTCCATGCTGATAGTGACACATTCGGGAAATGAGGTGTTCCACAAATTCCACTTGATCTGATTCAGACCACTGGTCAAAATATTTTATACACAAGTCTTTTTCCTTTTCGTAGTTTCCTTCCGATGGTCTTTTTCTTGAGACAATCACAGATGAAGTTCCATTACTTATCTGGGGTTGGAAAAGGAACATTATTGATATGTTAGTATATATTTAAATGTTGGTATTCATATACAACCTATAGGAACAGCTTAATAAAAGCTCTCTCAAGGAAGAATGTGTAAGAAGATGCAAAGAAATAATCAAAGCTAAATTTTAAAATGAATTCTTCAACATACGAGCTACATCAGATAAATTTCAAAGACTTCTCAGTCTTTCACAGACTTTCCTCCTTACTTTTTACACTGAGAAGTCTTGAATTCTTCCCTTACACCTCTTACCATTTAAACTGCAAGGAACTTAATTGTTTTTAGAACTACCTTTCCCAGCTCAAAGCAGTGGTTTCTGGGCACATTGCAGTCTATCTCCACAAATTTTTTGCTCAGTTTCTGGCAGTTAAAATAAGAGATAAAGTTGGATATAAATACTCTAATTACCACAAGAATTCAAGACCCTCATGTCAGTGTTGCACTGGTTGTCCATAAATGAAAACTGAGAATCAAGGGCTTGTTTTGTTTTTGCAGAACAGCTCCTGTCAATGTTTGGGACATCCACATAAACACCTCATTAAAATCCTGGAGCTTCAGCTCCACATCAGGATGCCCCAAGAACACCCTGGCAGGAGTCACTGCTAATTAGTGAGCACAGCCTCAGAGTGATGCCAGCTCCTCTGAGCCCCTCAGGAGGCCAAGTGGCTGCTGGGGAGCAATTGGCAGCTCTGAAATATTCCCAAACTTCTTCAAAGCAAATGGGTTGCGAGTCCTTGCCACGCTGAACTTGTCTTCTTAAACAACAGTCACGTGCTCAGCAATACAAACAAACTTTACTCCCAAGGATCCTCTGACACAGCATTGTCCTTCCAAGGTCAGCACAGACTACAAAATCTGGTAATTTCTCAGGGATTATCCACTGGCGTCATCCTTCACTCGAAGGCTGAGCTAATTTTAGGAGGATATAGCCAACGACGTCCAAGGATGATTATGGAGACCCGAGACCTGGGCATTTCTCAAAAGCAGGGACACACAAAATCCTGGCACCTCTCCTCCTACATCCATGTTAGTCCTACCTGCCAGAGGGTATTTTTCTTTGGAGACTCATCTTCATTCTGATCCTCCATTACTGACGTGTTCTAGAAAAAAAGAACAAACATTACTTCAGCTTTTTACTCTGTGACAATTTCTTGCTCTATAAGCATTACAAAAAAGCAAATCAATTGAACAGATAAAATTCATTTTCCCAGTGAACGGAATTCTCAAAGACTTCTGGCCACAAAACCTGAGTATTATAAATAAATTCCCCTTTTAACTGACATGTTTATCAATTCCATTTACTGTAAAGATAACTCCCCAACCCCGCTTCAATTTCCTTTGACAGGTTTTCATGCAGCCTTTCAACGCTTTTCTCACTGGGAAATAAATTCACTTTCATCCTACTCAAGCCAAAGCAATTAAACCTGTCAATGTATTCAACCGGCACTTTCTGCCAAAGTTAAATTGCATACAGCTAGGCAAAAAAATAAAAAAAATCACTACACACTACTTACATGCAACAGAATATGCTTTTTCCCCAGCTCTAGGAACAGGGATCATTCTCTGCAGAACACCTCTGCAATTCACTGCCCAGGCTGTGTCTACAACCCTTGGCAGTCACCCCTGCCTTTACTGCAGTGCTCTCCCCACATCAGAACTGCTCCTTACCACTGCTTCCCTCCCTTTCCTTCACCAACAAAAGATGGAAGGATTTCTATAAACCTTCAGCTGCAAACGTATCTCTGAGCTCACCTCTGTCTCCCAAAATCTTCTCCTCCTTTCTGCCCCTGCTGTTGATGAGCTGCTCCCTTTGGCTGCCCACGGCACACCCACCACCCCCTCCTCCCAAGTCCCTCTTCCCCAGGCAGTTCCTGCTTCCCTCAGCCCTGCCCTCCCCATCCCTGTGCCCGGGTGAGCGGCAGAGGGTTAACGGGACAAACTGAAGGTCCTCAAACACTGTCTGGATTTACTTCAGCCTCCTTCCCTTCTGTCTCAGCAGAAACAGGAACAAGGGGCTCAAGTAAAACACATGATGGAGTAAGTCACACAATTCCCATACTCCTGCCATCTTGGATTAAGGAGAACTCCTCAGAAACGATACCCACCCCCGCTCAAAACACAATTCCATTTCAAAAGCATTCATCTCCTCCTGTTTTTCCACAAGGATGTGCTGCACAAACCCAGAAAACCTGGAGAATGAACAGCATCCCGTTCACAGCAATCCTTCCTCCCCTGCCCAACTGCCTTGGCTCCAGCTTACCCTGAGCCCTCCCTGAAGGTGTGGAAAAACATGTGGCATGTGGACTTTGGATGCTGGGATAAAAACTGCGGCCACAGGTGATGGAAAGACTCAGCTACCTGGTTATGACACACATGACAATGACATGTACAAGCCCAGGAGGTGGCTGGAGGGGAATCCAGGAAGGGATAAAGGCAGGAGATGTCTGGGGTGACTCTACAGAAACATGGATTTTAGTGTTTCTGGACATACAGAGAACCACACCTTCCATGGGTTTTGAAGTCACGGTCTCCGGAGGGCCATCCCAGTCATCCATAACCACACCCTGCTCCCAACCAGCCCCTCTCACTGGGGTGCAAACCCCCAGCAAGTGCAAGGGGTGCTCTGCCCCAGCAGGGAACACACAGCAGCCCCTCATTGACTGGGACCCAGTCAGCCCACACCAGTTACACCATTCTGGAAAGCAAACATGCCACCAGGGAACTACGCAGGGTTTCTCTGATTCTATTTTATTTCAATATGAATATGCAAAAATAATCATTAGAGTGATTATATGTCGTTAATGGTGCACCCAATTAGTGTGTCCTTAAATGAGTAAGGAACATCTCATCTCCTTTGGCAGCTGAAGGCTAAATAAACCCATAGATCCTGGGAGCTACGAGCAAGGAACACTGGGAATATCTAACACAGGTGGTTTGGGTCAGCAAATTCAGCAGAAACCCCACATTTTATCCATCTATCCCCCCCTAACTTTCCTTCAGCAGAGCACAGTGGGACTCTGCCATTGCATTTCTCCCTTTATCAGAAAATATCTCAGAAATCTTTGCCAGCTTTCCCAGGGATGGAGACTAAGAACTGCCTCCTAAACCTGCTACACCCTGGGAACAAACAGCAGAACTACAACACAGCAGCAGCGTGACACCGAGTGGGTGGTGCTGTCTGTGCTTTTACTGAGAGTGCCCTCGATCCCCTCAGCCAGTAAAGGCATCAAACAGGACCAGCCCCAGTGCTGAGCCCAGGGGAACTCCAGCAGTGGCCAGCTGCCAAGGGGGTGCAGCACCATTCACCCCCACATCCACTGATCCAAGGGAGAAGAAGGAGGACTCCTGCATTTTCCCTGCCTGTCTCTGCTTTTCTCTCTTCCTTCAGAGCAGCAGAGAACAGCCTTGGCTAAGACAACGTCTTAGCTCCACAAATGGATGCCCTGGCACAGGCATCACTGCTGCCCAGAGATGCTCCTGTGTCCTGTCACTGTCTGAGCCATGACTGTGGGGGCGGGTAACACAGCTTGATTTTTAGGCTGGAAACGAACACTGTACTCAGATATTTCACCAGGAAGTTGGCAGCTGCATTAATTTAATGGTATCTACTACTACAGCTTCTTGTGTTCTCTCTTTTCCCATCCTGACTCATTCCACACTTTTTTACTGTATGTTAGCGCTTTAAAATCCTTCATCCTTCTCATTTCTGCTCCCAAATACATATTTTGGTTTTGCTATTATACCTTCTCTTCCTAAAACTTGCTCTTGCTCTGCTTCTCTTCTAAAACACTTCATTTTGGGGTCATTCCCCCCATCACTTACACCCCAATTCAAATGCCAATCTCTCTCTCCAGCACTAAAGCCTACTAATTGGAGACCAAGAGATGATGGGTGGATCCTGCCCTGTTGTCTGGAAGAAGCAATTAGACATCTCTGATCTGTCCTGTCCATTCCCAGCACTCGGCAGAAGAAGGATATCAAAATTCCTAACAGCTGGTGTCACCAGTCCTGGCTCCTGGGCTCCAGCCCTTGTGCAAGAACACAGATCGGCATCTCCAAGTTCAACTCTTCCCTCAGCCAGCACCTCCTGCTCACCCCACCCACCTCCACACAAAGCTGCTTTTCCCAAGTGGCTTTGAAGTGGCATCACCACGGAATTCACCCCAATTCCCGGCAGCTCTGCTGCTGAACAGCTCCAAGGGCTGATGGAAGCAGGGACATCTCATCCCAGTGGCCCCAGCAAGGCCCTTGCAGACATTCCCCAGGCGTGACTTCGACCCCCACAAGAGCCTTGCAGCTTCTCACAGAGCAAGCAGAGCTTCTAAATATTGACAATTCATCTTGTTTATAGGTTCATTTTTTCCAGAGATTCTTGTGAAGTTGCTCACAGCTCTTGCAAAAGTAGAATGATTATTTCCAACCAGCTGTCACTCCTTAATTAGTCAGCCTGGAGTAAGTGCTCCCCAGCCCTGCTGGGAATGGCAGCGACAGCCAAGAGATAACAATGGGTCCAAGCTGAGATGTTTTGTTGCTGCCTTACAGTTGTTAAAACCCGACTGAATCGAGTTACACTGAGCAAAGCCCCAGTCTCTATTTCCACTGACTGTAACCAGAAATGGCAGTAAAATTTACACATTGCTGCACAAGCTGGGCAAGTTTAAAAGCTCATTTCCTGGAGATTTGCATCCCACATTCTTGGCTTAGTCCTGCAGAAACTTTAGGCTTTCTTTAGTCTTTCTGCTCCACAATACGTCAAGTTTCTAGGATTTCTATGGGGTGCAGATAACCACGGCAAAAACAGGTTCACAAGTTACTTGGAGAGAAAGAGGCTCTGACAAGCCTAATTACATCAAGCTAATTCCCTTTGGAGATTACGAAAAGCTTCCGAAATAGAACCAACTACGAATGATCCCCAAAGGCACAGAAACTGTAGGTATTATAAAACTCCATAAATCACAGTTTCAATTAAGATCCTTGGATACCAGGCAGCAACTGATGTCTCAAGCACAGCAGCTGCATGGATGTGAGGCAGTGAGGTGCAAAAGCACCCCATGTTTTCCTGCAGGTGACTGGCACTGCAAGGCTCCCCTCTCTCAGGAAAAGCTGCACCTTTTCCAACAGAAATCCATCAAACCTGGACAGGCTGCTCCAGATTTCCAGCAGGCTGCTCTTAGCCTGCGTTTGTACCAGGCTCCAGGAGCTGGGAGTGCCTTGAGTCACTTAATTGCCTGGGCAGGGGAACAGCCCAGTGCAGCTTTGTTCTTAACCCACTTGGAGCTCCAGTATCAGGACAGCAATTATGGAAGTGATAGCAGGAAATCCTGGGAACTGGGGCAGGACACACGAGTTTCAGGAGCAGCACCGAGCAAGGCAGACAGCACTGCCAAGTTTCTTTGATGATAAAGTTTTCCCTGACAATGAAGGGATTCACAGGATACAGAGGATGGATGGATGGACAAAACAAGACAACAGCTGTGTTACCTTAAAAAAAAGAAGAGAGTCTTATATTTGGGCTTTAATGAAAGGGATAAGAAACAAGAACTTCTGTTTCCCACTAGCCTTGAGACTACACCAGTGATTCCCATGCCAGTTTAAGAGCAAGCTAAGTCTTCAACAGTCTAACTTTTCACAAGCTTCCCACTCTCTGGAAAAAAAAACCAGGAAATTTCAGTTTAAGTTACAAAATAAGCAAAACCAATTAAAACAATTCAGCCAAACGGGCTCTGATGTCCTTTAACAAACCACATCTGACCTGAACAAGTTGAAGAAACAATAAAAAGTAACTAATACAGACTTGGATACCTGGGAGCCAAACTCTGCAGGTTGAGTGCAGAGAGCTGGAGCTTCAACTCCCTCCTGAACCCCCAGCTCTGCCACACAGGGACTGCTGGAGGTCCCAGCACACATTTCCAGGGAAAGCGAGGAATCCACCATCCTCTGGGACAGCTGGAGCCAGCAGAAAGGGAGGAAGCTAAAAGTGATGAGCGTGTGCCCCTCATGGCTTCCTGCTTTTAATAGAGCCAGAAACTGCCAAATGCTTCAAAGCATTTCCAAATGAATGTGAGCCTCTCCTTGGGGAGAAACGGGCAGCATTTGCTAGCCCAGGAACCTGTTAAACAATGTTTATTAACAACATCTTGATACTTGATCAGGGATAAGAGGGGATTTTCCTCTTTTAACTATGGAGAGACTCGCAGTAAAAATATCCTGTAGCACAAATATGAAAATAATTTGGAGAACCCCTAACCTAGACTGCACAAGATGGGAATCAACCCCTCTCACAGCAAGGACCAAAACCCTTCTTCCTCACCCTCCTCAAGGTCTGTCTGTGAAGAAATGCAAAAATCCTGCGGTGCTTCCAAACGCCAGGTCAGGAACAGGCAGTCACTGACAAAGGGTGCTCGTCCCACCCACTGCAAATTCATCACCACAAAACATTTCTCTGGAAGCACAGCCATGGCCTATGGATGGAACAATGGCATCAAAGATCACGTGAAAGCATCAAAAGGTATGGACAGTAATTCAAATCTGGTCAAAAAAGACGTTGGGTTCACAGAGGAGGCAGCACCAGTACCAACACACCCTGAGCTACAGGTTTAACCTCACTCCATTGCCCACAGAAAATGGTTCCTTGCAGTATTTTTCCACTAATTTTGTATTTTTAATATAGTGAGATAATCCCATCATAGCTTTACACAAAAATAAATACTAATTTCCTTGAGAAAAGCAGAAAATAGAGCCCACAGACACATGATTTTCCACATAAAGAGTTTCTGAAAATAGCTGGTATTAGACAAACTTAATCCACTGTCCACAGCCACTACAAAGCACTTGGAAAAGCAAAACTCTGAGGTTCATCAAGTTTAACTTGATTTAGTTTTCAGCAGTCCTGTGAGGAGCAAGGAGCTGGACCGGACAATCCTTATGGATCCCTTCCAATGTGAGATTCTGTACGAATCCCAGGATGATTCCCAGAGCCCCGGCCTGGGTCAGGCTGGGAGGGCCCCCAGGGGCTCAGCTGGTGCCACCTCCCTGCTCCAGCAGGGCCATCCCAGAGCACAGGGCACAGCAGTGTGCCCACACAGCTCTGCAATAGCCCCAGGCAGGGACACTGCACAGCCTCTGTGCACAATGTGCTCAGGGCTGGGCCCTGCCCAGGGCAGGAGTTCTGCCTCCTGTGCAGGGGAATTGCTGGGCTCAGGCCCTGCCCGTTGCTCTGGTGCCACTGCTGGGCCCCGGAGCAGAGCCTGGGCCCTGCTCGGAGCCCTCCCTGCCCACAGGGACACCCAGGCCTGAGGGCCCCTCTCAGCTGGGGCTCCTCTCGAGGCTGAGCAGCCCCAGCTCCCTCAGCCTTTCCTGGGCACCGAGATGCTCCAGGCCCTTCCTCAGCCCCGCAGCCTCCGCTGGCCCCGCTCCAGGAGCTCCCTGGAGGATCCAGAGCTGGACACGGCACCCCAGAGGTGCCCCAGGGCTGGCCAGAGGGGCAGGATCCCTCCCTGACCTGCTGGGAATGCTCTGCCTGATGCACCCCAGGATGCATTGGCGTCCTTGGCCCCCAGGGACAGCTGGTTGTCCACCAAACATAAAAGTTCACTCTGCTGCCCACAGCCATGTCTATATTTGATGTCTGTATTAGTAACTGCTTGTTTCAGCTTAAACTAAACTATTCATGTAAGCACTGGGGATCTGCACGAATTAAGCTGAACATGCTTCAATTCTTACCTAGCTCGCTGCTCTCCCAGTTGCCAGGTTTTATTTTAGTGCAGCTATTGCTGGAAGTTCAAACAAAAATATACTTAAAATACTCAAAGAGTCTACCAAGAGCCAACAGCTGAAGGCAAAATTAGAAAAAAAGCCCTCATACTGAAAATAGGGCATCAATTTTTATTTGGCCTCTGACTAACCACCAGAAAGTATAGAAGAAGACATGCTGAATTCAGCACCACAGTTCCCCAGTTTGTGTTTCAAGTTGCTACAAACAAACTCTAAAGTTTGACCACAAGTTATAGATGGGAAGTTTTGAAAAGATACCTAATGCTCTTCCAATACCCAGTCAGACACCTCTCAAGGGTTTGTTTTGCAGGAGGTTCTGGTCAGAGCAATAAATTCCCCAAAACTAAAATTGCTCACTCTTGCCTCTGCTCAGAGAAGGAAAATCTCAAGCCACTCCTCACCTAAATGTTCCAGAACACTTATTTTGCAGGTTCCAAAGACTACAAGCAGTTACAAACCAGATCACACTACCTAATCATCAATGCTTTTATGACTGGCAATTAGTACCACTATTTTAACTTTGTTTCTAGAGTATCAGTGCTCACCTTAAACTCATTACAAATTAACCTGCTGATGTCCTGTGTGTATGTGTATAAATATATATATACGTATGTATAAACTGTGTATCTCTGAGTATTCAGTATACTGACTTCACATGGAACTAATCAGAGAATCCCAGAATTACTTGGGTTGGAATGGTCCTCAAAGATCATCTGGTCCAACCCTCTGCCCTGGGCAGGGACAGCTCCCACTGTCCCAGGCTGCTCCAAGCCTCGTCCAGCCTGGCCTTGGGCACTGCCAGGGATCCAGGGGCAGCCACAGCTGCTCTGGGCACCCTGTGCCAGGGCCTGCCCACCCTCCCAGGGAACAATTCCTTCCCAATATCCCATCCATCCCTGCCCTCTGGCAGTGGGAAGCCATTCCCTGTGTCCTGGCACTCCAGGCCGTTGTAAATCATCTCTCTCCATGTCTATTGTCGCTTCCCCCTTCAGGTCCTGCAAGACCACACGAGATCTCCTTGGAACCTTCCCTTCTCCAGGCTGAACAATCCCAATTTCCTCAGCCTTTCCTCATGGGAGAGGTGCTCCATCCCTCTGATCACCCTGGTGGTGCTGAGAGGTCAGGTCAGTGTGTGCTGTGCCCAGAGTCACACTACAGAAGTTGTTTTAAAACTGAAATTACACGTGAAAATGCTCAGCAGCTCGGGATTACTTTTCTGATCCAATTTCATGAAACACTAAGCAAGGACTCCAACTACACCAGTGAGCCTCTGGTGATGGCACGTCCTTTTACCAGGCAGCTGTGCCCAAACTGCAGCCTGAGCCTGCCTGGCAGGGCAGGACTTTAATCCTTACCCCAGCCTGTGAAGGACTACAGCTGATGGAAAACCATAACAGCGAAATCACTCTGTGGCTTTTAGAACTTCTGCAATAATGTATTACACGTTCTCAGAAAGATTCACATCAAAAATATTCACTGACTGACTGTTAGTTCAATTTAGGTTGTCGTAAGAAACATAACAATTCCGCTTCTGTCCAAGTACAGAGCTGTTTTCCAGCATGCCTCCATTTCCACGCAGCAAGCTGATGTCACCAGAAAAACAATGTAATTACTGCGATCCCAAGAGACACCCAGTGGGGGTTTGTTTGGTTTTGTTGGGTTTTAAATATGCAGTAACTGGTTAGCTCCTAAGGGCAGCCTTACCTCAACAGGTACTGCAGGATCACATCTGACAGCACCTTCCTTGCATAACTGTTCCAAAGACACCCTAAACTCTCCTTTAATGTTCTGAGTGTCTGGAGTAGAGTCAGTAATGCAAACCTGCCGGTATCCATCCTATAAAAACACGTCGTATTTACAAGGACAATGAATAGGGAATTGTGTAATTGTAGCAATTTGATGACTCATCCCTGCACCACTCCAGCACCAAAGCACGGCTTGCAAAACTTGCACATGGTGCAAACCCTTGTGCTGGATGGAAAACCAGAGCCCAAATACAGAGAAATCACTCCCTGCCCACCTGCCCCTCAGACAGCTCCACTGATGCAAGACCAGGAGAAATGGCAAAAGCAGTCGGCACTTCAGCCAGGCCAGGGCTGGGGGCTACATTAAGGTGCCCAGTGCTCAGCTTGAGCTGCCAGGGGGAAATTTTCAATCAATAAAATAATAATAATAATAACTGTAATACTCTCCCAGCTTGTGCAAGAGCAGCCAGCAGTAAGAGGAGAGAGCAAGGCTGCCTGCAAAGCCTCAGCTGAGGCTCACTCAGATGAAAACTAGCTTCCTTATCCCAGCCCTGCACTCTGCAGCCCCTGCCCAGCCCGAGAGGAGCTTTGAGTCCACCTTCAGCCTACAACTGGTGTTTGTTTTTCAGGTTCATGCCTTTCACTGTCCAGTCACTCAGCCTTCCTTGGCAGACACTGATGTGTGCAGGAATCCCAATGCACACTCCTGCCAGAGCAGCAAGACCTCAATACTCAGTTTATCAAAGCAGTCATCAAGCTTATCACTGATATCACTGCTAACAGTTGCAGTAACCTGCCTAAAACATTTCTCAATTAACTTTCAAGGCTCGACAGGCCAAATACCTTAAAAGATAAATCCTTTCTGTCTGTGAATAACTTTTTTTACCAGCAAAATGTTTAAACCACAAATATGGCCCTGACAAACTGGCTGTGGGAAGCTACAGATACTAGAAGCAAAGTATTGATTTGCTTTTTCAATTTATTTTTTTAAATTATGAGAAGTTACCACAAGTTCTCAGCTCCAATTATTAGCAGTAGTTTTGCACTAACGGTTCATCTGTTTTCCACATGAACTCATTTAGGCAGAATCTGCACTTTTAATCTTAATCCATCCCAAAGTAGAACAGTTTTTCCTCTGTACTTTTAAGATTAATGGGAAACTTCAAACCATGTTACTTCCACAGTGAACTCACCGAAAGTTCTGAAGGAAAAGCAGAGCTTTTAAGTTTTTAAGTTTTTAAAGCTTTGACTACACGGTGTTACTTGTTCAGAACATCTACACCTACAACTGTATCAAAAGCTACTCTAAATAACTAGATTTGGTTAGGCAGTTAGGAGGATTTGGTATGTCAAGCTTTTGGGGGTTTTTTTGTTATAATGAAAACCTTAAGTAGTATTTACTACCTTAAAAAAGGTCTCAATGCTTAGTAAAGAGCCCCTTTAGCTTTTCTTTCCTGTATTAAAAAAGCATCCAAAACAAAAAACTTGAAGGGAAAATACTGGCTCAAGATTATCACTGCTTTTCCTCCTTTTAGAGCAGATGCAGAGAGACCTCTTCAGATCCACTCAGCATTTATAGGACTTGTAAAAGGAAAACAAACTATTTAAAGTTGCATTTCAGTGCTGACTGCTGAGATTAGCACATCTGATCGAGGGTTGAGCACAGAAGAGCAGCTGAATTCCAGGGCTCCAGGAGCAGCCAAGACACTCCAGAGCCAGCTGATGCATCCCTGCAACACCCAACTGCTCCATCAGCACTCCTGTTCCGCAGCCCACAACCTGCCCCATCACCTCCTACAGCGCTGCAGCTCCCATGGAGCATCCCTGCCAAAACCCCAAGTGCCGTGTGGACACCCCATTCCAGGGCAAGGCAAAATCAAATTCCAAAAGCTCCAAAAGTTGGACATTCTTCTCTGCACCACATTCATGGGTAAACAATGCAGAAGACACCACTCTGCCCCACATAATTAATAAGTGTTAATAGTATTCCAGATTAAAGGCAGGATAAGTAACATCTGGGAAGCAAATTTCAGGCTAAGCTAGTAATTAGATCAGTTCAAATTCATCAAAAATAAATTAGCCTCTGTTAAGATTAACTACACATTTGCAACTCGGCTGCCTGGTGCAAAGTTAAAATACTTCAAAGGTTATTCCTGGTTTCCCAGAGGGAACTTAGGTTCAGATCTCTCCTGCTGTTTCCATATCAAACCAAAGGGAGTTACCTCAAAGTGCCAGCCCAAAGCACAACCCTCAGCACGAGGGGTCTGAAGAGCTGTGGGAGGGAGGGGACATTCAAGGGCCTCAGACACTGCAGACAGGGAAGGATCCCAATCCTTAAAGCCAGTTTTTCAAAACCTGATTTTTTTTTTCTCTCATACCCACTGCTGCTTAGTACTTCTGTCTTCCCCTGAGGTCCAGAAAGTCCCTGGCAGTGTCCAAGGCCAGGCTGGACGGGGCTTGGAGCAGCCTGGGATAGTGGAAGGTGTCCCTGTCCATGGCAGGGGGTGGGACTGGATGAGCTCTAAGGTCCCTTTCCACCCAAACCATTCCATGAAAAGCCCTGCAGCCCTCTAACCCTCAAGGAAAACAACGTGGAACAGAAGGAGGAGAAGCAGTGGACACGAACTTGCAGGCTGAGGAAGTGGCTGAACAACAAACAGCACACAGCAAAGCACAGATAAATGAAGAATAATTTAATAATAAGCAGCTCCAAACAACTACAAGCCCACAGCCACAAATTCATTGCCGTTAAATACTAAGGCACCAGGACTAGAGAACCAAAAGCAGATATTAACTTCAATTAAACATCCAGTACTTTCTTTTACATCCCTTCTTGCTTTGCCCTGGCACCTGGACTGTACAAGAATTTATTCTCATTCTTTGGGTTCTGCTCTTCTTCCCCAAGGATCAGCAAAACTTTAAGCAGGTTTTGAACAGGCTTCTATACAAACTTTTACAGTAAAAGCTACACAAAGGTTACTCAAAGCCATTGAAGAGTATGAAACACTAAACTTGCAGCAACCCTCAACTATTGATGTTTAGCAAAATAGAAGGTATTTGCACACAGAAGAAATACAGAAAAAGTAGCCACTGCAATGAAAATTCAATGAAACTGAAGCCTAGAACCAGTGAGCTACCCCAAGGAAGAATCCTGTCCTGTTCTAAGTTCAGTTGTTTCCTGCAGAGACGTACGGCAGGGTACTCCAGACTTGGCAGCTCATGAAAGTCTATCAATCTTCACAACTGCTTGGGAAATTCTAATCACTCACTAATTGTCTGAAACACAAGCTTTTGTTTATGCACAAGTTCAGCGTGGGTTTGGAACTGCTGATATCCAAGCAACCCAGAACCTGGAGAAAACCTTATCTCCATGAAGGCTGCAGCCTAACTGCAGCTAAAGGAAAAAGCCTTCAGTAATACAAGACGTAAAAAAATACTCAAATCATTTTTTAAATATCCACCCAGCCTTGCCTGGGGTTAGGCAGACACTCTGCACTCGAGTGCTGATTTTATCTGGCTATTCAAAGGCATGTGCAATTGCATAATTTAGATTTCACATGATTTATATAATGGATGGTAAATGTTCCTGACCTGGAAGGTCGGCACCACTTCTCTCTACCAACTTCAAGATCCCGTTGATGAATACAAAAAGCACCTCACTGTAAGACTCTACAGAACAGGGTTTGAGGACAGCAGGAACAGTTGCCCTACATCTCAGATTCATGGGTTTGGAAGATTATTTTCAATCCATCCCACATCAGTGCCTGATGTCACAGCACAGCTGCTTGCATGAGAGCAAGGTGGCAGAGCTGTGTCACAGGGCAAACCAAAGCCAGGGGCAGCTGACACCAACCCCTGGTGCACCCCGGCCCCAGCGCTGTGCCCGTGGCAGGGCCAGCAGCACCCCCTTCCCCAGGCCTGGGCAGGGTGGCACTGAAGAAGGAAAGCTGCTGGCCCTCACTCCTGAACACAGGGACAGTCCCAGAGAGTCCCAGCTCTGCTTCCTGGGGCCTGAAGGGGCTTTGGGAGGGGTAACTGCAGTCAGCAAGGCTGGAATAGAATTTCACAGAGATCTCTACAGCAGAGAGGTGACAATCACTGAGCAGCAGGAATCTGCATTTTCACCACTCACCTACTGAACCCCGAGCCCTTTAGCCTAACCCTTTTCATTTTTCCCCAAACATGGACTTACACACAAGCTTGAGACTGTCAGAGTATATTTGCTTTAGCAACCCAGGCTTAAGTGTACAGAACTGTAGGTGGGTTCCCGTAACATCACAGCAAATATTTTTTCAGAATTATATGCCTTTAATAAACTCTCCAGCTCAAGAATCTTCAAAAGCAGACAAAAGTATTACAGCTGTCAAAGCTCAAGTGTGCATTCAAATCCTGCCATCATCTACGGCAACTCTAAAGAGAACTCCACCCGATCCTCATTTAAGTGATTTTTTCAAACAGAGCAGTTAATCATCAACTACTGAGTAAAACTCAGAAAGAATTTTAATGTCCACTTTCATTCACTCTTTTTTTTAATCACATCTCTTTTTTTCTGTGTTTTCCATCCAATTTAAACTCTAATAGTCCTAATCCATTTAGCACGATTATATTGAACACTTATCAGTTACAGCATGCAAGACATGCCAAAATATATTTACATTCATACACTTCATAGTAAATATTTAGCAGTCTTAAAAATAATGAAATATTTAGCAGTATTTAAAAAAACCATAGAAAAATCAGAACATAGGCAGGAAAACCCAGGCTGGAAGCATAGTTTGGATTCCCCCTAAAGCCTGACTTGGTGATTGCATCAAAAACTGTGTGCGAACTTGGAGAATGCAAAAACCATGTAAGAATTAAAAAAGCAAAGAGTTCAGAACAAGTTGAAGGACATGGAACTGTTGGAGCAAGTCCAGAGGAGGCCACGGAATTGCTACAGGGATTGAAGCACCTCCTCTATGGAGCCAGAGTGGGAGAGCTGGGAATGTTCAGCCTGGAGAAGGGAAAGTTGTGTGGAGACCTCAGAGCCCCTGCCAGGGTCTAAAGGGGCTGCAGGGAACCCAGAGAGGGACAATTAATCAGAAATTGGAGTGCCAGGATACAGGGAATGGCTTCCCACTGCCAGAGGGCAGGGATGGATGGGATATTGGGAAGGAATTGTTCCCTGGGAGGGTGGGCAGGCCCTGGCACACGGTGCCCAGAGCAGCTGTGGCTGCCCCTGGATCCCTGGCAGTGCCCAAGGCCAGGCTGGACACTGGGGCTTGGAGCAGCCTGGGACAGTGGAAGGTGTCCCTGCCCAGGGCAAGAATGAGATGAGCTTTAAGGTCCTTTCCAACCCAACCCATCCCACGATTCTGTGATCTTCAACAGCTGAGTGTCCCCAACCTCACCAGTGCAGTGGCACTGGACACAACTCAGTGCTGACAAAGTGAGATGGTTGGGATGGAGACAGCAAAGCAGTACTGCTCCTCGAGGGCAGCAACATCAACTCCAGCTTCTCAGGTGTATGTAAAATCCACTTGGGAGCAATGGGAGACCACCCTGCCCCACAAAGCCAAGCCTTTCTGCAGTGAGGCTTTGCAAGCAGGACTATTTTGCCACAGAAATACTACACAGAGGAGCAAAAAGCTTAGTTTATAGTTCCTTCTTTCTCTGCTGTACCACTTCCCCCAGCCCTGCCAGATGGAGACTGGTACCATTTGCTCAGTCCCCTGCTGTGGCTGTAGCCAGCTGTGCTACCCTTGACGTATCTGGATTCTCCCACCATTTCAGAGGATCACAAGAAACCAGCCATCTCTGTGAAGACTCTTAAATGTCAGTCTTGAAGACCTATGAAACAACTCAGAGGCAAATCATGGAGGCTCAGGGAAAGCTGGGAATGGGCAGCCTGCTGAGCACCCAGGAGTCTGTCACACAGAAAGGATAAGTGTCCTTTTGATGGTGACTCAGAGCGGCACCGTCAGAATCAGCAAAACCATCAACACTGGTACCAAACAGCAGCTGAATTCCCCGGGGCAAGGGACCCACCCTCCTGCCAGGGGGGTCTGATGAGGAGTCTGCAGTGCAAAGACACTGCACAAATGTAGTTTCAACCTTGGTGGGAAATATTTGATTACTGATTTCTGTTTCCTAGAAAATTCCTCTGTGGGAAAGAGACAACACCTGCAAAGAAGAGGAGTGTGTCACACACACTCAGAACAGACTGCCTTGCAGCTCCTCCTCTCCTCAGCCAGATTTCCCTCCCCCATCCCTGCCGGCATGAGCATGGTACTGCCAGAAGGCAGGCAGGGAGCAAGGCACGTTTCCTAACACATTTCTTTCCACCCTAACAGGATCAGACAGAGAAAAAAATCTTCTCTTCCAAAGGAGGCTGAGAGAGCATCAACATGAGGCTGAGGCTAACAGCATCCCTTCTGCAGATGCTTCGGAAGAGCCATCAGGAATAACAGCTCCTGCCCACCACTTGTGAAATCTCTCAGGCTTAGTGGGACCGTGTTAAGCTTTCTGAGGGACACAATTTATGTCTGACATTACACTCACTGTTGCAGCTCTGAGCAATGGGTGCTGGATTTGCCGAGGCAAGTTGCAGTAGCTTGTGATGATCCATGAATTCACCATGGAGAACCTGCCTCCACAGGACATATCCTTCCCAGTGTGGAGCGGATAGACTGGGATCTCTGCGAGGAACATGAGAGAAACACTAACAAAAGGCAGGCCAGCAAGGCACCTGAAGGAGTAAGGACTGGATCTCCAAGCTGCCATGACGTTTTCTGTGTTCACAAGACCCTCCTGCAGCAGCAGCTTAGTGACGTGTCTAAGAGGAACTCTTACCACCACTTCCTCCTCGTCTCACTCATATAGATCAGTGATTAAGTCAATTAATAACTGCTGAATACTGGCAACTTCTGAAGAGAAGACCAAGATGAGAGAACAGCCCACCAAGAGGACCAGGCTCCTGAAAAGGGTCACTCTTCTGTTAAAGCACACTTGGCAGCCTGGGGATGAAGTGCATGACCTTCAGTACTCTCCAAAAACCACTGAAAACAACAAGGTCCAAAAAAGCACTCACGAGTATCAAGTTGTTTGCAGCAGTGAAACCCTCTCCCCAGAAGCAGAAAGGTCAGTGGTTGGTAGCACCCAAAAGGTGCCAGTCAGGGGAGGCCACCACAAGTGATCCCACTCTGCCACGTGGTTTCACAGGCTGCTCCCCGCTTCTGCTGACCACAGGGAATACAGCTGGAATCCTCAGCAGGAGCCACAGCCAGCTACAAGTGACAGATGTATGTCATGTCCCAGGCAAATCAGGAACCAAAACTCACAGATATTTATTCCATTTGTTGGTTCTCACACATCAGGGACACATTTCTGCTCCTAAGCTGAGGAAAGCAAAGAGCAGAGCTCTGGCTCAGAGCTCAGTCCTGGGATTTACTCCAGTGAGTAACCACTCACTTCCACTTCCAAACAAACACTAGGAACTGACCCAATATAGAGAAGGTCTCTTCCTGCCCCTAAGAATGAACAGGCTCAGTTAATAATTAAAGCCATAAAGCCAAAAGCACTCAGATACACAAAGGACAACAGAGAAGTGCTTATCAGAACCCTTCCCTTCAGACAATAAATCATGCTTGGCAAAAGCAATCCCTGCATTTCACATTTCCCCATCCTCCCGGAGTCTGGATCCAGCACCAAGCCATGGCTGGCCACACCATCAGGAAGCACCACAAGAAGCTGCTGTGACTGTGAGGGACTCCCAGACTGCGTCCAGAGTGCTCATCCCAGCTTGGGCACTCCAAAGGAAATAGGCTGGGATACGGTGGGGATGACCAGGATGGCCAAGCACTGGAACACCAGGGGGAATAAAATGCAATGTTACCCTTTGCAAAATACCTGCAGTGTATGCAAGTACCACCAAACTGAGCTGTCGGATCAGGCCTCACAGGCTGTAACACCCACACTGAGAACTAAAAAAAAAAAAAGTTATTACAAGAAACTGCTGAAAACAAACCCCAAATTGGTATTACTTTCCACTGAGAGGAGACTCCAGACAGAAGGAGCAATACTGGAAAGCACTGCTGCTGATTAGCAGAGGGAAAAGTGGCCATTTTCACCTCGGATTTAGGGACTGGGGAATCCAGGCCATCCCCCTGCCCACACTGCCCCCAGACCCACCACAGGTAGCTTTACTTGTTTCTACCCTGCTGGCCTTGGTTTGAAAGCTCCGTCTCTGAAAAGTCTGTTAAAACACAGGGACAGGCCCAGATATTTCAGATATTGGAGAGAACATTCTGTTCCTTTAAAGAAAAGGAATCAAATACGTATTTCTTTTTAATGGATCTGTTGGATTGCTTCCAAAAAGAAATGGTAACAGTTCCACTGTTTTGAGGCAAAATACCAGAAAACATGTCAAAGAGGTATTTGTAAATGACTCCACACCTAACAGACGCAGCAAGGCAGTTGTCTGGTTATGACAACTCATTTTAACAGCGGCAGAGAATAACATTTCCAAAGGGATGCAGGCTCCAGAGCGACAGGCCACTCGTCATTTCCCATTTGTGATTTCATGCTCTGGAGGAGAAGGTTTGAGCAGAGCCCATCTCCAGCATCCACTGTCGTTTTAGGAAAACTGCATCGGGTCTGTGCCTGAATTTGTACTGCGAAAAGAGGATGAAGAAGTTTTCATGTGCAGTTCTTAGCTTTCAACTACAAGTTTTTCCAACTACACTTTCTGTTGTTGTGTTTCCTTCTGGTATCAGAATAGAAACAACAACAGAAGCTCAAAATTAGTAAAGAAAAACAAACAGAAGCTTAAGCAAGTTAATGCTAAATTGTAACATCAATAAATAGACAAACTTCCTTCTGGAAACTTCTGTGTTTAAACTGAAAGAAGGAAATTTATGTTAGCTACACGAAAGAAATTCTTCCCTGTGAGGGTGGGGAGGCCCTGGCACAGGGTGCCCAGAGAAGCTGTGGCTGCCCCTGGATCCCTGGAAGTGTCCAAGCCAAGTTGGACAGGGCTTGGAGCAGCCTGGGACAGCGGAAGGTGGGTGGGGGGTGTGGAACAAGATGGGCTTTAAGGTCTTTCCAACCCAAACCCTTCAGGGATTCCTTGTGGCCCAGCTCAGCTGTGATAGCACTGAGATTCCGCTCTGCAAACAAGTAACTGCCTTTGCAGGGAGTGCTGGAGCAAGGAATAAACAGCTACACCCTGATGCTCCAGAACTCCACCTGCCACTGGCAAACGGGCTCTCCAGAACAGTAATAAATTACAAACTGGCCAATTGAAATGGCTTTTAAGAGCCCCATTTTTGTGAAGACAGCTTCCAGCTACGGAGGATCAAGTGATACACTCCTGTCAATCCATAAGCAGGAATGAAAGCGGCAAGAACCAAGTCGATGTCACATTCCTACTGCTTGTCCAGGGCACATGCTGTGAGAATCACAGGGTCAGTAAGGCTGGGAAAGACCTCCCAAACCACCGAGGCCAAGCTGTGCCCGATGTCCACCTTGTCACCAGCCCAGAGCTCTGAGTGCCACCTCCAGGGATGGCGACGCCGTGAAAAGGAAAATGCAGATCCAGGTGCGCCTATGGAGCCGGACATCCCACGGGCAGGAGCCAAGGATAAAGGACAGGTAAAGCCAAGGGTGCTATCCCAAGCCTCGGGAGTACTGGGAGAAGGGGCTGGGAGGAGTCAGGGGAGACTCAAGTCTGAAAAAGCCACTGCGTGAGTTTTAAGACCTGGCCTGTGGAGGAAGAAGCTGACGTCTCCCACTGGCAGCTCAGAAGTGAGATATTTCTTGTTCCTGCAGTGAACGAACTCCAGTAAAGCTTCCAGGCCACACACCCCACGTGTGAACACAAAGAGAAACAGGAGCAGGGCATCATATGCAATTAAGCTGAAAACTTTAAGAACAGATGGAAAGGTGTAGGAAAGAATATTTTCTAATAACTCCAAAGACCTTGGGAGGGTGTAAATAAGCATGAGAAAACCTAAGCAGTGTTTTAGAAGAGAGATAATTTTTTTTTTTTTAATGAAGTGAAAGAAAAGTGGAACTGAAGACAGAGAGGAAAGTTGGTGTGGCAGTATTTGGTTACTGGGTTAATTTCATTACATCTCTCTAATAATTCATTTCCCAAGACTTATTTCATCACCTCCTACATTATGCAATAATTCAGAGTGGTGCCTGGGCTCTTATCTTCTGCTGCTAATGAGAAGAGTTCACTCCACACTAGAGATGTTTACTCACAGAGCCCAGAAGCCTGGATGTGTCTCTGCCTGGCAGCCCTGCTGGAGCCACTTCCCAAGTCAGCACCACAAAACACACTCGAAACCCTGCGGTGCCCCAAGGATGAGGCCATGGAAGGAGCTGTATCCACAGGGTTGCATCACACAACTGGTGACAGAACCAGTTTCTCTAAAGACTTAAACAAGAGTTTTGGTTTTAATCTTGCAGAGAAATCCGTATCAAAGCAAATGAAAACAGGAGCTATCGGATACCAGTGCGTTCGTGTACAAAACATCATCAAAGGTAATTAAGCAGTTAAAACTAAGGCCTTGTAGCAGTTTCAAGTACTACGAACTGGCATTTAATATGTGCTTCTCCATGCAACACAAACAAGTGTTAAGTGTCAGGGACTTTATTTCCTAATAGTATCAATTAAACCAAAAGCCAGAGTAGATGAGAGAAAACCTCAAGTACTACAAATAGGAATAAATATTTTTTAATAAATTACCTGTCTCTCTTCTCCATTCACCAACAGCTCACAGAATGCAGAAAGCAAATATTTCTCCAGTAAACTACAGGCACTATGAAGGTATGCATGAGGAAAAGCACAGAGTACACACCCAGACTGAGAGCGGGAACACCTCCCCCCATGCACGGGCAGATGTGATTTGCTGAAACGCTACAGCTCGATTTGAAACAGCCTTGTTAGGTTTGACGATTATTAACAACATCACAGAAAGGCAGAGCAAACCTAACCCCTGCTTTCTTCCTTTAGGTGGATGGCAGGTGACTGCTGAAGCCTGAAGGTTTGAAAAAGCACCAGGAGCGAGTAAGAGCTTCCTGAAGAGACTGTCCAAGGCTGCAGACTGAAGACTGCCCTTCCCTCTCTCTGGCCTCTTCACTGGTTACTCTACACATGACAGATACAACTCCCAGATAAATTCTGTGAATCACCCAAGAGCTTCTGAATTTCCCTTCCTGCACTTCCTATTAATCATTTCACCCTAACTGAATGTGTGCTACAGAACCAAGAGCTCCTGGCGCCTGTGCCCCACCTGATTTCTGTGTGGGCTTTGAGCTCAGGAAACAATGAACGGCAAGTCACAGTGCCAAAAATAATAAATGGGGAAAGCAGCTGGCGACACTTTTGCTTCCAAGTTCCCCTTCAGGCATCACTGAGTCACACACCCAAAAGGAGAACTTTAAAAAAAAAAAAAACCTTCACAGACACTTCCAAAAGTCTCAAAGCCTCTTCTGGTTGCAGCTCTACAGAAACAATCAAACCTTAATAAAAATGCTTTTATTTTGGCACAATATTTCACAGAACCATGGAATATCCTGAGCGGGAAGGGACCCACAAGGATCATCAAAGTCCAGCCCCTGGCTCTGCAGACACCCCAGCAATCCCACCCTGTCCCCGAGAGCGCTGTCCCCTGGAGCACAGGTGTCCCACATCTCTCCTGCTCAGGACATTCCTCCCTCTTGTTCCCTGGACAATCCACTGGGAGGATGCACCAGCAGCAAAGCACAAGCCCAACACCACCAGGGAGCCAAGGCCTGGTGAAATATTCCTCAGTCGCTCCTGAAGTGCAACAGGCTGGACACACAGCACTGTTTCCTCGCACACCCTGAGCTCCCACAGCCTCAAAGCAACCCCACCTGCCGCAACACTGTGCTTGCCCTTGCAGGGATGTACTTCACAATTTGTTAACCTAAGTGCTACTACTACAGGGCTACAAATGTTCCGGGACTGTGAAATTCCCACCAGCACATGGAGCAGAAAAGCCTTACAGAAATTAACTGGTACTTCAGTGGGGCTCTCTTGAAAGCTGACAGAGCTGTAACAACTCCTGGAAACAAGACAGGTCTGAGAAAATCTTCCAAGTGCCACATTCTTACACAACAGCTGCCTTAGCCCTGTGTTTTAACTATATGACACCAGATCTGCGTGACAGCAGGTTCCCCAAACTCTCATCTATAAAGCAGCACACTGATGAACAAACTGGTTTGTACTTTTTCCTGCCAGCAGTATTATCAACAGAAGTTTGTAATACAACATTCTCTGCACCAATTAATCAAATCCCAGGCTGGGCTGAGCTCTCCCCTGTTCAATTCACAGTTTATGCACCTAGTGGAGTTAATTTGTAAGAAACCAGGGATAGTCCAGGTTCTCAGATCCAACACTAAGAAGTCTGGGCAATTCCCAAACCAGGAGTTTGCCCTGCAGGGCCTGAGCCTACTAAGGAGCTCCCTGGCCTGAGGAGGCTTTTTGGAATCCACTGGGGGGGTCTAGCAGCCAGCCCTGCCCAAGGCTGCACTCCAGGAAACCAAGATCTATCCCAACCACACAAAATACATCAGTGACAGCAAAACTGCTCCTGCCTTGACACAGTTCTCAAGGTGATAAACACAGCGAGGCTGAAATCACAGCTTCTCAAGTCGGGTAGAGAAGAGGTCACAAAATGAAGCAGCAAGTGCAAGACGGCAGCCCTGGCTCTGCACAGAACAGCCCCAGGAGCAGCTGTGCCACAGCCACTGCTCACCCTCAGCAGGGCTGGGAAACCAGCCTAGAAACCACCCTGGCCCTTCCCACCACACTCCCAACATCACCAGCCAGCCTAAAACCAACCACGATCACTCCCTAACATCTTCTGAGGTGCTCTTTGGCCACTGACAGAACAGATGTTGGGAGAAAAAGAAATTCAGAACTCCCACTGAAATGAAGTTTTTTTCCAGTGAGAGGGTCAATGCAGGAAAGGGACCAGGGAGATCTCACATTAGAAGTAGCTTGCAAATATTCCCAAGACAGACACCAAAGCTCTGGGACTGTGCCCTGGCACGACTGCAGGCATGTTCTATAAGCATTACTTGGCCATCAGACTGTTCACTTCCGTAGAACTGAATTATCCATCTATGAGTTCGTCTTGGACATGAGTTTTTGTCCTTTCTTTGAATGCTATTTCAAAATTGGAAACATAAAGCATTCAAATAGAAAAACAGATTTGTATTTTAACAGAAATTTTGAAAGAATTTCTGGTTCTGAAATTCAGATTTGCTGGATTTCATGTGGCCACATTTTGCAGGTAAGAGGAGAGGTTTTGAAATAACTGATTACTCTCTAAGGTAAGACACTGATGTTGTCCAGTGGCTGACCTCAAATGGAGTGACACACAAAACTCAGTTGTTCATTTTCATTCACAAAAGAGCAATTTCTTTTAAGTACTCATTTTATACACATGAGAGACTGAACCACTGAATAATGCTCTTAAGTTACAAAACAGACTAATGTTTAATAATCCTTGTGTTCTTCGAAAAAATGTTACATTCAGAAACACTTCAGGAAGTGCCACACAGTTACTACACAAGTTCAGCATTTTCTCTCCAAGGTAGATACCCCGGGAGTTCAAAATTGTTAAGTGGTCCCAAAAGCTCCCTTTTTATCATTTTCAATCCCTCCCAAACCAGTGAAGCAGCAATTCTCCATCTATAGATTATGCAGGCTCAGTTCCAACAGCTTACCAGAAGAAAAACAACAGAAAACTTAGGATTTAGTGGTTTTCTACGCAGAGCAACCCCCCCATCCCTTGTTCTTCACTTCTTAACAGTTAAAAATCTGAGTTAACAGGGCAACCCAAAGACCCCAGGACTCCATGCTCGCTAATCTGCATTCAAACACGTGCAAAGACTAAGGTAAGGCTACACCCAGGACCACGCTTAGGAGCAAATAAAAAGCTTATCCTTTCTAAATTAAATCACACAAATATCACAAGCTGGTCAGTTCATTGCAATTTAAGAGAAATGGCAAAGCTCATTATGTTATTTTTTAAGTTAAAATGAGAAAGCAAAACGTAGCAGGCAACATGCAGAACTATGCTACTGATATCACAACTTCAGTAAACAGGCAATAAAACACAACAGCTCACCCCCCCAGCCCTACTGCACAGAAAGCCCTTAAGGAGTCACTCCTACAATGCAGTTAAGTAGAAGATTTCAGAAAAGGATGCACAAAAAACATTCAGCAGACTTAACAATTTGATTAAACAGAGTCCTGAGAGTTTAACACAAGTTCAACAGCATAACATTTACAACAAGAAAGAAGAAAGGCACCTGGAGACATCTGACACTGGGCATGCTCTGCAGGCATCTCAGTGCGCACATGCTCTCTACCAGGTTGGAGCAGCCTAGCCACAAAGACCTTGGCACAGAACACTGCAGGGTGACAAAAAGGAAGGAAGAGAAGAAGCAGTTAGATGCCACAACAAATCACTCAAGGCAGGCAACTCATTAGTACGTTAACGTGGGTACTTATCTATGTTATTTCTACATTCATCACGTGTGAGCAGCCAAGGGTAAAATAACCACTGAAGATCCTGTGCAGCAAACAAGGACAAGCCACCCCTCTGGCCTGAGCTCCTTTTCCCCATCTGTAACCTCGTGGCTTTAGTGGCCAGCTGAATATTTTAACTTACTCCCAGAAGCAGGAGAGTTTTAGTTCACCCACACACTGCTGCCCACAGCAGAGGTTCTGCAGCAGAGGCCTCACCCAGCAAACCGGCCTGGCCAAAATCCCTGCCCAGCTGTTCCCCGCACAGGAGGCCAGGAGGTGCCAGTGGGGTGGCAAGGCTTTAAGATCCACCTGGAGGAGCTTTGGGAATTAAGGTTTGGCACTCCCCACTGTCTCAGCTTTCTCAAACAAATTGTGGTTCTTTATTCTGACGGCAGAGCCGGTGTTGATGTGAGGTCCCGGTCTGCACTGGGACACACAACCTGACAGCGGGAGCGTGTTTTAGAGAGGAACCACACTTGGCTAAGTTCAAATTGCATGGCCAAGTTCTGCTTAGTCAAGGCATCCTAATAAACTGGGGGGAAATGTCGGAATTATAGCTGAAGATAGCCTAAAGCCAAATTATCCCCCGGCTCCATTTATTACTCATCCTGCCACCTAAGCTTAACTACCAAACTCCCCATTGCTGACACGAGAAGTTAGGAAAAGTCTGGAGATCCCTTTTGTTTCTTTTCTGAAGCTGAAGAAATTTGATGCAGACAGACTCCCCAAAACTTCTGTAGCTCCCCAACACTATTTCCCAGTTCCTTTTAAGGACAGAGTCGTACATACACCAGATAAGGTTAGGGAAAAGGATTCAGTTCCTCAGCATCAAGCAGCACACAAACCCAGCTCCACCATTTGGCACAGACTGATCTTTCATTGTTTTCCACACAGGCTTCCAATTTAGTTACAACAAACACCAAAACTTTAAGAGAAAAGCCCCACACAGGTCAAAGCTGAAAGCAGAATAACTGGAGGTGAAGCCTCATGGAAAGCAGTTTGTGCCAGGATCGAGGAGGAGGAGAGAGCCCAGAGAACCTGAAGGGGTTAAAACCTCTTTTTTTGGTTTTGTATCTTACGAATAAAACAAAAGAAAGACTCATATTTTCATCTCCATGCTAAGGAGAGAAATTATAGGAAAACCAGCACAAGAATGCCCCTAGCAGCATCAAAACGCACAAATTCCCTCTCTTATCCAGCAGGAAGGCGCTGATTCCATAGGGATGTCCTGTGCTATGCACTTGGCATGGGAAGAACGGGAGCATATATGCTATGGACAGGGGTAAAAATAGTCATATTTATGTTTTATTGTACTATTCTTTCTTTAATAGCAAAATAAAACCATAGTTTCCAATTACTAAAAGTTTTTTAAAGTTTATTTAAAGTTTAGAGAAATGGGATGTAGCTATAAAGTAATTAATCCAGTATATCTGTAATTACTTTGCAGTAATTTACTTTGACATGTCCTCACACTAACATTTGAAATTTAGTTCCCAGGACTCCTCTAAGACAGTCAACCAGGGACAACAGGGGAACTACCTTAACTTCAACAAGACACCAGAAAAAAAAGAGGTTGCCATCTTTTCAGAAAAGATGGGATATACTGTTAAAACCCACTGATTAAAGATACACACTTTTTATAGGTCTGTTTTCCAAAATGAGAGTGTGTAATTCAAGAAACTTCTTTTCTCAATCTGTTTCATTCTTTATTCCTATTTAGGACAATATCTGCATGGGGTTTCTGCAACACTGAACCATCAAAATTCAGGGTATTGCTGCAGGTGTTGATTAAAGCCCAAACACATTTTTAAACATTTAGGCGTGGTAAAAAGTCACTCTGCTCACATGACTCAATAAAAGTCATCAATAAAAAACACAGCAAAGTTCTCTCCTGAGATGTTCAGATCAGGTGTACAAAGCTGAGTATAATGTTTATAATGAATCTACACCTGTAGGTGTCAAATTATAAGCTAAAAATCACTGGTTTAGAGGTTATTATGTCGGGGGGGTAGGAACTACTCTAGCTAAATAAACTGAATTTTAAGTGCTTAAGAGAAAAATGGGTGACTTGAGAACATTTTTAAAAATTTAATTCAAAATGCATTAGACATAGAGGCCATTTCCATGCCAAGGTTAAGCCACACAAAAACCTTTTCACAGTATTACGAAACCCTGCATGAAAGGGTTTATAAAACACCCTGGACACTCAGCTGCAGCACTGATATTGCACAATGCTACAAATTCAATATTGTGTCCCACTTCACACCGAAACAGGAACGTGCAAATATTTGTGTGCTTCCCTGACATGTTATTGCTTGACCCTGTCATGAATAAAAGCTCAATTCCCAAAGACTCCACTTTGCATAGCAGCAGCCTCAGCTCAGGCCTTCACTTTGCACCGGCCCTGCTTTCACCAGGAGCCCAGGGACATGCAGCACTATTTAATAAAGTCTGGGAAGGCGAAAATGCCAGTGGCCAACAGGCACAGGATTAAATGAGAACACAGAGAACAGAACTGCACGGGTTAAGGGAAGGCCAGCCGAAACTGAGATTTTAAGGAATAAGGTAATTAGCAATGCAGAGTTTTAACTGCCTCACATTCTGAGGGCTGTGGATCACCTGGAGGCCCTGTTTGCAGAGCTGAGAGGGGCTTTGAGCTCCAGGGCAAGGAGGCAACAGACACAGAAACCCTCATTCTGATCTCTTCAATGCTTTGTGCTTGGAAAGATCTGTACTCTAATTTTATTATTAGATGATTGATGTTAATTCCATACACAAAGAACTGCTTTGGTGGTCTAGCCCCAGGAATTACAACTCAAGCTTTAGGTTTCAATCTCTAATCTCAAATTCAAGCAGCCTATACAAAACGCTGCATTCCCAGTGAAACCTGTAAATCCTCAGCAAAAAGGGAAGATGTTTCAATGTCTTTAAGGCTCAGATGTTAAGAACTTCTTATATTAATAGCAAAGCACACAGGAGTGTGCATCCAATAAACCAACTCTGTAGGTGGGAACTTTTAGGATGGAGGTATTAAAAACACCCTCTCAGGCCCTGAAGCATCCAAAGTTTTCCTTCACTCTGGACTTTTCCCAGGTTACAGCACGGTCTGGTTAACACAGTGTAAAATGCCCAGAAATCCTTTCGTTTCAGCGCATCCCATACTGTCTCACAGAAATTCTCACACTTTTGCATGCCTTAAAAAAACCGTCACCCACGTATCCTCTAAACCCCATTCAATTGCTCAAGAAATGCCTATAGCCTGTATTCCTGATGGAATTGGAACACCTCTGCAAGCCAGGCATGGCAATATTGCAGTGTCATAATCAAGAATGACAGCGTTTACATAACCAAGACTTACGCTGAAAGTTTCATAAAATATTAAAATTATGACCTTGGAATTTTTCGCTGCATTCATCTTATTTATAAAAGATAACTTAAGGAATCCAAATGTTTTGGTGTGTTTACAGCTTGGGAAATTCTGGTCATAAGGCAAAAATATCCTTGTTTTTGAAAATCAGTTTCTAAACAGAGTCTAAAACAGATTAGCAATGAGAGGCATTTTGGAATTTCAAAGGAAAATAGAGTAAAACAAATCAAAGAGCTAATTCACTCCATATTTTACAAGGAGCATGGCTAATTATATTAATTCATTCATCCTGCAACAACTCTTTTCTTATGCAGTTTATTACAAAACTAAATTGAACATTAAAATCTCAAAAACCATTCAAGTTTATAAATCCTAAATGCTTTTTCCAGCTTTCTTGTGACAGCAAAGCTGGGGGCTCCTCAGTAAGGTTAGTTTGTGCTCTGGATGTCCATGGGGCTATAAAACAGATATTTCAACTGGCAGAAAAGGTACAACCAAGTAACTTCAACTTTCATTGTGAATTTTTTCAGGTTTTTAGCTATAGGAAACTCCCATGCTACTCAACATTGGGGATTTCCCAGTTAGTTTACTTTGATTTAGGCCTGGACCAACATAACTGGTACGTCTTTATTTCCATCAGCACTTAATATTGATAATTTTATGGGTAAGTGGTGCTACTTAAACCCCTCTCCATGGCTCAGGGCTCAGTTTAATGCAGCCCAAGGGGTGCACTGAAAAGCCAACTTGGATTCGAGGGCAGTCTGACAGTCTGAAAAAGCCTTATGCTCCCACCTCCGACTCAATGTCAAGCTCAGATCTCCTCAAAAATCAGCATTAACCACAATAAGACATAAAAAATATGAGCAGTAACACTGTTTCAAGGCCTTCAATATTATTTTACACTCGGCAGGAACAGAAGCCAACTCAAACTCCCTCCCAGTTTGCAGGCTGGGATTTCCTCCAGATCTTACCTGGTGCTTTTCCCGTAAGGGCTTTACTCAAACAGTGCCAAGCAGAGCAGTGCTGGATCCCAGGGCTGGGAATGAGTGCCCCGAGGGTGTGCACAGGTGGGAAAGCAGAGCATCCAAGGGTCTGTGTGAACACTCTGTGGGACATGCAGGGAGCAGTGACACGGGTTCCCCCAGGGACAGCCTGGCTGGCAGGGGACAGTCCCTGCTCCTCTACAGCACTGCACATCTCTAGAGGCACACACACACCTGTCTGACCAAGAGCAGCACTCTGGACTCCTCCTGCTGCCATTCCACAGCCAGGCTGTGCCCTGGGAGCCACCCTGTGCTCACGTGCTCCACACAAGTCTGTTGTCTGTGTGCCATCACATCACTGCCTTTTCCAGGGCCAAATGCAGCCTCACTGGGCCTGGGTGATTCGGAAGGCTGTTGGAGTACCATCTATACAACACACTTCCATGCTCCAGGGAGTTTTACTTGTGCATTCCAGCAATCTGCTTCAATTTCAGCAGAACTGTACTCCCAGGTCAACAAATTTGCATTTATTTCTGTCCTTCCATGAACTACAAATGCGAAAGTGAATTTATAAAAAATAAATATCCACAGAACGGCAAACTCATTTCAACTTGTGAAACATTTTTGATTATTCTTTTATTGCCACCTGATCATTCTAAAAAAATAGGTAAGCAATAGCTGAGTCACAGTGCCATTAGGAAAATCAATTTAGCCAAATGATTGCCATTCACAATAAAAACTGCTCAATGGAACAACGTTCCAACAGCCATTCGAGACCTGCACGTAAGTTCTTGCATTTGGGGAAAAGCACTAAGTGAGGAATCGGGAAATTTAAAGCAAAACAAGGGAAAAGAATTGATCAGAGAAATTCTCCTCATTACCACAGCGATGCTCTAGATAGGACACCGAATTCACAGGAGGCTGATGGATAACGCTGTCCCACTCTGCTCCTGAAGATCAAAGTGTGTCTTTGCTACACACAATCAATGCTACAAAAGGAATATGGGTTCAGTGGAGAGAAGATTAAATGCTTTCTTTGAATAGAATAACCATCTTACTCATTATGATTTATTCATCAGGATAAGACTCATGAGATGCAGCAGTTTGTTTTCAAGAAGATACAAAGGACTGGGAAGAAAATCCTAAGATGTTTGCATAAGTCACTCTGAACATTAACTGAAATAATCTCAATTTTCCAAAATACACAGCATTTAGATTAGCCCTTGCTACCCTCATGCACATTCACCCCAACTCCCACAGTTGTGTGATACACCTTTCTGCACTAACATCCCCTGTGTTACACTGAAAAGGCCATTTCTAAAGCAAACACTTTCTTCAGCTCTCCTGCAGCAGGACAGGGGCTTACAGACATCTCCAGCCAGCAGCTCAGGGCAAATCCTGATGGGGAACACAGACCCAGCACTGCCAATCACACAGGAGAAACCTGCAGGGAGTCAAACATGTAGAAAAATGTGGTTGAAACTTGTCTAACATGTTAAAAGCTGTCTCAGACTCTTCTGTATTAAGTTTTTAAGGGTGAGGCCTAACATAGCTAGCAATAAATCCTACAGTGGCCACGGCAGGGTACAAACACCCAACAAGTTCAGATGCCTGTGGAGCCTGGGCTGCCAGGAACAAACCCTGAGTTCCCAGGCAGGGGCTGCACACCCGAGGCTGCAGAGGAACACTGACAGAGCTCTGAGAGCTGCCTCACACTGTACTTTCTGAAGTGTAACATTCAAAACACGGGCAAGAGCAAAGCCTCCAACCTGCTTAGCTCTACTGCTGCCTTTGTAGGGCTGGGCATGTTTCCAAAAGTTAAGGAATATTAAATAACATTGAGGATCTTGATCAGCAGGAGCACCCATTTATGCTTCCTCCTTTTTTCCCTGCTCAGTGTATTTTAAATTATTTCCTCTTTTCAGTTTTCATCACTAAAGATGCCAAGTTCACTTCTGTCTCCCTGTTCTCTCATTTTAGAAAAAGGCACACCCTGAACAGCAAATATTCCACAGAAAGATGTTATTTTATAGTTTTAACTCCAAAGTGAGTCAGATGGGTGTGTGGAACAAATTCAATTTGATACTAGATGAGAATGCAAGAAATGTGTCAGTGTAAGGTTAGTAAGTATTTCCCTTAGATTCTCTCTCTGGTTTATTTTAAAGAGTTACGCTAAAACAGATTTCTCCACCCTAACCAAATAAAATTCAACTACTCGAAAAATCAAACCAGGAAACAACAGCACTCTTTGCACAAGTAATTCATTATAAATGTACTTATCAATTAAATTCAAATATAACTTTGGCACAAAATACCACACCAGCAAAACAAATGCAGAACTAAAACAATGCACGAGATCAACAGCACCTACAGGAGTTTCTGCTACAGGAGGTTAAACATTGAGGCCTCACCATTCACTGCAGTGACTGCCTACAAAGGAGAACACACAGGTGGTTAGCATTACTGCTGTTGCTGTCCAAAGGCATCCACGTACACTGTTCCATAGTGACTTATTTAGAAATAAGTCGCCAAGTCCATCAAAGCACCAATTTACAGTAAAGCTGGGCACTGGGAGTGCAGGTCTCCCATTCACACCAGATGTGATACTGAACTTACAAAACCTTATTTTCCTGCCAGCCAGGGATCCAGCTTTCCTTCCTGAGGCACACAAACACCTTCCAAACCCATCTCCAAGATAACCTGGTGTAGCCTTTTACAGGCTTCCCAAATCTCAGATGAATGTCACTCAAAGTACAACCACTCTCCCCTACTCTGAAATAAACCCACTGCCACTGTGAAGTTCCTCCTGCCAGCCCTGCCCTATACCTGGGCCAAAACAGCTGGGGCCAGACCTTCACAATGACATCTCAGGAAGGGTTTAGGACACAGACTCCAAGTGCTGCCCACAACAGAATTTCAAATGGCATTTCAGCAGGAAAAGCTACGGGAATTTGTCCTAGGAACAACCAGAGTAGTTCTCTCCAGTTCTGACGGACCCATCAGAGGACAGGGACAGAACTCAGGGCTGTGACCCTGAACTCCACGGGGAGCCCAAGGCAGCCACTGGCAAGCCTGCTCTCCCCTTCCAGAAGCAGGATGTGGCAGCCAATGGCTCCGTGCCCATTCCTGCACACACAGAAGTTCACCTCGTGTTCCCAGGCCTGTGTTTCACAGCAGACTGGAAATTCCCTCCAGTGTTGCTCTTGTATTTCCTGGCCATGCCCTGTCTGACTGTAAGCTCAACAGCTGATTCCCTGTGCCCTCACACTTGGGGGACATGAAGCAGTTAAAGCAAGAGACTGAATGTGCGGACAAACTCATCTAAGCAGAAGCAGCAAGATATAGTACAGGGTGACTTCTTACCTGAAACTTTGTTTCTGGGCTTCAGATCCACCAATCCAGAATGAAAGGGGATTCGAATGGGTTTTCCTTCTCAGACTTGTCTGTTAAAAGAGAGCAGCCAATCATCTTCAGCTTGGTGTATCTACTTCTTTCTTGAACGAAATCCCAATTACTGCTAATGCTGTTAGAGACAAGGCAGCCCAGGCACCTGCCCAGCCCGGGACCGACTACGTTAGTGGGGTCGTCGGATTGGTGGATCTAAGACAGAGAAACGCATTTACAGACAAGAAATTGCTCCTTCCCCTACCCTGGATCACTCAAACAAGTGTTTTGGGGTACAGCTCACCTTGCCAAGATTAAGGAAGATGAGAAGAAGCTACAAAGCAAATAACAAAGCAAGTCCTAAAGCTTCAGCCACCAGCTCACACCTCGCAGGCCTGCCCCAGGAACACAGGTTTGCACAACAGAACCCAAGGCAGTTCTCCTGGTCTGCCATAAACATCCTCTAAAGCATTTCATTGCAATGATTATTGCCCTGTTTCCAGGCACAAAATGACCTCATTTGCCTTTCATGTCCGCAGCACAAAGATGGAGTTGTCAAGACACTCCTGATCTGAAGCACAGCACTGAATTCAGTACATTTGCAGTACCGCTGTGTCTCTGGAAAACAATCTAGAACCAGAAAAGAGTAAAACACTGTACACTACTCCTGAGACAAGGAACAGTCACCCCTTGCTAAGCAGAGAGAAAAAAGGCCTCCAGCCAGTCCTGTCAGCAGCAGTGAGAGTGTGACTAATTTAAAGCAGCTGGAACAGTGACACCTCAGAGAAGATGCGGTCTGTAGAAAACTCACACTACACGTGCAACAGAAAGCTCAGCCTACAGAGACCAAACCATCCAGCTTCCACCAAGATCTTCAAAAAGTCTGGGCCGTGGCTTACAGAGCTTCCCCTGCCAGCAGTGAGAGCAAAATGCTGCAACATCCCCAGAGGAACACGCAACCAGCACCTCTCACCCTCTCTCTCCCCTGCTCTCTAGCCCCTCTAGAGAGCTGAACCTCAGCCTCCACTGCTGGGCCGCACGTCCCAAGCTCCAGCAACTCACAGAAGGCTGGAGAAACTGCCACTGTCCCTAGCTGTGCCAAGAAACCATCTCCGTGAGGACAGGACTGTCCCTCACTGCCCACAGCTCCCCAAAGAAAGCAGCATCTTCATGGTGGGGCGATTTCCTGCTTTTCAGCCACTGGCAAAGCTGGTCAATTCTAGGGCAGCGTTTCAAGGACAAAGCAGCGCTGTAGGCCCAGTACCACGTCCAATGCATGATTGCTAAGGCTGTCAAGGGAAGTGCTAAGATGTCAAGGCATATGACTCAGAATTTTCAGAGTACAATATAGCTCAGCAAGAAGCCAGCTATGAAATTATATAAATGTAGCGATTTGCTAAGTCACTGCAGAGCCAGCAGGGTGCTGGAAGGAGAGGCACTTCTCCATGAAGCCAAACCTTAACATTATTTGCAAGTATAACAGCACAGGTCTGATTTTTGTCTCCAGAAGGACTGGTGTGCTGGAGACAGCCTGAATAACAAGTTTCCCTGGCTAGTCCTCCCCTGCCCTAAGAGAACTGCTTACAAGATTCTCTGTCAAGTCCAAGCTGGAACTTACTAAGTTTTGCAAATTCTGAGTATACATTTTCAAAGAGCTTGAGGCATTTTTGTCTGAAAACCAGAAACTGGCTTCACTGCAAAGGCTGGAAGACTTGAAAACAGCCCCATCGCGCAAACCACAATGAAATACAACCTCACACCTCTCAAAAAGGCAAACAGTGCACACTGTCACAACTTTTGTAACGAAATTCAACACTCAAGAACTCCTCAACAGAATGAAACTCAGAGCAAAATTGCCACAGCTTAAAGTTGACCCAAAAGCTTTTTTTGCCATTTTACCCAGAAAGCACATCACTCCCTATTCCTAGCAAGTAGGTCCCTACCTACATCTTAGAAATTTCCATCTGTATTCATTCTAGAAACGAGCCCAGGAAGATGAACTACTCTTTGATCCCAAACAAAACTGTTAATTTCCTGGGGTGGAAGTACAAGGATGCAAGTCCTGCGGGGATGTGGATTAACAAAGCACCAAAGAAACAACATGCCTTCAAATGTTCCCGTTGTTAATTTAGCCTGCATGACAAGCAAATTAAGTTTTCAGAAAGAGTCAGTGCTTTTCGCTGTTTAAACACCAATGGCATTGCATTATTTTTGCATTATCTGCTCTCGGTCATGCATTACTCGTATTGGGAAATGTGTGGAAGTGGTACAGGAAAACGGAGTAGGCTGTCAGATGTCACACCACTGAGCTCATAAATACATCAATAAACTGGGGAAGGAAGGGATTTTCCAGAAAAAGTGGATTTTCTGTGAATAATGAAGCCATAAAAATCAAACCACAAAATCAGATTATGTAACAACATAAACAGTGGCATTAATATAAAGAAGACGTCGCCTAAGAAAAAAGCTGGAAGGAAAGGATTGTTACCCATCAGCATTAATTTAAACAACTCAGTCAATATTTTCATTTCCCTTCAATTAATTTTCTGCCTTGCAACCAAAAAAAAAAATCCTTGTCACGGAGCAGCCCTCTCATAAGCACGGTCTCTTGTTCTCTCCCACACATCATTCCTCTCGCGTTGGCACATTTGCTGCAACATCCATTTCATTTGAAAGCCATCAGCAATCTCCCAGAGCACGCTGCTGCACAAGCACTCCGAGCTGCCTAGGGACAGGCAACTGGAAATGCCAAAGCACCAGTGACCTCTAAACTGCACGGCAATGAACCCAGCACACCCAGAGACACACAGCGAGCTGATTTAACAAGCAGCAGAGGTGTTTTAGAAAACATGAAACAAAATGAAAAGGTACATCCATCCTTCAAAGAACGTTCCCAAGTCTCTCTGAGGGTACAGCTTGTAACAAGGCAGGCTGTTTTGCTGCGATGCTGCTCACAACACTCATCAGCGACCCAAATCTTTAGCAGTGCTCAAAGCCCTGTATCCTGAGGGACACAGCGGGCACCATCTGACACGCAGCAAAGGCACATGGGCTTTTTAAAGCAGCAACCCCAGAGCACTTCAGAGAGGGCAGCTGCACCCACACCAGCTGCCCGCAGAGATGGGGTCTCCTTCCACACGGACACCTGGGCAGGGATTTACTCCAGGAGCTCCCGGCCCCAAGGCAGAGCTCTGGGGCAGCCCGTGGAGCCGAAGGCTGCCTGGCCACGCTCACACTCACGCAGAGGAGCCCTGCACGTTTTCCAGGCTGCAGGGAACTTCCTCTGCTGCACCTCACTCGCTCAGCACCGGGCAGAGGTTGGAGAGTTCAGTCGTGTTAGAAAATGTAACTGCGTTGTGAGGTAAGAAATCTCTGAGTCTCGAATGAGATTTAAAGAGCCTCTGGTGAAACACCAGGGCTTAGACTCTCCAAGAATTGGTAACTTCCTCTTCTTAAGAGCCAAAAGCAATTTCGTTTCAGAATTTCCACCACAACTGCCACATCTGCAGCCTTCCTTCACCTGAATAGACTGATGGCTGCTGCCACCATCATCACAAACCTCAGGTAACTTTCCTTTGTACAATTCTTCATCTTCATAGCCTCCTTCCCTCAAACGTCTCATTTCCCCGATCGGGCCATTGTTTCATCGAACCCTTCCCAAAAGACAAAGCTTTCCACACTCCTTTGTCCATTTCCCTCATTTCACCACTCCGCTGGCTCTGAGTGCAGTTGCCTTGCTCTAATTCATGTTCTTAAGCTCTTCCTTCCCATTTTCTGCACCGCTGCCAAAGTCACAGCAACCTTTTCTCTTCAGATTTGCATCCTTCCTCTGCAAGGCACTCTCTGAAACAGGACGGTCACTCTGAGAGCCTGGCAGCAGCACAGACTTCACATCCCCTGCCCCAAGGCTCATCCCAAGGCTGTGCCTTCCTCACATCCATCCAACCACCACCTCTTCAGCTGTTTGCTCCAGCCACTGCCTTTTTCCCCATGTATGAAACCCTGCACGCTTTACTGTCCAACACGTAGCTCTCAACTCTGCTCATTTAGCTACTGGAGATTAAAAAAAGATACCTGCAAAGTAAACAGATCATTATCCTGCTGAAGAAAGCACATCTAGGTTACACACAGGTTTACAAATGCCTTACTAACACTCCATCTACTCCCAGGCTTCAATTAAGAACCAGTCACATTTCAGCTAGAACAGGACCTTCTTTGTTTCAGCTGCAAAGATGATCATTGCCTGTATCTCTGTCACTACAAAAGTCGACTCTTTGAAGAATTCCTCTAAGAATATGTGGGAAAAAAATCCCACAAATCCAACTGCCTGCTTGGCTTGCAATGACTGAGACAGGGAAGAAAAAAGCCAGAGCACTATAGCCCTACTGAGGTACACATATAGCAGCTGTATTTTAGCTTCCAAACAGAATGCTGGGATTTATTTTGCACTTTGAGCTTTAAATAGTTTGGGGGCACAACCATCTTCAGTTGCAGTAACCCAAGGAACTTCAGGTACCCCTGGAGTGATTTACAGCAGGAGCTGCTGCTGGTCAGGCAGGCCTGTGTCAAACACTTCCTTCTCACACTGGTACCTCTGAATTGCACACCTCCACCTCACGTCAAAGTCCTGCCAGGAGAAACAGAAATATTTTTTGCAAGATACTCAATTATAGTTCTTCATTTATTATTTACCGAGGTGCCTAAACACTGGACACTTTTGTGAGAGCCAGAGAGAGGCATTCTAGACACTGAATGCAGTGAGTTAGGAAGATTATTTCCATATACATAACTTCAAGATGCAAATGATAACAGTGTGAACAAGTGCTTGCCCATTTTATTCTTAGGCACGGCCTTTCCTGAATCTTTTCATGCTCCTACCACAGAGCAGCATAATGCTGAATTTAAACTGCCAGCACAGGGACCTGTGTTTGGAGAGCAGCTTGGGTAGCAAGGCCACAGTGAAACATGAGGGTCATAAGCTCAATGAGTGTGAGAATTCACACACCGCTGGATTCCTGCTCAGGAGCCACCTCCTGTAGGTGTCTGGTGGGTACAGGAGCCTGGGAGCAGCAGATTTTATTTTGTTATGCCATCCACATCTTATGCTGCACACAGTTCACCCCATAAACGTATTAAAAAAGCCCCAAACTATCTGCCACACTGATGTACTCTGTAACAACCACCTCAGTACAAACTAAGCAGCTAATCCCCCCCTACTCTGAAAGCTGCTAGTAACACTAAATTACAGCTCAGGGAAGCTTCTTGGGAAAATGAAGAGCACAAGGCTTTTAGCAGGTACTGAAGGGAAAAGCAAATCACAGGGTTGATGCAACTGAACACAGATTTTATACACAACTCGGATCTGTAGGTAACAAAACTTAGTTCATAAAGCGTTGCTGCTGGTTCTTTAAAAGAGCAAAAAGGTCACAGTTATCTAATTTCACCGAGAAAACCAAAACCAGGGGCAGAAAGAGCCCTTTCAATGACTCTGGCTGGCCCTCCATCTGTTCGGGATTACTTCCTCACTCGCCTGCTCACATCCAGCATTTCCCTGAGCCCACGACTGAACCAGCCCCAACCCCACCAGACACTGAGCCTCAGCCTGGGCACCCCAGTCAACCTCAGGGCCTCGGGGGGGCCCCTCCGCAGGCACGGGGTATCTCAGCTATACAGGTGGGCACCTCCTGCACATGGAAGCCGTGGAATGGCATCACCCAATGCACTGCTCATCCCCCGGGAATAACTAACGACAGGATCTGCAGAACCAGCACACGGCACGGGAAGCCTTCAGCTGTCCTGGGAGACACAGAGACCTGGGAACACCCGCTAAAACTTCACACAGCAAATCAAAGTTGTCGCTCTGAAACCTTAAAATATTTCTCTTGGATTCCAGCCTTAGAAATAGAACAGTATTATTTCCATGAGTGATTTTCCTTTAAATAAATGCAAATGATCTATCCAGGGAAGGCATAGTTGAGGGCTAGAACAGCGTATTCTGAAACTCGTGTGCAATTACCATGTTGACACATCATCTCTTGTTTATCACCCCCTAGAATTACGGTGTATTTCCTCCTCAGAGCTTTCACATCACACATTTGCTCCTGTATTTACTACAGATTCATGCCTGGCACTGGAGGGAAGTGATTGAGCAGAAGTGCACCAAACCCCATCTCTCTTATCAAGGAGAGGCATAAAACACCTGCTTTTAGGAATGTGGAACACTCTTAAAAAGAGCAGCATCTCCTTAAGTCTGCCAGGCAGAGATGATCTCTGGCTTTGGGATGTTTCCCACAAGCATTGACTCCCACGTTTCCAGATCACACAGAAATCCCAGACGGGGAACTCGGCCCAAATGGCTTCTGCCCTGTGGATTCAAACAAATCTTCTGGAGCATCTCACCTTCTGCACCACACCAGAAGGTAAAACCTCCACGTCTTCATTCAGGAATTTCAATGATTTTAGAGAAACATCTCCACTCAAACACAAGCGATCCGGTGCAAGCCTCCACTAAGGTTAACATTAAATTCAACTACTAGCTGCATTTTACAGAGTATCATTTTCTGTTGGAAACTACAGAATTAATTGTTCATCTTATTAAATTTTTATATTTATCCACTTCTTCTGAAAGAGAGAAAAATTTCTTTCTTAAACCTCCTACTACATACTAAAACTCCTACTAACCCCACCGATATTTGCATAGATTAGCACATTTCCCAGCTCCAGCTGCAAGTGGAGGGACAACAACCACCAGTAAAAGTCCCACTTGCTTCCTCCTGGCCCCAAAGAGGAGAGACTAAAATGGGAGAGCAAAAACACAAGCAGGAAAGTTGAGGGAGCCAAACCTTCCAGCCCCAAAAGCTATTTGAGCGCCTCGCAGAACCCAAAGCTGAGCGTTGGTGACTCCGCTCCACGGAGGAAAAAAGCCACCAGAGCACACTTTCCCTCTGGGGAATTTAGGAGGCATCTCTGTGGGAGGCTGGTCCTGAGCTGGATCCCCACAGAGCTGCCCCAGCCTCCCCTCCCTGCTGTAGGGCACTGACGGGCATCCTGTCTGATGTCCCCCAGGGCAGGTGTGAGACCACAGGACCAGGGGAGGAGGCTCCTTATGAACGGCTTTTAAGGCCCTGCCCTCAGTGATGAGGAAAAATAATGAAATATACACTAGGTCTGTGTAAGTTTCCCCTTTTTCTTTTAAATTTTATTTCTGCTTTTTGAGACCAGAAGGCACATTTAAAGAAAGTTCATATTTTCTGGATAAGGTAGTTTAGCATCAACTCCACTGGCTAAAAAACCCATTTAATGTCTCCACTGAACCTAGCTCACCTTCAGAGTGCCTTAAAGGGAAGTTGTTTGCTTTCTGCCCCTCAGTTCTGGAAAACTGCATGAAATTTTGCATGTGAGAGCAAATTATGCTTAGGAGGAAAAGCAAATACGCTTCTAACAAATAAATTAGAAGATATTTACTGATTACTACTCTCTCTCAGCTCCTAACCTAATTTTATTCATGCCTAAAGGCAGTAAAACGAGGGGCCTCTGATATTTGCCTATAAAGATCTAATTTGCTTATATTAAAAAGAAAAAAAAAGCCTCTTTCTACTGCTCCCATCTGGCTGCCTCTCCACTAACGCGAATTTAGAGGCGTAAGCGTTAATTAGGGGTATAACCAATACACCAATTAGGCCTCGTTAGGTAATTCCGTGTGTGATGGTCCGGAGCTGCAGCACCGGTGCTACCCCGGCCCGGAGCCCCGAGCCCCCCCCGGCGGGGTCTAATCCGCCCCCGGGGCCACGGGAGGCTCCGGCCGGGCCGTGGCTGGAGCCGGAGCCCCCCCGCCCGAGGCATTTCGCCTTCGGTTCGTGCAGGGCGGCCGCGCCGCTCCGCGCCCCCGGCCCGGCCCTGTCTCCTGCGGGGAGTTAATTATTGTTATTTATTTATTTTCAATGAAACGAAGGCGCTCGCTGCGCCCCGGGCGGGCCGCGGCGGAGGCGGGAGCGAGCGGATCCCACGGCGGGGACAGCGCGGCCGGCCGGGGGTCGAATGCGGGCTCGCCACAACCCCCGCAGCGGCGGCGCCGG